>CP092875.1:16142169-16508234 GCA_030710605.1 Cordylochernes scorpioides | reverse complement strand
GCCACGGTTTGGCTATCTTTTTTGACTTTAAAAAATGTTTAGATCGTATAATTAAAAGACAGCCATACACATTGGAAGAGACTGCCTCTTAATAGTGGTCACTTTGTTTTAATTCCCTTAATTTCCTTACATTAATACTGAATAATAAAATAAATTATTTGATGATAGGTTCTTCTTATCATTAACATACATGTAAATCTATGTCTAATTTAAAAATCAAGACAAATCCTAGGCAAAGTTTTATTAAATATATATTCAAAGATATAAAATGATTTTAAAACATCTTTATCACATTATATAATACAATGTTTACTTGGAAAAAGGCTCTAATACCTTGTTGCTTCAAACACTCTTCAAGCATTGAACTTTGCAAATAAAGTTAATGCGTTTTTCTTCTATTTCATGTTTCCCTATATTCTTCTTAAGTCTAGAATTCCATTAGTTTTAAACCTGTCATGCAAACTATTGATGGCCTTAAAATCGCCATAGTTCATGGCATAAAAAATAAATTTGGTTGCAACACAGTCTGTTTATTTGGTCTTTTTTTTTTTTTTTTTTTTTTTTATAGCCCTAACACGTACGATCGCGGCAAAAGTTGAGGTTGATTCCTCTTTGTAAATAATTTTAAAAGCCTTCTATTTTATATATATATATATTATAAAATATAATATTATTTTCTATATATATATATATTTAAAAATGCCTATTTTGGATCATAAAGTTTTTATTTCCGATATTTCGTGAGGCAACTCGCCAAACTTCCTCTGGGAACAAAATGGCTTTAGAGAAGCTCGCGTATCATTTCGCGAGTATATACAACCGCTATAAAATTTAAATATCTAGAATCTACAATATGCATGCCTCTATGAATATAATAATTAATAATAATATAATATGTAAAACATTAATATATAGAGAATTAAGTAAATATATACATTTAAAATAAACGAATTGAAAATCAGCAATTTGCCATATATATACATATATACGTGTATAGTAGTGGGCTATGTGGTTTTAAATTGTAAGTATAGTTGAGGAATGTCTATTTTTCGGTTGATACTGTTTTTATCTTCTATTGAGCTCCAGCTTTCTAGAAAAAGTCTTGAATGTTTATCCTTGATATTTTGATATATTATTTCTGTTGAGTCGAAATTTGGTATGTGGTCCTGTTTCAGTGCGTGGTCTACTAAAAGGGAAAGAGGGCTATAGTTTTTAAGGGCTGTCCGGTGTTGATTGGTTCTTTCTTCCAGAGTTTTTCCTGTCTCTCCTATGTATGTAGCTGGGCAAGATCGGCACGGGATTCTGTAGATGAGGTTGGATTTTTGACTGTTGTTTGTGTTATGTTTGGTATCGGGATGGCGGAGAAGTGTTTTCAAGTTGGATGGTGTCTGGTATATGGTCTTGATGTTATATTTCTTGAGGGTTCTGCTGATTCTTTCAATGCCGTAGCTGTACGGAAGTGTGCAGTATAATTTATGAGATTGGCTATTGGAAGGAGGGATGAATGTTGATCTGTGGAATTGTCTTTTGATAAATTCTGTGGGATAACTATTGCTTTGTAATTCATTCATTAGTATTGTTCTTTCTTGTTGTGACTTTTCTAGATTATTGGAGCAATGAGTAGATATTCTTTTTGAGAGGGTTTTTATAACAGATATTTTATGGTTAATAGGACCGAATGAGCTGAAATTTAAGTAACCACCTGTGTGAGTTTTCTTACGGTAAATGCCTGTTTCTATTTTAGAGCTGTTTCTGGTGAGAATTATATCTAAGAATGATAAAGAGTTTTTTTCTTCTATTTCATGTGTAAATGTGAGAAATGGTTTTATATTGTTCAAGAAATTCAGAATGCTTGTTGTATTGTTGTTTTCGGTTATGCAAAGAATATCGTCAATATATCTCTTCCAGAATGTTATTTTTAGCTGCTTATTGTCTATTATTGATTGGTCAATATTATTCATGAAAATGTTTGCCAGAGCTGAAGATATTGGGTTGCCCATCGGGAGGCCTTTGATCTGTTTGAAGTATTGATTCTTGTAGTTAAAGTAGCTGAATGATAGGCACAGTTTGAGTAAGTCTATGAGGGCTTCCTTTGGTATAGACAATGGTAGGTTGGGGTGGGCATTTTATAGCGGTTGTATATACTCGCGAAATGATACGCGAGCTTCTCTAAAGCCATTTTGTTCCCAGAGGAAGTTTGGCGAGTTGCCTCACGAAATATCGGAAATAAAAACTTTATGATCCAAAATAGGCATTTTTAAATATTGTAATATATGGATTGCTCTATTTTCAAGCATATATATATATATATATATACAGTATAACCTCGTTAATTCGACACACCCCAATTCGACACTCGGCGATAATTCGACCATGTTCCGATGTCCCGACCTCCGGCCTATCAAATAACAAACCGTAATTCGACAGTATCGATAATACGACAGTTCCGATAGTTCGACCATTTTAAAATTCGAATTTCGACAGTTGAATGTTATTTTACATGCAACTTTACCGCTAAACGGTATTACGGCGGCGACGATCGGCATCGGCGGGCGCCGATACGATCGCTCCTGCGCACTTTTGGTTTCTGGTTAGTTTAAGTTTTACTTTGCAGTGCCGTTGCGCAATTTCGCGGATGTTATTGTTGTTTTTTTTTACGCGGGAATTTCGGCATCATGCGCTAACTAATAATAATTTTTATTTTTTTATTTTTAACATTGAAATATTTAAATACTTAAAAACTTTTTAAATAAATAAATCTTTATAAAATGATCCAACAATGATTATGATAACATTTTATTTCAATATTCCATTTCTGTGTTATTATAAAAGATTTAAACACAAAATCAATAACACCTGCAGCAGCAGTGGATGCCTTTAATACATTAAAATTTATTTATTAAAAGACATTTCAGAGGAAGAAAGGCATGCATGTTTTTTTCAAAATGCCATCTGGAATACATCCTGAATAGGATTTCAGTGCAAAAACAGATATCTATAAAGGAATTTTTTAAAAGATCTCTTCATGATTATTTTAAAATAATATTTTAAAATTTTCTTTTTATATATTTACCATATTTATTTCCTTTCAACTGCTATATTTTTCAATTAGAATAAAATATTATTTAATATATTATATTTAATATTTTAATGTCTGTAGAGTTAATATTTGATTATATTACTGAAAAGAAACACATTGCCAATAAATTTATTTGTTACAATTATTTATGTTTTAAAATATGTGTATTAATGCCATTTTGTCACTCATACTAAAAGTTAATCATGAAAATAATATAAAAAAAACACACAATGGTTTCAATTAATATCATTAATTTATATTACAAAGCTATTTTTAAAAATATTATTTTAGCGAGTTAGATGATTACCTAATCATATAACCTTAATTCAACACTTCCTTTAATTCAACCGAAAGCTCTGATCCCTTGGGGTGTTGAATTAAAGAGGTTCGACTGTATTATAATAGAAAAGTTATATTTTCGTATTTTAACATGTTCTTTAATTTTGCCTGAGTTATTTCACTTTGAAAATAAAAGCAAATTAGACCTAATCCAAATACAGTATAACCACGTTAATTCGACACTACCTTAATTCGACCATATTCTGATGTCCCGACCTCCGGCCTATCAAATAACAAACCGTAATTCGACAGTATCGATAATACGACACTTCCGATAGTTCGACCATTTAAAAATTCGAATTTCGACAGTTGAATGTTTTTTTACATACAACTTTACCGCTAAACGGTATTACGGCGGCGACGATCGGCATCGGCGGGCGCCGATAGGATCGCGCCTGCACAAATTTTGGTTTCTGTTAGTTTAAGTTTCACTTTGCAGTGCCGTTGCGCAATGTCGCGAGTGTTATTGTTTTTTTTTTACGCGGGAATTTAGGCTTTGTGCACTAATTATTAATATTATTTTATTTTTAATTTTCAGCATTGAAATATTTTAGTTATTATAAAATTTGCAAATAATTTCTTTTTAAATAAATAAACCTTCATAAAATGTAGCCACAATTATTATGATAACATTTTATTTCAATATTCCATTTCCATGTTATTATAAAATATTTTTTTTTCTACAGGTAAACTCCGTATAATTGGTATAATTGTATAATGAATCTAAAGTTTTACGAAGGAGCCTCTTTTATAAAGAGGCTCCTTCGTAAAACTTTAGATTCGTTATACAATTATAAAATATTTAAACACAAAATCAATAACACCTGCAGCAGCAGTGTATGCCTTTAATACAATAAAAGCTCTTTGTTATTTAAAACACATTCCAGAGGAAGAAAGACATGCATGTTTTTTTTTTTTTTAAATAGGCCATCTGGAATACATTTTGAATAGGATTTCAGTGAAAAAGCAGACATCTATAAAGGAATTTTTAAAAATATACAGTAAAACCCCTCTATAGTGAACCCCAATGGGACAGAGCTTTTGGTTCACTATAGCCACTGTTCACTATAGCCACGGTTTGGCCATTTTTTTAACTTTTCCAAATTTTTAGACCATATAATTAAAAAACAGCCATACAAACAGGAAAAGGCAGCCACTTTATAATGGTCACTTTGTTTTAATTCCCTAAATTGACCTATTTCTTTACAGTAATGCTGAATATCAAAAGAAGTCATTTGATAATAGGTTCTTCTTATCATTAGCATACATGTTTATATATAAACCTAAGTATTATTTAAAATTAAGCCAAATCCCCTAGGCAAAACATTATTAATTATATATTTGAAAGGTATAAGAGTATTTTAGAACATCTTTCTCAAATAATATAATACTATATTTATTTGAAAAAATTCCTCTTATACCTTGTTGTTTGAAAGTGAAAAGTGAAATTTAAAAATCAGAATTGTCTTAAAATATCGTTATTTCCATCAAAGAAATAAAGCTCAGTGTATTCTGAATCAATTGAGGATGAATCAAAAGTATCCAATTCAGAAAAATCGGACGCAAAACATGTTGATACGATAGCGCGATCGGTAAAATTGCGAATAAAAAATGCCTCCGCAAACAAAATCGGTGGTAAAACGGCCGGTCAGGAGGAATATCCGCGAACCCTGAATGAGTCATATACCTAACAAAAATTCCATTCCAAAAATAGAATTGTAGTGGTAGTTTTTGAGAATTTATAAGTCGATTTGTTTGTGGCCCATGAGACACTTGGGGGAACTGTTTTTTTTTTTTTTTTTTTCTACTTCTTCTTCTTCCAATTCCAGTTTCCACATATTCTTCTGAAGTGTATATTAAATTTGTTTTTAACCTGTTATTCAAACCATTTCTGGCCTTAAAATTATTTGGAATTATTTTTTAGCCTAGGTTAAACTTGATATAGAATGCTTCTAAAAGGGCATGCTGCCACTCTTTTTTTTTAGGATGCCACTCTTTGTTTCTTTTCTTTATTTTGGAAGCCATTTGTATTTTTCTTCTATTTCAAAATTGCCAAATGCAAAGATATTCTATTAAATAAAAGTATAATGTGTAAAAAATTATGCAACATACAGCAAAAATAGAATGGAAATGAAAACAAACAATGCCGCTAATTTTTTGTTTTGAAATCGCGATCCGCGAGCTGAAACATGCTCAAAATTTTGTTGTTTTAAAAAAAATTTAAATCACAATTTTAAGTTTGTTATAAGCATAGTATTTTTAATAGATTTTATCATTTTGGGACTGAAAATAGGTTCGTTATAGGGGTAGTTCGTTATTTTAAAAATCGCAAAGTTCGTTACAACGATGGTAATTTCAATGGAATGGAATTGGGAATCGCCGTGGGTTCGTTATAAGGGAAGGTTCGCTATATCCAGGGTTCGTATTAGCGCGGGTTTTACTGTATATATATTCATGATTATTTTAAAATATTATTTTTAAATTTTATTTTTATTTTCCATATTTATTTCCTTTCAACTGCTATATTCTTCAATTAGAATAAATTTTATTTGTAATTATTTATGCCTCAAAAATATGTATTATTGCCATTTTGTCCCTGATACTAAAGTTAATCATGAAAATAAAAATTAATACAAAAAAGTACACTTACAATGGTTTTAAATAAAATGATCAATTTATATTACAAAGCTATTTAAAAATATATATATTTTTAGCGAGTTAGATGATTAGCTAATCAACTGAATAACTTTAATTCAACACTTCCTTTAATTCAACACCCTGGGGTGTTGAATTAAAGAGGTTCGAGTGTATATATATTTTTTAAATCTGCCAATTATTAGGATTAGTTTAAGATTATATTTTGAAATGGTTGTCTTTTTCAGTTGGTTTTTTTTTTGCTTTCACTAAACTTCAATATGTTCTTTAAATAAAAGAGAACTTCAGATCCTGAAATCTTTAAAATAGCAAGAGTTGGACATTTTGGTAACGGTGTTGCTACCATCATCAGACAAAAGTACTGAAAAAGAAAAAAAAAATCACAGCATGTTTTTATATAGTTGGTACTGCAAACAAGATAACTGATAAAAAGAGATTTTAAAAACCCTCAAATACTACAAGGTATGTCTGAAAAGTAGTAAAACAAATATAATTGGTTAAGAATGAACATTTAAAATCAATCTACTGTATATCTCAAGCTGTATCAAAAGTTTGTTCTCATATAAATACAATTTTTTAATACACATTAAATAATATTGTAGCATAGAAAATTAAGACTTTGTATATCTGGGGATGTGAAAATATTTATTGATGGCGTCAGCACGACAATTATCAACCACTCAACAAAACTAACTACAGCTAGAGAATCTTGAGCAAGCACGCAAAGAAATATTTCGATCATTATTTTATATTGAATTATTAAATTAAATCTGTTTCCCCAAATATTTTCATTGAATAATTAAATTAAATAATAAATTATTTCTTCGCCACACATCGCCTCCTCCTATAAAGAGCATCGACCTGATGCTCAAAAGAAGACTTACATCCTCAGTCTCAAGGCTCGAGAACGAGTGATAGGGCCTGAGATCTCTTCGCGGGTCTGTGGTTGTTTTGTTCGTTCAGTGGGGATGTCTTCTTCCTGGACGCTTGGCGAGTCATCTTCTGGGTCTTCTTCTAGGTGGTCCTCTGGGTTTAAATAAAGTTTCATTTTACAAACGTGAACTAAGTCTTTTGTTTTACGATGACCTTGCTGGTTTCCGAATGTCTCAACTTCGTAGGTCACATCGAATATTTTTTAGGTTACTTTATATGGACCGAAGTAATGTCTCATTAGTTTTTCTGAATATCCCACTTTACGCACAGGGATAAAGATCCATACGAGATCTCCAGGCTGGTAAGTTATGTTTCTGTGGTGAACGTCATAATGGAGTTTATTACTTTCCTGAGACCTCATAGAGTGGAGACGTGCCAGTTGTCGTGCTTCTTCCGCTCTCGACCCTAGTGTTTGGATGAAGTCGTCATCTTCTGGAACTAACTTGGGAAATAACAGGTTCAATGGCGTTTCTGCTTCACGCCCATGCGCAAGGAAGAATGGAGTGAATCCGGTGGACTCTTGCCATGCTGTGTTGTATGCGAATGTCACAAATGGAAGGATCATATCCCAGTCTTTCTGATTGACATCAACATACATAGACAGCATGTCTGCCATGGTCTTGTTCAGCCTTTCTGTGAGTCCATTCGTCTGAGGGTGATAGGCGGTTGTCGTCCTGTGAATTATTCTGCAGTGATTGTTCAGATAACGAATCAATTATGAGGTCAAATTCCTTTCTCTGTCGGTGATTAGTTCCCTCGGAGCACCGTGTTTCAGGATTACATCCTCGACCAAGAATTTGGCAACTTCCATTGATTCACTAGTTGGTAGCACTTTGGTGATTGCATACTTTGTCAGATAGTCTGTGCAGACAATAATCCAGCGGTTTCCACATGTAGATGTTGGGAACCTGCCTAAAAGGTCCATTCCAATCTTTTCAAAGGCAGCTCTGGGCACCGGTATTGGCTGTAAGTGTCCTGTAGGGAGCTGTGGCTGTCGTTTGTGTCGCTGACAGTCTTGACAGTGAGCCACATACCTTCTAACATTCCTATACATTCCAGGCCAATAGAATTTTTTTCTAATTCAATCATAGGTTTTGGTGAACCCAAGATATC
The DNA here is from genome assembly GCA_030710605.1 of Cordylochernes scorpioides. NCBI lineage: Eukaryota > Metazoa > Arthropoda > Arachnida > Pseudoscorpiones > Chernetidae > Cordylochernes > Cordylochernes scorpioides. The sequence continues at coordinate 16,500,115 of CP092875.1, read as the reverse complement.
CATCAGTGGGCGAATCATGGAAATTTCTCAGTATTTCAGGCCTGAGGTGGCGAGGGACCTCCAGAAGCCATATTCTTCCCATTGGATCATAATTCTTTTTGTAGAGAGTATTATCGATTTTCAGAAAGAACTTATTAGATGTCTCTTGTTGCATCTTGTCAGCGATCTTCATGAGATCCGGGTCTTTCATTTGTTCCTGTCCAAAATTCTGTAAGGCCATTTAACTAGGAATATCTTCCTCAATGTCTTCACTACAGCTTAATAGGACTTCTCGATAAACAGTCAGCTTCCTAATGTTTTCTTCCACTCTTTTACATAACTGTAACCTCAACCTGTAATATTCCACACGGGTTTTGAGGTTGGTCAACCAACACAAAGAATGATGGTCTGTTACAATAGTAAATGGGCGTCCGAAAACATATAAGGACGGAATTTGTTTATAGACCAAATTATGGCAAGGCATTCTCTTTCAGTAGTGGAATAATTTTTTTCTGCTTTATTGAGCGTTCTCGATGCATAGGCAATAGCTCTTTCCTTTCCATTCTGAATTTGTACCAAAACTGCTCCTATTCCATAGCTGCTTGCATCTGTGTGTATCTCTGTTGGTGATGAATAATCAAAATGTCCCAAGGCAGGTTCGGAAATTAGTGCTGACTTCAGAGCATCAAAGTTTTTTTCCCCTTAGAAATGTAGCCATGAACCAAAATAATGCATAATCAGATGGCGCAATATCTGGGCATAAGCAGGGTGAGGTTGTTCAATACCCTCCCCAAATCCTTTATTCTAATTATTGTTAAACCATTTGTCAATGTTAAACCATTCATTCATAATGAATCAATCCTTTAAAACCACAAAAGGTAATGAGCATGGCCTTTTTACTTCCACATCTGTGTAATTTTTTTATAGGTGACCCAGGACTATGCCACACAGGTTTCGTCCCCAGTGAGTACGCGTTTAATAAAGTTGCTTTAATCGATTAACAAGTCCAAAGCATCCTAACATTTTTCCTTTCTGCGTTCAGCATTTCTTCTTGGCTCAAAATTTTAGGGACTATATGACATCACTTTCTTTTAAGATCTTCATTCATCTTATCCCAAGCAATATCTTTGACACCCAATATTCTGTAAAGAGAGATTTTTTCTTTAACTTTTCAACTAGACCTGGAGTACAAACATCTTTTGGTCTTCCTATATGTTGCCTATCTTGAAAGTTTCTTCTATTTTTAAAAGCTGTAAAGTGTACTTTTAGGTATATGATTATGTGGATATGCTTGGCATAGAATTTTATAAGCTTCCATTTTATTTTTCTCCAAAAAAAAAAACCTTATACTGACGTTTTGTTTGTTTCATATTTTCTTTTTGTTTTCAACCATGAGTAGATTTGTTCTATCAGAAATAAAAAAAAGAAAACTTTTTAATTGAAATATCTGTACAAACAGTATTGTTTCGGTATTAACTTTTAAGCAAAATGGCAGCACTATTCGATGATGTTCACAGTGTGACTAAATATTAGAAAAAAAAATTTAGAGCATCTCTCACTACTTTTGAGAAACACCTTGTATTTTTAGAATAATAATAATAATAAAAAAAACTAGAGATGTTTGTTTCACAAGACTTCATTGAGGTGGGTAAAAACTGAAAGCAACACACAGTAGAATCTATCTTCTCCTGGTTATTCAGAAGCTTACATCAGAACACGCAACTTTTTATTTTACAAAAAGGGTCGGTCATGAGAGTTTTTTTTCTATATGAGAAAGTATTGACATCAGGTGAGGTGTTGTTTCATGTATACATGGTGCAGATTAAAATAGTTGTGAGGGGAAGAACTGCTTATATTGCAAATACACCACATGCAGATGGAGTTCAGCTTTGTACTTACAAGGTGCCTAATCCCTGTTTATTACTAGTACTGACTGATGGGTTGACATGTGCAATGAATTGGGGGCATGGAACTAATTTATAACCTAATGCATTTGTGTGCCATCTACTATTGGACATGTTAATGCTTATGTTTAAAACGCCTATGTTTCTTTTTCTACTGCTTACTGCAATTATAAAAAATTGAGGGCGGGCTTGGCTCGTCAGTTATGCACTTGCTCAGTAGGTTTCACCAATTTAATCTATCATACTACTCTAATATTGTATTGGGCTGTTTTGCATTTATATCTGGTTCTGAAACTCTTGGAAAAGGTATTTTAAATGAACTTTGGGCAAAGTTTTGGGAGCACTATAAATACATATAAATATATTGTCGCGGCTTGACCCCTCCGGTTCTTTGCTACGACACCGCTTCCTCTGTCGTGGATCACCTACCCCAGGCTCCCGTTGCTCTCCCTCTGCAGCCGTACCCTGCAGAGCACCCAAAGACGTCCGAGAACCACCGCTCAAGTGGAACTCCTTTCCTCTGGCAGTATCTCTTGGCCTTACCACTGGTGGGGGGACTTGAGAGACTTACCAGAAGAGTAGCAGCAGCGATGGCGAGAGTAACAACAGCAACAGACACCGAGACTTCAAACACTACCTTTTTATTGTCATTTCTACTACACATTACATTTAACTAGAATAATAATTAACGGGTATTTACATTACGCCACCTCCTGGGGCCAATATGAACATCTATTTACATACATTTTCCCCAGGAAAAAGGACCACAGCAGTCGGCGATTCCCACACCAGTTTCAGATTAGAAACAGGTGAAAGCCCCATCTATTGGCGGAGGTTGTAGTCATTTTGAGGCCTTATACGCGACAATAAATAAATATATATATATATATATACAGTAAAACCCCGCCAATGTGAACCTGGATATAGCAAACTTTGCGATTTTTAAAATAACAAACTACCCCTATAATGAACCTATTTTAGGTCCCAAAATGATAAAATCTATTAAAAATACTCTGCCTATAATGAACTTAAAATTGTAATTTTTAAAAATTTTAAAACAACAAAATTTTCAGCATGTTTCAGCTCACAGATCGTGATTGAATACAATCAATTTAGCAATAAATTGTTTGTTTTGATTTACATTCTATTTTTGCTGTATGCTCCATGCATTTTTACACATTATACTTTTTATTAAATAGAATATCTTTGGATCCATCAAATTTGAAATTTAAAAATGCAAATGGCTTCCAAAATAAAGAAAACAGCTTTATTTGAAGGTGCAATGCTTGAAGAGTGCTTTCTAGCAACAAGGTATTGGAGCCATTTTTCCAAGTAAACATTGTATTATATAATGTGATAAAGATGTTTTAAAATCATTTTATATCTTTGAATATATATATTAATAAAACTTTGCCTAGGATTTGTCTTGATTTTTAAATTAGACATAGAGGTACATGTATGCTAATGATAGAAGAACCTATCATCAAATAATTTCTTTTATTATTCAGTATTAATATAAGGAAATTGGTCAATTAAGGGAATTAAAATAAAGTGACCACTATTAGGAGGCAGCCTCTTCCAGTGTGTATGGCTGTCCTTTAATTATACGTTCAAAAATTTTTGAAAAGTAAATATAGGCTATAGTGAACCAAAAGCTCTGTCCCATTGGAGTTCAATATAGAGGGGTTTTACTGTATATATATGCTTCAAGCATTGCTCTTCTGCAAACAACAAATAATGGTCTTTTAGACATAGTTTATTAGGGAAATAATTTACTAACCCTTTATAATAAAAACACTCAGGTTTGTGTATTTTCACTCTAAATATAGTAAATATATGACACATGTGTGAGTTCTGTTTGGTTTCTATTGAGGAACCAAACAAATATATTTAAACCTATTTGTTTCCCCATGTGTGACCTCCTTTTATAGATATCAATAACTTTTGACTCTTTTTTTCAAAGGAAAAAAAAATAGTACAGTGGAACCTCCATGAGGACACTCGCGTTAAAGGACACCTCTACCAAAAACAGTTTTCATTGGCAAAATTATTACTTTTACTACTTATCAACTCTCTGGTAAGAGGACACCTCTCCCTAAAGGACACTTTGGCTCTGCAACTAGATATCCTTTACAGGGAGGTTCTACTGTATTGAATTTTTATTAATTTTTTCCAATTCATCAACTAATTGGTGACCCAAATCTACTGATTTGGTCAAAATCAATTGTTTTAAAGAAATTTTCATCCAATATGCTGGTGCCACTTTAAAGGTGCCTACACCAGAGACCAACTCGAGGGCATTTTTTTGTAGCGTTGTGAACCTTTGGCCAGTGTCTTCATCCCATGTGAAACAATGTGTGTGTAGATATCAGAGCTGTCTACAAGGATTTCTTAGTTTTGCTCAACTACAACACGTTTGTGGAGCCAGAAGACTTTCGCAGCAAGGTGTGTGGAGACACTCCCAGAGCTAAAGGCTACTAGCTATGTGATAACTATATATATATATTTTTAAATTCTAAATACACATAAGGTACAAACAGGCAATGATAAACCACTGCTAACATGACAATTATACACATCTAGAAGGCAGCTTTGCACTTAGGTTCCCAATTTGGTTATTTCACTGATTGGTGGGGTGGACTTGAGCAATTCTGGAGTCCTTTTAAAGCAATTACATTTTTATTTGAAAAGTACTCTTTGGAATTAAAAATGTTGAATTAAAGCACCTTTACTGTATATATATTTGTGGGATTTGATTAGGAAGAAGCTGGTAACACGGAAGCAAGAACAGAAGACATGTTTACAATGACAATCAAAGAATAATACTTTTTACTTTCTTTTTTAATTTTGTTTTAAAATTGTAAACTTAAAAATAAATCCATTTATATCTATTACGATTCCTACAAATTTTTGGGGGCTCGTCCAGGAACTTATATATATATAGTCCAAATGAGATTTATATTTATAATGAAACTTCTGTATAAATTGGTTCTAATAAAATATTTGCTTTCAAAATTTAAAAGTGTGCAGGGTTTAGACTTTCAAAAGAAAGAATTACTGTCAAACTATCCTCCAATTATCTTAAAAATCAATAATACATATTTAACAATTTTAAGGTTATGATACAAATGAAAATGACCCCTACTTTATAAAGGACATACCTTATATCAGACAAATTGGCTGGTCCCTTGGGGAGGCTGTTATAAAGAGAGTAGACTATTGTTCAAATTTGATTTAAAAAAAAAATTATTTAAATACATGACTGGCAAAACCGCCCCTGCTGGGAGGTTTTACCATTGATGAGTCTGGCCCTCCCAATATTTTTTCATTGAGGTAAGGGCAGTAGAGATTGTTTATTTAAAAAAGAAATAAAGGGGGAATAAATATAGTTTATAATTTTCTAGTTATTTAATATTTATTAACACAAAAAATTATATGTTGTTATAAAAAATGAGCCTGCAAGGATTCAAACCTGGAATCTTAATCAGTAGTCAGATGTGTAACCATTGCAGATATTGTAACCATTGTAGATATAATGAGTTTGTGATCATGTGCTCTCTTGACTTATTAGACCTAAGAGCATTTACAGAGTTAAGAGAAATGCATGAAAGGTTGCAGAAAAAAGAGACTAGGGATGAAGTAGGAAATTAAGAAAAATAATGACCTTTGCATGTATGTAAGAAGATTGGTGTGGGGGCAGCTTGAAAATTCCTTCTGTGGGGACAAACTGGTGTCCCATGGTGGCCTGTGCCGGGGACGGGAGTACAAGGAGGAGAGAGTTTACAAAGAGGGTCCATTCGACATCCGGTTTTACTTCATCACCAAGGTGCTGGGTGACTACATCTTCAGCCTTCTTGAGGGCTTCCGCAAGGACCCACCTGACATCATCATTGTCAACTCCTGTATCTGGGACATCACCAGGTAATGACACATCTTGTTTTTTCACCTCATTTCATGGAGATTGGGCAGATGTGTGTTGGAGTGGGTTGTTTAAAGGAATATAGCTCTTCCCTCTCAAACATTGTTGGCCTGTGCCCCTCTCCTGGGAAAAGATGGGATACTGTATGTGCATCTTGGATACATTTTCAGGAAATAAATTTATTTTCATATCAGTTTGCAATCCTAATAGTTAAAATGAACAATTTAGAAGTGCTAACCTACTTGTTGATTATCAGAATGCCTTATTTATTTTGGGATCCTTGAATATATTTTCCAAAATTGTGGTATTGCCTTCATTTCTTTGCTTTATTGTTGGAAAGGTGGGGACCTCTCAGTATAGACCGCTACAAGGCCAACCTGCCCAAGTTCTTCTCAGCCTGCCGTGAGATCCTGAGCCCCAACACCCTGCTCATATGGCTGACAGCCCCCCCCATCTCCTCCTCCATGCGCAGCGCCCTCCTGGTGGGCCGCCTGGAGTTCCTCACTCCCTGCCTACGTTTTCATGTTGTGCAGGCCAACCACTATGCCAAAAAGGTACCACATTGTCATTACTGTTTACATTGAAGTGTTAATTTGAATTATGTAGAGATAGATATCACATGGTAACAATACCTAATTAATAATATATATGCAATTTTTTATTAATAATTTTGTTATCAAGTATCAAGATGGTAAAAATTTTATTAATGAAATTACCTGGTCCTATTATGACGTGTGATATTTATTCTGAAAATGACATGTATAAATTATAAATTCCAAAACATTCAGTATATATAGACTCATAAAATAATATAGAGGAGAATGAGAAATTTGATAAATGATGCTGTGATAAAATTTCTCATTCAGTACTTTTGTCTGAAGATGGTAACAACGCTGTTACCGAAACGTCACACACTATTTATTTATTTGGATTTGGTCTTATTACCTTGTGTTTATAATCTATAATCCAAATATAGAGGGGAGAATTTTAAATATAATGGAATTTTTTCTATATTGACTTTTTTTCCCATTCTTTACAAATAATTTTATCAAATAATACCATTTTCCAACCTCTAGTAATGAAAATTGAGACAAATTACTAATGTTATTATTATTTTTTTAATAGTTAAAAACATTATCAAAGACTGCAATTATGGAAATTGAAATGGTAGGGCATGGCTCAATAGTTTTGAAGCCTCCCAGCAGATTTGCAGTGTAAAGATAGTTTAAACAACTGTGGTCTTTCTTTTTGTGTGGACTCTAGGAATACATATCTAATGCAATATTTCAGCCTAATACAATAGTTGGGCAGTCTGAAGGATTAATCATTACAGTATAGGTTAAATCAACGTTTAGTTGATTTCTTTTCCACTAGATGGCATATTATTTCAGCCTAATACAATAGTTGGGCAGTCTGATGGATTAATCATTACAGTATAGGTTAAATCAACGTTTAGTTGATTTCTTTTCCACTAGATGGCATATTATTTCAGCCTAATACAATAGTTGGACAGTCTGAAGGATTAATCATTACAGTATAGGCTAAATCAACGTTTAGTTGATTTCTTTTCCACTAGATGGCATATTATTTCAGCCTAATACAATAGTTGGACAGTCTGGAGGATTAATCATTACAGTAAAAGGTTTGTAAAATAACTTTTTGAGAATAGCATTAACATTTTTCTCAATTTTCATAGTTATACATTTTCACATTTTTAGGAATTCCTGTTCTTGTTGGGCAGATCCACATATTTTATTCAGGTTTCATCTTGAGATTGAATACAACTGTGCATTGATGTAGAGGCCCCAATAATTAGGAGGATAGCTACTGGGATATTTAAAAGTATGGTCTTAGGCATTATAAGACAAATACTACTCTAGTATATGAATGTTGAAGCAAACAAAACTAAGAAAGAGAGAGAGAGAGAGACAATTGACCATTAATGTTTATTGCTTCTAGTCAACACCAAAAATAAATTTTAATAAAATATATATATAAAAAAAGTATGTACATAAAAATATTTGCACCAGATGAATCTTTAATTGAAAGGATGTCTGGATCTAATCAGAAGTTACAAGCTGCCCTGAGTTCAGGCAGCCCCTTGCATAGAGTGCATTTCTTGTCCTTAACATGCTTGATTGCAATTCTTAGGATTATTTTCAGAATGGACTTCTGCCTATGCGAGAGTTATTTGATAGTTCCACCCTATCAGAGCAGGATAAAACCACATACACTATAGTGTCCTTATAAACATCCTTATATAGGGGGTCTGGGAAAGAGTCAGAGTCCAATTTCCCAAATTTCACATTTCCTATACCTGTTATTCAGATGATGAATCCTGAGTTTTCTGAGGAGGCTCTTTGTTTTGAGCCTTGGGGTAGAAGACTGGATGGATTGTGCAATCTTATCCTGGATCTGTTTGGAAGGGAACGCAGGCATTTGTAGTGACAGCATGGGTTTGGTGCTTAGTGCCGGAGCAGAATGCTTGTTTGTAGTTTTCTGGAGAGGGATAGGATGGGGAGCAGAGACACTGCAGGGCTGGAAGGTGTCTTCTTGAATAATACAGCTTACTCTGTGGCTGATGTAGAGAAGGTGAAGTTGTTAGTGGTCATGGGCTTGGAGGAGGATAGTGTCGACACTGGTCCCTACTGAGTGTCTTGATGATGAATCTCCATGTTGGTGACCAAGGTTCAGGTAGCTCGCTGATGTCCTTGGCAGTGACACTTGCTACATATAACTCCATAGTCCCTTCCAGGTGTCCTGGGGATGTGCTGGACAACCCTTGTGAGTTTCCCAGGGGGCAGATGGCTCGGCAATATCCCTTTGGGTGGCATCTGCTACATTTAACACCATAGTTAATGTAGGCAGGTGTAGGCTCTCCTTTGGAGATGATCATGGCATGGAGCATGTTATGTTTCAGTCCTTCATTTAGAAAAATGAAGATTTCTCTGCTGCTGGTCACAATCTCATGGTTCAGGAAAACAATCCTGAGTAGGCATAAAATACTGTAATGATGTCTTCACCTCTGATAGCAATTGAGAAAATCCCAATTGCTATTATCTCCACCCGGTTCCTATAGGAATAAGCCTTCAGGAGGGTAGTTCCTATGGTGAGGCCCTCCTCAAACAGACGCTCTACCAAATTTTCACTGGAAAGCCTGACCAGTACCTGAACTGACATCTTCATAATTTCGAACACTGAAGACTTTCCAAGCTTCTGCTCTAAGGCCTTGATGTACTCTACTGAAGATTGATCAAAGTGCCACTTCACAAAGCAGCACTGGTCAAAGGTTGCTGCAGCTGACCTGGACTTGCTCAGGGCCTGCTATTGTGTGCTGTATTTTGGCTGCATCACAGCATATCTCCTTGCTGGTTGAGTGGCTTGGGTTGGTTTTGCAAGATGTGCCTGACTGAGGCTTATATGCCTGTTCAGTAGAAGGCTAAAGCTTTATCTCTCACTTTTCTTGTGCTCAATCCGGTCGTCACTTTCAGAGGCATATTCTTCCATGATCTCAGCCCAGTCACTGCTTGTTGGCCAAGAATTTACATTTCCTTCTGTTAATGAAGGCAAATCTCCAGAAACCTGTTGTATTATTAATTTATATCTAGGAGATTTAAATCAATTGATTATTTTATTTTTTGTTGAATCATTTTTTTCGAAGAATAACCTTCTTTTGCTTATTTATCAGCAATACTGTGCACCTTCCTGGCTTTCCCCCAATACCCCATAGGGTTTGCAAATCTCCATCTCAAATATATTCCTAGCCCAGGGGTCGGCAACCTTTTGAGTCGGAAGAGTCAAAAATTACAATTTACAAAATTTCAAAGTTTTTAAAGAGCCACAAAATATTTTCTTGCCAACAATAAATAGTACTCGCATAAATACATTTTTTTGTTCTTCAAATTAAAGATACTTCGGCCAGTAAATATTTTTTATTGTCTCCACTTTGGACAAAAATCTCCTGACCAGGACAAAAGATTTTTGTTGAAAGTCGAGACAATAAAAAATATTTACTGGCCGAAGTATCTTTAATTTGAAGAACTATGAATTCCGGTCAAGCAACCTCTATCTTTATGATACATTTTTTTGATAAAAAAACTAATATATTTATCCATAAGAAAAATATATATTTATGTTGTTGTTGTTTCTTATCCCCTTGTGCAAAGATTAGACAATATCCATGAGTTCATGCTCTTCGAGCTGATATCATGGAATGGGGTGTAGGGATTTATAAGTGGTTAGTAATGCCCTTTGGGTTGAAAAACCCCCTGCTACTTTTCAGCGAATCATACAACAAACCCTTGGTCCATTAATGAACAAGGGGTGCATCAACTATCTTGATGATTTCATCATATATTCTAAAACTTTAGAAGAACATTTTGACCTTCTATCAGAAGTGCTAGAAAAATTATATTCCCAAAACCTCAAGCTCAAGCTTCAAAAATGTTCTTTTATCAGAGAAGAAATAGAATATCTTGGATATATCATCAAATACAATCAGGTTACACCTTCACCTCGGAAAATAGAAGCAGTTAAAAGTTTCCCAATCCCCAAAACAGTCGAAAATGTACAGCAATTTCACGGAATTTGTGTGTGTGTGTAGTTATTATCGGAGATTTATAAAATATTTCAGTTCAATAGCGCAACCTCTGACAGATTTATTGGAAAAAGATAAAATTTTCCACTGGTCTGAAATTCACCAAAAGGCGTTTGAAACTTTGAAGAATTTAATCACACAACCTCCAGTTCTGGCAATGTACGATCCCACCTTACCATGTAAGCTCTACACTGATGCCTCAGAGCAAGGACTTGGTGCAATTCTTGCACAGAAACATCCAGATGGCAGAGAAGGGGTTTTTTCCAATTTCTCAAAACGGTTCAACCCAACACAGTCACACTACACTACTACAGAGTTGGAATGTTTTGCCATCATTGAAGCAGTCAGACATTTCAACAACTACCTAGACAAGCCATTCCAAATTGTCACTGATCATAGCGCTTTGAAATAGTTATTGAATCATAAAAACCCTGGGGGAAGACTTTTCCGATGGTCAATGGAGCTATCTTCTAGATCGTTCACCATAATCCACAGAGCAGGAGGACAGCAAACACATGTTGACGCACTTTCCAGGAATCCAGTGTGCACATTCATAACCGAAGATAAGATGAAGATTGCTCAGCAACAGGCATACTTACGATTTGTAAAGAACCTTCAAATTAAAAGTGGCATTGTCACTATACGAATTCGAGGCCATTCAAAAGCAGTTGTACCTGATTCCCTACGGGCAAAATGTCTTCACCACTTTCATGATGGCTTTGGACATCCTGGAAAAAACAAAACATTGAAGTTGATTTCCACATATTACTGGTGGCCACAAATGCTCAGGTCCATAAAAGAGTATGTTTCCTCATTTAAAGTTTGTCAGCTCAGCAAACAGTCAAACCAACCGACAATAGGCCACTACCATATACCGGACAGCAACCTCCAACCATTTGACCTCATTGGACTCATTATAATTGTTTTGGGAAATGAAGCCAAGAACACCAGACATAAGTATCTCCTGGTCATCATAGATCACCATAGTCGTTACATTTGGGCATGTCCCACAGCATCCAACAATTCAGCTGCCATCCTCAACATCCTTAGACAGCTGTTATCTTCTGGAGTACCAATCAAACGTTTTCTGACAGACAATGGTTCGATTTTCACAAGTAGAAGCTTCAAAAATTTTCTGTAGGAAAATAAAATTGCCCATTCCCTTGCTACTCCATACCTTCCTCAGACATGTGGAATGGTAGAAAAGGCTAACCATACCCTTCTCACAAAATTGAGAGCTGCAATTTTGGAGAAACCGAAACAAAAATGGTCGACACTTGTACCATTTATTGTCAAGGCATACAACCAGACCCCACATGAAGTAACCAAATTCAGCCCAAAGTTTCTTCTGTATGGGATTGATGAATCACCATGTTTTGCTGACCATCCCATCACTTTAGATGAAGCAAGAGGTCTGGCTCGCGAGAATACCAGAAAAGCTCAGATAAAGAGGAAGAATCTTCATGATAAACATCCAGGTGTGGAATTCTCAAGGGAGATCAAGTTTTGAGGACTATTGCAAAGCACCATCCATGCATGTCTAAACTCAGCCCAAGACAACAAGGCCCTTTCTTCGTTAAGAAAATCAGCAGTCTAGTCTATGACATCCACAAGACACCGAAGGACGAGTGTACCGAGGTCATGCTTCTCAACTTCGATCTTTCAAGGACAGGGAGTCCTTGGAAGCCGGGGGGTGCGACGGTGTTTTGACCCACAGCCAATTTTGAACAGCCCTTTCAACCGCCACTACCTCGGCCGGCCGGGTACGCCAAGTCTGTGCATGCGCGGCAGTGGTTGCATTGTAAACACGGGAGAGGATACCATTGTTTTGACGCCTCCACCAGCCAACGGCCATTTTCATCCTCACATTTTATCAAACCTTTTTAAACTCTACTAAATATTAATTTGTAAAAATAATAATCACTAATAATTAACATTGATATTTATTTTTATATTATATCTATAATAATTAAAATACCTTGGAATGAATAATTGAATCATTTCTTCAAAACCAGACGAACCACCACAATATATATAAATAGAACTAAAGAGCCGCAACTTCGCATCCGAAGAGCCGCATGTGGCTCGCGAGCCGCAGTTTGCTGAACCCTGCCCTAGCCAAAAATCATGGAGCTTGTGTGCTGCATAGCCAAGAGAGATTATAATGCATTCTGATAAATTATTTAAATTGCACAAATAGGCACCAATGGTTTAATATGGTAGACAGGCCTAGTGTCTTTAATCTAGCAGAAACTACTTTATATCGTAGCAGAGTATTTATTATATTTTATGTTCAGATTATTAATTTTGATAGTTATATTATTTATATTTTGATAATCTGGAAACTTCCCTCATTGCTTATCTTATTTTCTTATATATAAAAGTCAATGACTGTTTCGCGATAAACTCAAAAACTACTGAACCAATTGGTACCAAATTTTGCATGTCGCTTTTTATAAACCCGAGGAAAGTTTTCGGGTACATTATGATTTTTCAAAAATTGTTTATAACACACAAAGGATGTAACATATATTTTCTCCCCCTTTCAATATCATTAATATTTAAATATGTAAAAATTAATTTGTATATAAAAATAGTATATATCATCAATTTATTATCGTGATACTCCTGTTGAAAGACTGACAAGTCCGAAAGCTTGAAAATAAAAATTTGAACAAGAAACTTTACTCTGGAAGCTTTATTTATTTTATAATATTATAAATCAGGGAAGAACGTTTATTTCTAATCAAGAGTTAAATGATGAATATCAAGTCAGAAAACATAGAATATTATCAGAAGATGTTAATAAAGAAGTCATTACAAATAGTGAAATGGAGACATCATTTAAACTTCAAAAAATTATGCGAAGAAGAAAACTTCATCCCACCATCTTTAAGAATAAAAGATCCTGTAAAGAACCATTTTTCTGTAAAATTTCTAAAAGAAACACAACTAAAACTGTTAAAGAGAAGAACCCAAGGCTGTACTCTAATATTAGAATTTTAACTAAAACAATTAAAGATTTAATATGTATATTATCATTATCTGATTTTAGATCAATTTTAGATGATTTAATCATAAAGATCAACTTAAGAATATCTCATTTGAAATCTACAATGGAAAAGAAGCATAACAAAAAACTGGAACATACCACTGGAACTCAAAAATACCATGTACCATCATTGATCAGAGTCAAGTGTAATTCTAAAGTCATTAACCTATCCCAATCAAATCTCACCACAGATGAAATAAATTTACTCTCAAATGGTTTAAAACATAGAATAATAGAAAAACCAGACCCTATAAAAATTATAAGTGGAGTAGAAATAGCCATAACAAAACTAAATAATCAAGACAAGAGTGAAATTAGACATAAGATAACCAGTATTCTGAAAACGCCAAGTAACCTTCCTCTACATAATCCACACGAGAGAAGAATTATTCAAAACCTCAAAAACAGAAAAGACCTGGTAATTACACAGGTGGATAAAGGTGGGATGACAGTAATCATGGACCGAATAGATTATTGCAAGAAAATGGATGAATTTTTAGAAGATCATACCACATTTGAACCCATTAATGAAATAGATAAGAAAAATTTGTATGTATATTTTAAAAAAGAATTGAACAGACTATCAAAAAGCAAGCATATTTCAAAAGATGAGCATACTTTTTTTCTCTCGAACATGGAAAATAATATTTATATTTATGGCAAACCAAAGGTACACAAGGAAAACCTCCCTCTTAGACCCATAGTAGCATTCCATCATTCACCCTTAGCTCCAATAGCCAAATTTTAACAGAATTTCTACAGCCCATAATCAATAGTAAGTCTTTTCCATTGTCAATTTCTAAAATAACGAAATTTATAAATGAATTACTTAACCTTAAAATACACAATAACCACATACTAGTTTCGCTTGATGTAGAAGCACTTTATCCCAGTCTCTCCCCCATGAATTAATTATAGAAAACACTAAAACCCTTTTAATTGAAAATAACACAGATATCTCAAGCATTGAAAAAAATAATTGATTTAATATCAGTATATTTAAAAATTAACTTATTTACATTTAATTCAAAAAACATATAAACAGGTTAAAGGTTCCCCAATGGGAAGCCCGTTGTTGGGAATATAGAAAAGGATAGAAAAAAATGATGAATTTAGAAAACTATGAATAAACAAATGACCAATTTAAATGGATGGTTTTTTGTGTCTAACTATTGTAGCGATAGGCAGGTGGTATTCCTGAGGGAAATTAACGACAGGGTTTGGTGATCTCGAATATAATTGGCTTTATTTTCTATGATGAATTATACACAAAATTAGACCTATATCAGTTGGAGCAAGTTTCCGGCTATTCTGCCAATCACCTTTTTGCTAACTTAAGCCTCTTCTCTTTCCTCTATTTCTTCAGTGGGCCTTTTCTCTACTTGAGCTCTTTCACTTTCCTTTTTCCTTCTCAACTTGAGCACTTTTCTCTTTCTTCAACTTCTACCAGAGGCTTCCCATAGATTTCTTTATCACTTTATTCTTCTGAGCACGAGTAATTCACCTCCTAGGCTCTTCTCTTCCACAATCAGATTCTTAACAATCCCCTTCCAATCTCCAACTCTGCCAATATCCACTCTGCACCAGCCACTGTGCCTTTTATACACTCCTTTCCCGTGCAAACTCTCACCTGATTGGCTCTCGTGATTTGCGGATGATATTATACAAATGATCTTATGAAAATTACATTATGTAAATCATCTAGTTTTAACACTCGTTATCCTCACCTATAGCTTAAATAGTTAGCGTACTATAGACATGTGGATTACATCTCTATACCCTGAAGACATTATTTTATATAGAAGGTATATAGACGATATCTTTTACATATGTACAGACAGCCAACTTACCCATATCCTAGCCTCCCTGAATAGTTATCATACAAATATTAATTTTACAGTAGAAAAATAGAATAATGGTATCCTTCCCTTTTTAGATATTAAAATCATGAGGATAGAAGATATATAATATACAGGTGTATATTATATACCATCCTTCATCCTGAACTACATTAAATATTCTTCATTCTGTCCTCTTAGCCATAAGATCAATACTATAAAAACATTATCTAAAAGAATATTCACACATTGTTCTTTACCTCAATTAAAAACGGAAGAAACGCAAAATATTATTAAAAACTTGTCATCATCAGGTTACCCAAAATCCTTCATTCTACGACATTTTCATCAGACTTCAGAAAATACCAAATCAATAACTCGAAAAGCAGAAATTTATTGAACATTATGCATCATCCCATATTCCCTTCAATCAGTATCCATTGCTAGAACACTTAGAAAATATGGTATCAAAACTATGTACAATAATTCTCCAAATTTAGGCAATATAATTAGAAACCCATTAACAAAGAATCAATCCAATATTCCATTCAATAGAAAAGAAGCCATATACTTCATATCATGTAATAACTGTAGCTCTAAATATGTAAGGGAGACTGGGAGAAAAGTCCATAATAGAATAGCCGAACATAATAGGAATATTAACAATAGAGAGAGTGACCCAAGATCTTTAATAGTTCAACACATAAAAGAAACAGGCCATACATTTAACTTATATCAACACATAGTGTATTATGCCAATATCCATAGTAAATACCAAAGACTTTTAATAGAATCTATGATAATCAAACGGCAAAAAAGCATAAACAGATGCATAGAAATATCCGAAACATCCGAAACAATATGGACAAATACTACCCCATAGATGTAGGCAGTCTTCTATATATACCACAATAGTTCACGAATTTATTGGGTTTAATTTGAGATCTTGAGATATCATTCGACCGACCAGCATGTATCCTCCACCCATGCACGTATATATTTTCAAAAATTGTTTATAACACACAAAGAATGTAACATATATTTTCTCCCCTTTTCAATATCATTAATATTTAAAATATGTAAAAATTAATTTGTATATAAAAATAATATATATCATCAATTTATTATTGTGATACTCCTGTTGAAGGACTGACAAGTCCGAAAGCTTGAAAATAAAAATTTGAACAAGACACTTAACCCTGGGAGAGCTTTATTTTATAATATTAGTATTTTTGGTTATTTATTTTTTACATTTGAAGAACTTTTTTTTACGTAGAGTAAATTACGAGGCGAAGTAACACCAGGCTAATTAAGCGACCAATGAGCGTTCTGCAGTTTTTTTCAAGTTGCTTGCGTACCTTTTTTGAAATATATTTTTATTTGAGAGAGAAATTTATATTACTAAGTTATAGTAAGTACACACAATGCAATTAAAAAAAAAAAACTTAACAAAATTAGTGTTACTGTATGTAAATAATGGCTTTCGTATTTTTTTAAATTAATTTTTGTTCTGGCCTTTGTTTTTTTTTTATTGCAAAAATTAATTAAATCAAATACCGAAACACTAATACAATTTTTGCCATCACACACACTTTTTGCCTGTGGTTTATGTGTTACTTCTGTATTGCTATTCTATCGCACTTCTACTATTTATTATTGATGTACTTTCAGTATTAAGGAAATTGCACTCTGGGAAATTCTCGGCCGAAGCCGGGTCATTCGTCTAGTATCTTATAAATGTTGATTTTGTTTGTGCCTCAAATAAATTGCTACGTCATCCTAAGTTTGTTTTTCCTAATTTTCTAGTTACATTTTGGTGGGGAAGCTGGGTATATTAGGGAAGACAAACTGAAGATCGCCGAGAAGACCTTGAGGCCATGGCTGCTATGATCTACATCTTCAGAGACTGGCTTCAGGATTCCACCGCCGTGTCAAAGCCAAGTATTCCCTCCAAGATGACGATGTCCCTATTTGATGATACAACGACAAAGTGACTCTTCATGCTGCAAGAAAAAGAACGCAAAGCTACTAGGGACAGACGTCCAAGACACCGAGGGAATACTTGACAGAAAAATGTCAGATCCATGCCAATAGCAACAACAAGTTGTGGATCACAGCTCCCATAGGGAAGGAGCTATGTAGCAAATTATTTATTATTCAATGAAAAGATTTTTTAAATTTCGATATTTGTATTTTGATGCACTGTAAAATTGACTCTCCGCTATTTTATTAGTTTTAATTTGGTTTTCATTAAATAAATTGCTATTTCATTCTGAAGTTTGTCTTTCCTAATTTTCTACGTTACAATATTATGAACATGTGATCAGCCCAAAGGGCAAATTAAGGACTTTGTGCCTCTACTAAGAGTGTGGGAGGGTATAAACTACATGTGGTGAAGCAGCTGGTGAGTGAGATGGGGTTTGACCTATTGGACACCCACTACCACCTCCAACACTACATCCACCTCCGGGCCAAGGACGGGGTCCACTGGCTTGTCCCGGCTGTTCGCTACATCTCCAATGTGGTGCTGACTCACATTGCCCTGTCCCTGGAGTACCCCCTGCCTGGCAGGTGAGGAAACATACATGCTTGGAAATGGGATTACATGCCCTTTTGATCTCAATAATTTAACAGCTATCAAATGAGATTTCATCGAGATAAAATTAGATGGAATGTCACTTATTAATATAATAAAAAAACAAACATTCCATTAGTGATAATTCTTTTATTGTATATAAGAATATTATCTATAATATAATCAAAGAAAAAAAAAGTAAGATCCTTTTCAATAGAGACACTGAAAATATTCATCTATGTACATATTACCATACAAAAAATAAGTAGGCCCTCACAGATTAATTATATATTTATTGATTAATTATATTCATACATATTTACATGTTGAAAGATCATTTTATTTAAGGCTAGTTCACATTACAGTCATGTTAAAATCTTGAGAGTCGCTGAGGCAGCAAGTTAAATATAGCCCTTTCACTACCCCTTATTGGTTTAAATAATCATCTGTGATAATAGAGAGAAGATGATATGAACTGCCAGTTTTCAATAGCCACAACCCGGAATCAAATCCGGGCACTTTTTCTATTAAAAAAATTGCTCCAATGGCACCTAATTTCTGAGAATTGAGATAGACCAATCATGTAAGAAGTAACTGCTCTTTTTTTATTATTTACATTATTTTAAATGTAGCAATAGTCAGCTGGAAGGGGGGGGGGGGGGGGGGGATTTCAGCAATGAGAGGAGGAGGCAAGAAGTCAAAGAAGCTGCTGTGCAGGGTCATCTGTTACACTGCCCGGCACGGCCACCCAGACAAGTCCAAGCTCCTGGAAAAGGTGAGGATATTATTAGCTCATATCATTGTGAAAGGAGTATATATGATGTTAAGATTGTGCAATGAGTAGGCTAATAATTGTTAACTAATAATTTATTCACAATGCCAAAAAATTTAAGTTGATGCGAAAAAAAAAAAAAGAATAAAATTTATTGTATATACAGTAGAACCCCGCTAATACGAACCCTGGATATAGTGAAGCTTTCCTTATAATGAACCCACGGCGATTCCCAATTCCATTTCATTGAAAATACCATCGTTATAACGAACTTTGTGATTTTTAAAATAATGAACTACCCCTATAATGAACCTATTTTCGGTCCCAAAATGATAAAATCTATTAAAAAACTAGGTTTATAACGAAATTAAAATTTAGAAAAGTAAAAAAAAAAATGGCCTAACCATGGCTATAATGAACCAAAAGCTCTGTCCCATTGGGGTTCACTATAGAGGGGTTTTACTGTATATTCAATTAATAAAAAATATATATATACATTAAAATATATAATAATGAAACTGTTGAGGATTATTGCTGTTGGCCTAATATAAAATGAAGGGAATAAAAAGGGACTTACTGTAGGGGGAAAGCCACCTACCATTGTTTGGCTGTACAGCATAGCGACTATTTTCTTTGCTGCCTGTTAGATCGTAACTTTCTTTTTTCAAATTTTTCTCGCCCTCTATGAAATATATGTATTAAAAAATATATTTTATTCATTTTTTAATTTAAAATTAGAAATCTTTAATATTTAAAATATATATATACCTATATTTATATTGCGTTTTTTAAAATAAAATATTTAAAAATATATTCTTAGAACAGAAAGAGCAAAAGACAATTTAATGGCGGATGTCTTGGAGTTTATTTGGTGGAGTTCTGGGTATTCATCTTGGTTGAGGTTGTTGATGGGGGTTATCCTGGTCAGTGGTGAGCTCCTGTAGCATGCCATCTCCTTGAAGATGTCCATGAGGTTCTGGACCTGGAGTAGGGTTGCCCTGGTTTTGTAGTCCAGGCTGCATGCTACAGTAGTCAGTTGGCTGTCAGAATTGGTCCTCCGTTGACTAGGGATTCGTGCCTCCCCTGCCACAGCATTCTCACATACAGGTGAGCTTTTCTTATTATTGTTTACATTGCACCCCCTACAGCAGACCTCCTTTCATTCCATTTAAATTTATTTAGGCCACCAGCTATTTAAAACCAATTTTGTTAAATTTGTCTTCCATATCCTCCAACAATTTGTTTTAGATTAAAAGAGATTTTAAAATCCTATTTTTTTAGTGAGTGTTTTTAATTGAATTTCAGAGCAATTAGTTAAGCTAGGAGCCAAAACGAAGAAAGTATTGAGATGCTGCTCACAATTAGGTCAAACATGCATCTTTTATTTACTGAGATTTGGATTTAGACCTTTATAAAAAAAATATTATGCAGTATAATCTCTCTTAAAGGACACCTAATTGCAAAACTAAAGTGTCCTTTAAGGAGAGGTGTCCTCTTACCAGAGAGAACCTAAATAATAAAAATGATAATTTTGGCAGTGCAAAACTGTCCATTTTAGATAGGTGCCCTCTCATGGAGGTTCTACTGCATTTTAAAACGCTGCATCTTTATCAAGACCTGAATAGGTTTTAGACATTCTGCAATAAAAAATAAATATTTCAAATCCAAAATCTGCTTTATGAAATAAAAGTAAACAATTCTATGGATTAAAACATTTTCAAAAAATATATCTCTTTGTTTCTAAAGGTCTCATCCTTAATAATCCATTTAATGATAACAAAATACATGAAAATACTTACTCAGGCACACACCTATAAAAGTTCTGTTGCTTAACAATAGGTCTAGACAGGGTTTAACCAGTCTCCAATGTCACCCCACTACCTACCCTCCTACATTAACAGATTGAATGGGGCAGGAAAATGATCCTAAAAGAAAAAGATGAAGACCTCCTCTTGGAAAATCAAAAGGTACAAGGAACTTCAGGAAACTTGCAGAGAATAGATGTCTGAGAACCACATGGTCACTCAAGGCCATCATTGTTATTTTGTGAAAGAATTCAGCTAAATCCACTCTGAAAACTCCCTAGAGAGAAGATATTTAAACTATGAGCCTAGTTTAACATAACGGAGATGGCTAGACCTTTGAACCTTTATTTTCTCTGCCTGGTTTTTTTGACGTGACAACGTCTTAAATTAGGTTGCGGCTGGGAGTCACTTATGAAAAAGTGTAACGCCCGGTAACGTTACGATGAGTCATCGAACGAGAGTGCTGCGCGCGCAGCGCTAGAGAATTAGGCGCATTGAATCGGCGCATGCTTGTCTCTGTCTTTGTCTTTCTCGAACATTCTTGGCGTTGGAAAAACAAGAAAGCGTCATAATACAAGTTCACACGTGTGGTTAAAGTATCGTCAGCTGTGTCTGTAGTGAAAATGTGGAGTGCTTAGATTCGTCATTTACAACAACTACAACAATAAAGGTAAATAATTGTACACTGATATTTCATTATCGTAAACTATGATTGATTGATTAATTGTTAGATTGACACAAAAGTTGAGAAACTGAGTTTATAGGTTATGTCATACTATTGATAAATGTTGATAGTGTTAAGTAAATTATTAGTTTAAAATTAATTAATTAATTAATTATTATTTTACAAATTTTAAATAGTTTCAAATTTATTTAGCAAAAATTTGAACCTTCGATCTGAATAAATGTTTTGATTTTCGAATTGATTCTTTAAAATTACAAATATTAAGAAAAAGTGGCAGATATAAGAAAACTTTATTTAAACTGTGTTGAGCAAGAATTTTAACATCTAATTTAAGTAAATGTTTTAATTTTCAACTTCATCATTTACAATTACAAATTTTATTTAATTTCAAATTTATTTAGCAAAAATTTGAACCTTCGATCTGAATAAGTGTTTTGATTTTCAAATACCAACGCGGCTGGTGGAGTGGCGATCTATCGTAAATTATCATCGACATCTACGGCGGAAGTGTTCCAAGTTGCGATTACAGACGTAACTCGTGTCATTAAAACCAAGGGTGGCATGTGCATGACTGAAGTTACTTGCTTCGCCGCTAATACTAGCTTCAAGTTTATACTCGGTGCTGTATATATTCATCCAGGAGCTAGTATGCAGGATATTGGAATGTTACTATGGCAAGGACTCGGTCCGTACATTCACAACAGCCAGTACGTGCCACCGTTCGTGCAAATTGATTCTAGTATACCGATTCTTCTGTGTGGTGATTTTAACAAAAACGTAAAGCCTGACAACTCGTTTCTTAATTACATGAAAAATACGTATAATCTTGATTGCGTATCAAACGTTTCTAAGTCAACTACGTTAAAAGGAACAACTATCGACTTGACTTTCGCAAGACACATTACAGCAGAAACACTTCCTTTCATTTCAAATTTCTCCTATCATCGTCCTATCCTCAACAAAATCACTCAAATAGGAATTAGTTAAGTTTAAGTTTACATGTACAATGTTTTAGTAAACAAAATATATTTCTATAGTTAAAATTTGTGCAATTCTTATTTTCATTCAATTCCTTGTTCCTATTGTGCAATTTAATTATATTCATATCAATAAATATTCTACCGTTGTCACGTAAAATCTTCGCCCGTAAAACCGACTTTACAGGCAACCATTGTTTTTTTATTAGTTATGACATATGAATCAATTTTCACTATAATTTTTTTTTTAAAACCTTCAACCAAATTTTTTTTCTATTGTCATAACCAACTACTTCTCATTAACATCTCTATGCAAAACAATATTTACATGTCACATCTCTGGGCCAGTCACAGGTTGTTCTTGTCATAGGTAAATGATATCTAGAAAACCAAGTTCTTCAGAAGAAGAAACATTATTTCCCTCCAGATTTCTCATATAATTATTAAAGAGATCAGATCCCATTATTTTTACCATTATTTTATCTGTCTGAATGATTTTTAATGACATATTTTTTTCAAGTATTAGAAAATAACCATGCAGTAGTCTCCCATGAAAGACGGTCCAAAAAACCCTGTCTCTCATGGAAGACTCAGTCATGATAAGCAGTTGATTATAAATAATGGTAGATTCTTTCAACGCAAAAATAGGTGTTTTACATTATCATTTATAAGTAAAAGATTTGAAGCGTACGAGGATACTTTTCTTTTAATCTTTAATAAAGATTCGAGCTTTCGGGCGGAAACAGCCCTTCTACAGGAACATTAGAAAAACAATTTCAAATAGTAACGTTTGTAAACAAATAAATGGTATCTCTATTTGGTCTTGTATTGCGCGAGTGAATCTCACACCCACGCGACCCAGACTATGATACATTGATTAAATCAGCTAAGTTGAAACTTTCCAAAGTAAAACAAACTGGCAAAGGGCAACTATGGTACACAATTTATGGAAATATTGTTTTATATGCGTCAGGGATCTCTATGTGTAGGTTAATACTATTGTGTTTCAAAGAGAGCAACGCCTCGACGACTAATCTTTTGAATTTGCTGTTGATATTAGAGTAATATGCATGTGGGTGGGATGTGTTAAAAGAATGTCCTGTTTGTCTAATATGTTGTACGATAAGGGACTTGGGTTCATTATTTCTAATGTTTCTGTGATGTTCGTCCATCCTGTCCTTGATTCGTCTGCCTGTTTCTCCTATGTATATGCTATTACAGTTTGAGCATTTCAATGAATATACAGAGTTTGTGAAAAAAGGTAGGGTAACGGGAAAGCTATTCCTGGTTATGGGATTTCTGATTATTGTTTCTAATTTGGGGGTGTTGGTGTAAAAGGTACGAATACCATAGTTATTTTTAAGGAATCTAGAAATGTTGACACTGAGTAGAGAATGGGATGGTGCATATGGATCTATAAACTTGGCTATTAAGGTGCTGTTGGGGATTATAAAAGTGTCTGAGTATGAAATTTTTTGGGTATCCAGAGTTCATCAGGTGATCGATTACGTTTTGGGTTTCTATTTGTTTGAATTCTTGCGAAGAACAGTGTGTGAAAATGCGTTTCGACAAGGTTTTTACGGTGTTAATCTTATGGCTAAGGGGGCAGTATGATGTGTATAGTGTATATAGGAGGGATAGAAAGAGGGCTTATAGTAAACATTGGTTATGTATCTGCAATTCTGTCTTGTAATCAGAATGTCTAAAAAGGCTAGTGAACTATTGCTTTCTTTTTCTACTGTGAAAAGTATGTCAGGGTAAAGTGAATTTAATTTGGCATGAATTTTGTCTAAGGAATCAGTTTTAACTATACAAAATATGTCATCTATATACCTAAACCAAGTTAGGATATCTACTGGAAAATGATCTGTTATTGAATTGTCTATTTTCCGCATGACTATTTCTGATAGTGGTGAAGAAAGAGGGCTGCCCATAGGAGTACCTTTAGATTGCCTATAGTAACGTTTGTCGAAATTAAAGTAAATATACAGTCTCTAGTTTACAAATATATCAATTATAAAAATTACACTATTAATTATTTTTATCTGATAAAATTGGTAATACAGCAAAAATTCTAAACTATCAATATATACAAACAATTTCCTTAAAATATAAACGAAAATCTAAATTATTCTTGTGTACACTTACTGCAAAGTGTTGTTGAGTGTTCAGTATAAATGTGCTTAGCGCATTTAGCACATATAATCTTGGATTTTAGTCTTTGTATCGATCACAAAATCGGCAACCCCTCCGTTTCGCTGACAATGACACTGGCTTATTTTCTTCCTAAAGAAACAAGAACTTAATATCTCTCAAATAATTATAGCATTTCATGACTTTGCTTGTTGGGGCTCATCTGTAGAAGTATGTGCAGATATAATATTTTTGATATCTTTTGGAAGAAACAATTTATTTTCCCGTTTTGTTAGTTTTGGGTCAATTAGCCCAAATGCAATCTCTTCAATAAATGATCTTCTTTTAAATATTTCCAATTTTTGTTCCTTTTATATACAACTTTTGTTGAAACATTGATGAAATAAAAAGAGACACAATAGCCACCTCCTTGTCCTCCTACTTACTGTGGAATTTTACACAATTGATCAACTTCAACACCTTATTTTGTTTCATTACAATATTTTCCACCAGATTCAGAATCTATTTGTTTTGTGGAGTCGATTATTGAAAAGAAAACTGCTTTAGATTTTTTGTGGTACATACAAAACCAGTCTACTCTCTCTTTCCTTGACTCCAAAAATAAAAGTGTGGGTTGAACGTAGCTTTTGTAGCAAAAAATTGGGGGAAATTTTCGTTTTATTTTTATTCAATGTTCCTTAAAAACTAAGTAAAGTCATTGATAAAGGATATAAATTATTGCAGAGTTATAAGGTAGCTCACCTATTTCCCCATGCTTGAAAATTAAAGTTACTTTATTACTCACGCAGGGTCCAATGAACCCCAACTCCATTGTATTGTCTATTATAGGGCAACAAAATTAAGTTAAAAAATAAGAAAAAAAAAAATTGGAAATATGGATGGGAGAAGTGGAGAGTGAAAAGAGGAAAGAAAACAGGTATTTACCTATGGAACAAGTCAATTTAAGCTCTTCTGCTCACACAGCACAGGTGGGCCATGGCTATTTCAAGAAATCTTTAAGAGATTTACCAGGAAAATCCGAGTGTTCAGGGTTAATTAAGTTAATATTCATTGTCATATAAAATTAAGCTACTAAAGTTTTGATCTCCAAATGTTTTATAGAATTCTAGATATTTAATAAAATAAGTTTGTCTGGGGTCTATCAGACCCGGTGCGAGTACTTAAGGGTTAACTGATGTCACAGCAGCAATTTTCTTTCTTTTTGCAGATATTTCTTCTTTATTCAGGTTTTTATACTCGGAAGGCCAATATTCTTTGGAGAATTTTAATCAGGAACGCTCTCCCACCATCTCGACTGTATCAGTTGGGAGAGGATGCATCCTCTGGAGGGTAAATCATCTAGATTTCACTCGCTAGGAACATATCTCCAAATCCCAAGGATCATTAAGTCTGCATATCTCTTTAACGTGATTCCCAACGAAGGTACCCAACTTGTCATGATGTTTTATCCAAGCGAGAGCTGTTGTGGCATCGGACCAGAATTTATTTGTGACATCTTTCAACTCTAGAAGTTCAGAGATCATCTTGTTTAATTGTGCTTCTTCAACACTGGCTATAAGTTCAAGTCTTAGTATCATGGGTCTCTTGAAAGGACAAAGGTAAAAACAACAACTTGTGGCAGGCAGCAGAACACACCGCTCTAATGGTCGCCTTGAGAGCTGCGGGCGGGAGTGTCAGGTGGTCTTTGATCTCTTTGGAATTTTTTTATATACGTAATAAAATTTCTGGGATTTTGTTTCATTGCCTTTCTGTAAGTATTGGCTTAAGTAACAAATAGGAGTCAAGAAATCTACCAGAAGGTCACTAGATGAGCTGCGAGTGATAATCACTAACAGATCAAATTGGAGAATATTTGTTCTCTCATAGCAAATGTCAAACCTGATTTGATGGACGCTAATAACAGCAACAGATATAGGTTAATGACATTATTTTAAATATATCATGTTGAATTATTTCTTGATTAATATTTATTTACCGTTTTCCATCATTACCTTGCTGTTGTACAACTCCCCTGGTCTGTTGCAGTCCAACCTGTTCACCTCCGATCCCATGACTCCCCCTCCAAAATGTTGGCTGAATGAATCTAATCCTCCAGTAACCCCCAAAATTGAACCAGAGTCAAAGAAGGCCTCAGGGGATCTGAGGCAGACATTACTGGAGAGGAAGCGAGGTAGAGGCTCTGAGGTCTGCACACCTCCTGTCTCTAAGAGACCGGCCTATGATGTACTCCCTAGTCCCTTCGCCTACCAGATGGATAAATACTACATTGAAGAAAATTGGAAAGTGGGAAATCAAGTCAAAAGACAAAGGCGCTATCCCATGCATCGGTACTTTGAGCAAAAGAAGAAGAACCGCAAAAGGCAATACTGGAACAGAGAGCCTCAGTTTTATAACCACAGCAACAATCCTTTCTCCTTGGCAGTGACTCGGCCAAGGCCCCCACCCACACCAGTTTGGGATTTTGCTCCCCGCAACTTTGAGTTCACCTATCACCAGGATTTTCACCAGAACGACTCCTACCATCACAAATTTGTGGGCCATCCTGTCTCCTATAACTACCAAGATTGCTGGACTGACTTCAGGCGACCCCCCTTCAACAGGGAATACTTCTAAATGGTTTCTTGTTTGTGTATTGTATATAAAGTTTTTTTTTTTTTTGACAATTTTTTGTGTTTTTTTTTTATTTACCTAGCTATAAAGAAATGAATCTTCAGGTTGTGCAGATATTCAAGGGAACCATTTTTAAATGATAAAATGTAGCATAATTTGTCCTGTTTAATGTTGCTCCTGAATAATTTAATATGGCGAGGCTCTTACAAAATGGCATTTAGAGTGGATTATGATTTTTTTTCATTATTATGTCAAAGTGGTTTACAACAGGTCATGGAGACAATTCACCTGCACTTTTGCGCAAAGGTCTTTATTTTCTATTGGAATATGGCAGGCCAAGGGTGACTTTGTAGATTTTAATTTGGTTGAAATCTAAAAAGGTTTCCCCAATTAAATACAACGTGTGATCAATAATTTCCAGGAATGAGACTGGGTCAGATAAAACATTTATTAACACGTAGAAAAAAATTGATCACACAGACGCACGCGCACACATCTTTTCCAAATTTATAAGCTCGAGTATATCAGAACATTTTCTAACTTCAGTATGGACTGTATTGAAAAACAGCAAGTCTGCATAGAGTTTTGCTTTAAATTAGGGAAAACAGCTTCCGAATAATTTCAAATGTTGAAACAGGCTTTTAAAGAAGATGCCCTATCACAATCGAGGACATTTGAATGGTTTGCACGATTTAAAGCAGGTCGAACAAGCGTCAAGGATGACCCACACACTGGTAGACTTTTATCGATAAGAAACCCCGAAAATGCACTCAAATTCAAGTCATCGATCGAAGAAAATCCAAGAATAACTATCAGAAGACTTGGATATCTCTTTTGGAACATACCAAACAAACCATCATAAAGAATGATCTGCATCTTAAACGATCCCCGGTAAATTTACCCCTCATCTTTTAACGAATGAGCAGAAAGAGAATCGCAAAGAAACGTGCAAAAACATGGTAGAAATTTAGAATTCTGATCCCCATTGGCTCAAAAATGTTATCACAGAAGATGAAACATGGGTGTACCGATATGATCCCGACACTAAGAGGTAATCAAGCCAGTGGCTAGAGCCTGGAGAACCAAGATTCAAGAAAGCATGGATGATCAAATCGAAGCTTAAGTATCTTCTTATCACTTTCTTTGATGTAAAGAGATTGGTACACTATGAATTTGTGCCCGAGGGTCAGACCATTAATCAACATTACTATCTTGATATAGTGAGACGTTTAAGGGAGGCTGTGCGTCAGAAACAACCCAAAAAATGGCATAAGAAAAATTGGCTCTTGCATCATGACAACGCATGGCCACATACGGCCATCACTGTACAACTCTATTTGGCTAAACACGGAATTGCTTTACTACCCCAGCCACCCAATTATCCTGACCTTGTCCCAACGACTCTTTCCTTTACCCTAAAATTAAAAAAATCTTAAAAGGACGTGGATTTGACTCAATACCTGAAATAAAGGAGAATACCAAGAATATTTAGAAAAGCCTGAAAGATGAGGATTTTCAGAGGTGTTTTGATATCTGGAACCACCAAACATGGATACAGAGAACGCTCTCTGTGTCTCCATGCAAATCACTTGTGGGGAAGAGTCCCCGCAAAGAGAGAATATGGTTTTAAGGGCTACTAACGAACCCCGCATACATATGGTCCTCTCTATACAAACCTGGCCACCTTTGTCCATTGAGTATGCGTGGAAGATCGGTTGACTTAACAAACATACAACATTCTTCCCTCCAAACACTGAGAAGCTTGAAACTGCTTTTTTTGTCAACATTTTTTGACATTTAAATATACACTTCCCAAAACTCAAACCTGGGCAAAGTATCAAGGCTTTTTTTTTTTTTGCAAATTTAAAATTACTTAAACATCGAGGATGATGTTATTGATCACAAATGTGTTTCACTAATTATTTGCTAAAAATTGTGGGATTCTCCGTTAGGCAGTAGAGCAGTTGCTGATAGGCGATAGGCTACGATTGTCTGAAAGTAATTGAGGGTTTATGGGTTTTGGGGAGTCCATATATGTATGGGCTAGAGGATAAGTTTGTGGAGAATTATTCATGTTCATATCCACTGTTTAGCCGATTTTTCATGCATTTAGAGATTTTTTTAAACTAGATTATATGTGTTTTTTTTTACTGATTTCTGTGAGAGGAGAGAAGGTTTCTGCATCATTTTAATTTTATTTCGACTTAGAGCGCTATGTCCCCCTAGAGGCACTTGCACTATAAAAGTAAACAAAACATTGAAAAGAAAGAAATATATTTTAAATATGTACAAGAATGCTTGGTATGCAAATTTATTTAAATGAAATCAAATTTTAAGGTATTGTGTGTTTTCGAGAAAAATAATTTACAGATTGAAGAAAGTTTTAAGGAATATTTTAGAATGAAAATATGCTAGATATTAGAGAATTATTCAATTAAAACTATGCTAAACAGAGTTAATTTCTAAATGAAAGCGTTCCAAAGGATTTTGTAATTTTTTATAAATCTGCAAAATGAGTTGAATTTTATATATTTGGCTTTTGTTGAAATTAGATCAAATTTATTTATTTATTATCATTTACAAAGCACGCGATATCCGTCTTGGATATTTGCATGCCTACACAAGTTTGGGAGCTTTTACAGTAATTATTAATATGATTTTACAATTCGATAAAAATAATCCCTTGAATCAATATTAAAATAAAAACATAAATCCTCCAGGGAAAAGATTCTTTTAAAAATATTTTTATTTAAAAATATCTCGAGCTTTCGGGCAAGTAAGCCCTTCTACGGGAGAAACTATTTTACATCCTTAATACGCCACAATAAAATAATATTTAAACTTAAATACAGTCCTTTAGTTGTTTACATTTGTTTTGAGGCATAATCAACGCGGGCTTCTATTGCGCGTGATTCACTCGGAGGTTATGGGGTGGGCTCAGGAAATATAATGTTATAAACTTCCGGGATATCTATTCTTCTGTTAATACTATTGTGCTTTCTGGATATGATGGATTCTATTATTAGTCTCTGTAGTCTATTGGGGATGTTGGAGTAATGGGTCTTTGGTTCTGATAGGAAGAAGGAATGGCCTGTTTCTCTTATATGTTGGTATACTAAAGATCTACTGTCTTGGTTGTCGATATTTCGTTTATGTTCTGATATTCTTATATTTAAATGTCTGCCAGTTTCGCCAACATATTTGGTTTTGCATTCGTTGCATTCTATGGAATATATGGCATTCTTAATATTGGAAGGATAATCAACGGTATTGTTCTTTGTTATGGGGTTTCTTAGTAACGAAGATTTTACTTTAAATTCGTTACTAAGAAACCCCATAACAAAGAACAATACCGTTGATTATCCTTCCAATATTAAGAATGCCATATATTCCATAGAATGCAACGAATGCAAAACCAAATATGTTGGCGAAACTGGCAGACATTTAAATATAAGAATATCAGAACATAAACGAAATATCGACAACCAAGACAGTAGATCTTTAGTATACCAACATATAAGAGAAACAGGCCATTCCTTCTCCCTATCAGAACCAAAGACCCATTACTCCAACATCCCCAATAGACTACAGAGACTAATAATAGAATCCATCATATCCAGAAAGCACAATAGTATTAACAGAAGAATAGATATCCCGGAAGTTTATAACATTATATTTCCTGAGCCCACCCCATAACCTCCGAGTGAATCACGCGCAATAGAAGCCCGCGTTGATTATGCCTCAAAACAAATGTAAACAACTAAAGGACTGTATTTAAGTTTAAATATTATTTTATTGTGGCGTATTAAGGATGTAAAATAGTTTCTCCCGTAGAAGGGCTTACTTGCCCGAAAGCTCGAGATATTTTTAAATAAAAATATTTTTAAAAGAATCTTTTCCCTGGAGGATTTATGTTTTTATTTTAATATGATTTTAGTTATTATAATAGAAATTATTAACGTATTTGTCAGTTAGTTAACGATTTAATTACCCTATAATGAATATTAGTGAACATCACAGTTAAGAACAGAAATTTAGAGCTATTTACAGCATATAACTATTTACCATTTATTACAGCCCAGGCTATCTATTACTATAAAACATTCTACAAAATCTATTAAAATTTATATACATATATCTATTAAAGTAGGTTAAAATCCTCTGAAGAATATAAGTAATAGAATCAAAGCATGCAAGGATGCGTATCTTATTAGTTTTAATAAAGGCGAGCTTTCGGGCTAATAACCCTTCTTCAGGACATCATATCTGACTGATCTTGCATCTTATATACATATCCATATTGACAAAAATCAGCTTATATACAAAAAACAAACGTATCAGCCAATCAGTTAGAAAAGTAATAGCGAGAAATAACCGCGTGTCCCGAGCATATCAAGTAGGAAAAACACAAGAGACTTCACGATTAAGCCACGATACAGTTTAAGGCTGCATGAGTATAATTAATCCAAAATAATACGTGCAGGCAATGGTCTCCTAAGGTACACTATGGCAATATTGCTTTGTATATGTCAGGGATGTCTATATGTCTATTAATACTGTTATGTCTTAAAGAGAGCAACGCCTCGACGACCAATCTTTTGTATTTGCTCTTGATATCTGAGTAATATGCCTGTTCGTGGCTTGAATGTTCAGTAAAAGATACTAAGAAGCACTTTGCCACTTGTCTTGAATTATTTTATTGTCTTTGGGTTTTAGATTTAGGAGTAGCTACCACATGATTTTAGAATACATGACTTTGATTTAGATTTTGATACTAGTGGTAGAGAGAGAGAGAACAAAAAAGAACTATTAATTAACCAAACTGGAAATTTACATACATGTTGATTGCTTTAAAATTTACATATTAAAGATTTATATTGTACAATTGAATTTAGAATATTTTGGCTTAATTTTCATATATAAAATTGAATTTAAGGAAATTATTAACTATAGGATCCAACATACTCCCCCGGCTGGGAAGAGATGACCAGAAAATAAAAAAAAATAAAAAAGAGTTCCAATAGTATAGATGCTGGACTAATTGATTCCGACTATGTAGCTAAGATTACAATTCTCATTGTTTGAAAGGTAATGGAATCAGCTTCCATCTTTGAGTATCCGATTGAGGTGAATCTTGGATGAGATTTTCAGATTCGTTGGCCAGTTCTCTTTCGGGAACTGCTGGATTATCAGACTCTGCGGCTGCTAAGTCGGATTCAATAGGATCTTCCCAAGTTTTTGATTCAGCTTTTATGCATGAGCCTTGTTCGGTCGATTCCTCTAAATGTTCTTTGGAGAGTTGTCGACTTTCTGCCGCCTTCTCAAAATCTTCCAGATTGACTGCCTTTTCTAAAGCTTCGGGTATTAAGACTTCTTTCTTCAAGATTTCTGGCCATTCTATATATGCCGATGAACTGTAATTTTCATCGTCGTCTTCAGATTCCTTGACGTCTTCTAAGCATAGAGAATCGATGGGTTTCCAGCGGGATAATTTAGCCTTTTCACCGCTCTGTAGATAATCCTTTGTTGATGTATCCACAATTTCAACAGGTACAACTTTCTCTTTGCTTGACGATTCATTAGCTTCTGTATAAACATTGATTATGCCACTGGTAGCCTCTTTAGGTCGATTAAGATCAGCTTCAACTACATTGAGGTGAGCTGAGTCATCATGGCACAGTTCTTTCTTATCCAGAGCTTCTGCACTGACCACTGGTTCTTTCGAATATTTGCCTTCCGATTTATCAATAACCGAAACTTCGGAGATTTCAATCTTTGGAGTCCCGATATCTTTGTTAGACTCTTCATCTTCAATGACAAAAGTGGTTTCTAAAATTGAAGAATCTTCTTGATTCTCATCAATAGCCTCAGGAATGTCGGCATTCTCAGTTAAGAGATTTTTGATAAGTGATTCCTGGCGTGGGGGTTTCGGTTGTAAGAGAGGGAAGTTTTGATTTTCATTTAAATAGGAATACTTGAGTCTACCTCCAACTCTTAGAAGTCCTTGAGTGTCTAAAAAGGGATTTAGAGAAGTTAGCTTGTTGGACAGAGGTAGTTGTTTGTTTGACTTCAGTAATTTTATTTCCGTGCAGAATTCAACTTGCTGGATTGATTTGACTAAGACTTGAATTGCCTTTGTTAATTCTCTTGTTGTCAAAGGTCCTTTCTGACGAATTGGATCAAAGAGGAGGCAATTGTAGTAGAATCTCCAACACCAAGCTGTTATTCGGATCAATTTGGTCATTGTGGAATACCTTTCAATGAATTCTAGATTTAACATAGTTTCTGAATTTTGAATTAAGGTTGTTTGATCCAACACTTGACCCTCACCGACTTCTTCTTGAATGATATTGAGATTTACTTGGGTTGGTGAAGAAGGAATATATCGAACATTATTTTCTTGAAGCCAAATAGGACACCGCCACCAAATTCTATGATTGACCAAGTCTTGAGGCATGATTCCTCTTGATGCGCAATCAGCTGGATTATCTTGACTGGATACATGGAACCAATCAGTGATTTGAGTCAAATTTTGAATTGACGACACTCTGTTCGAAACAAAGGCCTTCCATCTGCTGGCATCTGATCTTATCCAATCTATGCAGATTTGTGAATCAGTCCACAAAAAGGTTTTGTCAGGTTGAAAAGGAAATGATTCAAGAATGACTTGATTCAGTTGAGCCAAAAGCAATGCTGCACTTAGTTCAAGTCTTGGAATTGTAATGGTCTTTAATGGTGCAACCTTAGTTTTTGAGGTTATCAGATTGATTTTGATCTTTTGAATTTTGAATCTAGTTTTCAAGTAAAAAACTGCTGAATAAGCATTAAGGGATGCATCACAAAATCCATGTAGTTGTAATTCTTCTATTTCAGAAGATGAACTGTTCAGGTATCTTGGTATTTTGATTTCCTTTAGGCACGATAGTTGAGTTTGGAATTTATTCCAATTTGACTTTATATCTGATTCAATTGGTTCATCCCATGAAGTTTTCTCAGCAGGAAGTTGACGTTTTCGCCTATAATAGGGTGGTGGCTTTATCTTAGGAATAATCGAAGTTTCTTTCTTAGATGAGAATGGTTCACTTGACTGAGAAGCGAGAGGTTGTTCTGGAGTGGATGGTTGACTTGATTCAGAAGGAAGTAATTGGTTTTGTTTAGAAGTAATTTGTGGAGTTAACTTGGAGATACGTGACTTTTTAGATTTACTTGGAATTTCTTCAGATTTACTTGGATTATCTTCGGATCTACTTAGATTTTCTTCAGATTTACTTGAATTATCTTCAGATTTACTTGGATTTTCCTGTAGCCCTTTTTCCAATGCTTGAGATCTTGAATCACCTAAATTGGGTGCTGATTTAAAAGGGAGATTGACTGAATATCTGCCCTCAATGTCTCTTTTGAGGTTTGACTTGAATAATATCTCACAGGCATTCTTTGTACCCAACTGGGCCTTAGAAATTGGGACATCTTCAATTTCCCAGAATTTTCTTATGCTGGAATCAAGTTCAGTGGTACAGTGATTGATTACCGAAGTATTCGACTTAATATTTGAATGGATTCTCCCAGAAACAAGCCAACCTAACTTGGTATTAAGTGCTATAGGATGGTGCTTTAAATCTGTTTTATGTCCTAGAATGATTTCTACAAAGGTATCTGCACCCAAAATTAGGTCTATGGGCTTGGTGACATAGAATTCTGGGTCTGCCAAGAGCAAATTTTCTAAATGAGGAAAGTCTGCTGACTGAATTTGGAAGTTTGGAAGGTCTGCAGTTACCCTCCCAACCACAAATGCTCTGGCAGAAAATAATTGATCATTATGATGTGGGGTGAACTCTATTTCAACCTGCGATGTTGTCCTGTTGACAACAATGTCACCTACACCTTTTAGTGTATAAGAATTTTTCATTTTTTCAAGTCCCAACTTGTGGCAACATTGTTCTGAAATTAGGCATGTTTGGGACCCATTGTCCACTAATGCTCTACATAGCACAAATGAGCCATCCCTCGCCTTGACCTTAATAAGGGCTGTTGACAGTTGAATATTTGTTTCCGTTTCCAAAGGCATCACATTACAGATGGTATTTGTTGAAATCAACATCTCTTGAGAGGTTGTTGGTTGTGGAATGGATGGTTCAGAGTTGTATCCATGCAGAAGAGTATGATGGTTCTGCTTGCAGTTTTTACATCTTGATGTGATGAGACATTTGGATATCTCATGATTTGCTCTAAGGCAATTTTGACAAAGTTTATGTTTTTTAACTAATTCCCATTTTTTAGGCAAGGGAAGATTTATGAATCTATGGCAGTCATTTAGTTTATGAATTTGATGACATAAAATACAATTTTGACCTTTGTTGACATAAAGGCCGTGAGCCATCATATTTTTGCTAGAGGTTTTTTGTTCCTGGAACAAAGGAATTCTCATACCTTGCAGGCTTCTAGCATGTTTTTCTAAAAAATTCACAAAGTTTTCAAATGTTGGATATTCTTCATTTTGAAGGGTTAATTCCCATTCTTTCCTGAGGGCTTCACCAATTCTTTTTTCAAAAAAATTGATCAGGATTAGATCTGTTAATGTGTTTTTCTCAAGTCCTAGCACTGAGAGATTTCTAATGCCTTCATTGCAAACATCAAGGATTTCATAGAGAGAACCAGCCGAAATAGGATTTTAATGGCCTTATGGAGAATATTTTGTTGATTTGTGAAAAAGCCAATTCTCTTCTGTTATTAAATCTATTGCATAAGGTATCCCATGCTTGCTGGTAGTTTTTGTCAGAAATGGGAAAACCCCGAATCAACTTTTCCGCAGGACCCTTAACAGATGCATTTAGATATTGAAATTTTTGTATTTCAGTTAGTGTTTGATTTGAATTAATGGTGGAGTTAAATATTTCTCTAAAACTAAGCCAATTGACTGAATCACCATTGAAAATTGGTAAATTTATCTTAGGTAAATTAACATTGGATTCGGGCAGTTGTTTATCACTATGAGTATTTTCTTTGGTTTCATTCAAAGATAAAGCTTCTTCAATAGACACCAACATATTAAAAATATCCTTTTTGGCCTTTGAATAATCGTCATATTGTGTATCATCTAACTCTGATTCTAATAATGTGTTGATAACTTGATTTAGGCTAATTTTCCTTTCATTAACTTCTTGTTGGAATAGCTTTAATCTATGTATGTTTTTGGATTCTACAATAGCTTTATTCTCTGATTCCAGATCCTTTATTTCCTGAATAATAAAGTTGAATTTGTGCCGAATTTTAACTTCTGATTTGGGCATGACTTTATTTTAAGAATTTTAAGTTTTCAAATGGCTTACCTTAATTTTTTAAAGTATCCGGCTCGAGGGACCATAATGTTCGTGGCTTGAATGTTCAGTAAAAGATACTAAGAAGCACTTTGCCACTTGTCTTGAATTATTTTATTGTCTTTGGGTTTTAGATTTAGGAGTAGCTACCACATGATTTTAGAATACATGACTTTGATTTAGATTTTGATACTAGTGGTAGAGAGAGAGAGAACAAAAAAGAACTATTAATTAACCAAACTGGAAATTTACATACATGTTGATTGCTTTAAAATTTACATATTAAAGATTTATATTGTACAATTGAATTTAGAATATTTTGGCTTAATTTTCATATATAAAATTGAATTTAAGGAAATTATTAACTATAGGATCCAACAATGCCTGTGGATGAGAGGTATCAAAAGAATGTCCTGTCTGTTGGATGTGTTGCACTATGAGAGATCTGGGTTCACTGTTTCTAACATTTCTGTGGTGTTCTTCTATCCTATCCTTAATTCTTCGGCCTGTCTCTCCTATATACAAACTGTTGCAATCTGAGCATTTTAAGGAATACACGGAGTTTGTAAGAAATGGTAGGGTAATGGGTCAAATTACTACGAGCCCGAACTAAGGGTTGTTACTCAAAAATCCGCATATTGTCAAAAACCGTCAAAGAGCTCATTTGTATATTATCACAACACATCCCAGCACAAAATATGGCAGACTTACTAATAGGCATCACTAGTGAAATAAAAACCCAAGACTCAATGCTAGACACCAGACACCGCAATAAGCTCTCATTCTGGTCCAAGAAATACAAAGTATGCCTATCTCCCCAAGATCAGCAGCATTCAATTTTGAATTTATCTAGCTTTGTACCTTCCTCAGATCAGGCCAGCATACTTTCAAAAGGCCTTAAACACAGATACCCATCAAAACTGGACAAAATCTCATTAATAGCAGGAATAGAGTCATCCATCACGGGCCTGAACATACATGATAAGCATTCAATTAGGAACCACGTCATATCTGTCTTAAACTGTCCTACAAACAACCCAGCCAATAGCTATCAAGCCAACCAGATTATAAGAACACTGTCCAAAAATAATAACATAGTTATCACAAGATCGGACAAGGGATCTAGAACCGTCATTATGAACACTACGGACTACATCTCAGGAATGAATCAAATATTGAACAA
Source organism: Cordylochernes scorpioides (assembly GCA_030710605.1). Taxonomy (NCBI): domain Eukaryota; kingdom Metazoa; phylum Arthropoda; class Arachnida; order Pseudoscorpiones; family Chernetidae; genus Cordylochernes; species Cordylochernes scorpioides. The sequence goes on along the minus strand of CP092875.1, from coordinate 16,462,751 downwards.
CTCGGATGTATTTACCCCGGCCACAGCGGAAGAACAAATTGCCTCGAATTCCAAGTACAAAAAAGAACTTAGGACCCTATGTAGGAATAAGATTATAACAACAGATGAACTCCAAGGTTTCCTTTCGAATCTGCATGGTCAGGCCTATATCTACGGCCGCCCTAAGGTACATAAGATAAATATCCCCCTTAGACCAATAGTAGCCTTTCACCTCTCCCCCACAGCCCCGTTAGCTCAGTACTTAGCTAAGATAATCATACCCATACTTAAAGAGGGCGCCGCCTCGATGTCCATCTCTTCCACACCTAATTTCTTAGCCCATATACAACAATTACCGGTTGTCCCTAATAGTCTTATGATCTCTTTTGATGTCATCAATCTATACCCCAGTCTCCCCCACTTCCTTATCTTAGGATGCACCACAGAATTCCTCCGGTCGCACGGGTATACAGCAGATATGATATCTAAGTTAACCACCTTAATATCGATCTGTCTAAGCAACAGTATCTTCAATTTTGATAAACGATATTACAGGCAATCCAAGGGCACTCCCATGGGTAGCCCTTTGTCCTCACCACTCTCTGAAATAGTTATGCGAAAAGTAGATAGTTTAATTACAGGCCATTTCCCAGCAGATATTCACTCTTGGTTTAGATACATAGACGATATTTTCTGCATAGTCAAAACAGAATCCTTGGACAGTATACATATCAAATTAAACTCACTATTTCCGGACATCCAATTTACAGTAGAGAAAGAAAACAATTTTTCCTTAGCTTTCTTAGATATCATGATTACTAAACAAAATAGCAGATATATCACCAATGTACACTATAAGCCCTCCTTTCATCCCTCCTATATACACTATTCCTCATACTGCCCCCTCAGCCATAAAATTAATACTGTCAAAACTCTTTCGAAACGTATTTTTACTCACTGCTCAACATCTGAATTTAAACAAACAGAGACCCAAAATGTGATTAATCACCTAATGAACTCAGGTTACCCCAGAAACTTCATTCTCCGACATTTTCACAATCCCCAACAGCAACTTAATAGTCAGACTTATAGATCGACTTGCATCATTCCATACTCTAACTATAGTACCAACATCTCTAGACACTTAAAAAACAAGTACGGAATCCGCACCTATTACACCAACACTCCTAAATTAGAAACAATAGTTAGGAACCTCATCACCAAAAACAGTTTTCCCATTACCCTACCATTTCTTACAAACTCCGTGTATTCCTTAAAATGCTCAGATTGCAACAGTTTGTATATAGGAGAGACAGGCCGAAGAATTAAGGATAGGATAGAAGAACACCACAGAAATGTTAGAAACAGTGAACCCAGATCTCTCATAGTGCAACACATCCAACAGACAGGACATTCTTTTGATACCTCTCATCCACAGGCATATTACTCAGATATCAAGAGCAAATACAAAAGATTGGTCGTCGAGGCGTTGCTCTCTTTAAGACATAACAGTATTAATAGACATATAGACATCCCTGACATATACAAAGCAATATTGCCATAGTGTACCTTAGGAGACCATTGCCTGCACGTATTATTTTGGATTAATTTTACTCATGCAGCCTTAAACTGTATCGTGGCGTAATCGTGAAGTCTCTTGTGTTTTTCCTACTTGATATGCTCGGGACACGCGGTTATTTCTCGCTATTACTTTTCTAACTGATTGGCTGATACGTTTGTTTTTTGTATATAAGCTGATTTTTGTCAATATGGATATGTATATAAGATGCAAGATCAGTCAGATATGATGTCCTGAAGAAGGGTTATTAGCCCGAAAGCTCGCCTTTATTAAAACTAATAAGATACGCATCCTCGCATGCTTTGATTCTATTACTTACATATATCTATTATTAACTATTTGATTTAGACAATTTATATTTCTTTGATTTCTGACTCTCAAGTCCTCTACAAGTCGACAGTCCGTTAGAATATGTACAGGATTTTCTTCTTCTGCATCACATGAGCATTTAGGCGAATCCGTCTTTCTGACCTTGTACAAATATGATCTAAAGTTACCGTGTCCAGTAAAAAATTGAACGTTGTAAAAATTTGGCTTGACATATTTGGGTATTTGGGAATCAGTAAAGAAGGACTTGAAAATGGTGTTAGTCTTCTCATAGTATTTCTGCAATTTTTCCCTTATATAATTAGAAATTATATTCTTACTTGAAGAGTCAAATCGATTGTAATTTATTTCGGTTTTCAGCATGTTAGATTCAATATATTCAGTTAGTTTGGGGACTTGTGCAAGTATGTGTGTACAATCCGATGATGTTGTACTGTAGGCTTGTATACAATGTTTTAAAATATTATATTGAAGAGAATTTAGTTTGTCCTTTGACTTTTTGTTTATGAATGGATACCATATTGGATAACCGTGTAATTGTACTTCGATATAATGTCTTATACAGTATCAGTCTTCGTCTAAAGTCTAGACCCCATGCTTTCTTTGTCAGGCCAAATAGGTATCCACTAGCTCTAGTTACTTTTATGATTGTTTCATTAACGTGAGGCGTAAAGTCCAGTTTGCTTCTGATTCGGTGATTTTTAATAGTCACTCCTAGGATCTTAAGTTCTTCAACCGGTTTAATTAACTTTCTACCTGAGACTATTATATCGCTATTGCATTTATATAAATATAATATTTTTGTTTTTTCATCTGACAATTTTAATTTACGACTTTCACACCACTCATTGATTTTTCTTAATATGTTATCTATTGTCTTTCTTAGTTGTTCAGGAGTTTTATTCCAACATATTAACTTAATATCATCTGCATATCCTATTGTTTCACAGTTATCATCAAGATTATTATTCAGTATCTCATTAATAAGAATGGGTTTGATACATTTAGTCTTGAAGAGACGGGAAACCTTCCTCTGAAATTACAAATACAACTTGTAAAATATCCTGCGCGCACTGGGGTTAATAATAATTGACTCGAAACTAAATTAATGACTCAGAGTCAAAGTTGAGATTCAGAACAAATTATTACTTTTATTTATTTATTGAAATGATCACAGACAGATAAGAAAGAAAGAAAAATAAATAAAACGGGGGCAATAAGAATAAATTGGGAAAATATGAATAAATTTAACCTGTTAAAAATATTATCAAAAGTTACTTATCTTATTTAGTGCTTCCTTGGAGGGTTGGAAAATTTCTTCCACTAAATTCTTGAAAGACTACATTTTTCGACTAATTTCTCAGGAGCTCTGTTTGAACTCCCCACTGCTATCGCCGCCTAGCCTATCTCCTCCTCCTTCCTTCTCTTCTTATCGCCTTCCTCAAAGATTGCGCCAAATTTTTTTTTAACAGAGTAAAAAATTTCTATAATACGAGGTGTGTTCAAAAAGTATCGCGACTTTTGTGTTTTTCAAAAATTATTTATTTATTCATGAATACCTATTTTGTCCCCTTCAGAGTAATCCCCATGAGATATTATACACTTGTGCCAACGGTTTTTCCAATCTTCGAAGCACTTCAAAAATTCATTTTTAAAAATCTTTTTCAGCTCCTCCTTCGATGCCGTCTTTATCTCGTCAAGCGTAGCGTAACGTCGTCCTTTCATGGGCCTCTTCAGTTTAGGGAACAAGAAAAAGTCACAGGGGGCCAGTTCAGGGGAATACGGTGGCTGCGGCATCATTAGTGTGTTGTTTTTGGCCAAAAAGTCGCGCACAAACAACGATGTGTGAGCAGGGGCGTTATCGTGGTGCAAAAGCCAATTTTTGTTCTTCCACAAATCCGGGCGTTTCTGGCGGATTGCTTCGCGCAAATTGCGCATAACTTGCAGGTAATATTCCTTATTGACCGTTCTACCCTGTGGCAAGAACTCATGATGCACCACGCCCCTGCAATCGAAGAAAACTGTCAGCAAAACTTTCACATTCGACCGAACTTGGCGCGCTTTTTTCGGTCTTGGTTCGTGCGGCAGCTTCCATTGAGATGATTGAGCTTTGGTTTCCACGTCATAACCATAAACCCACGCTTCGTCACCAGTTATGACCCTCTGGAGCAAATTTGGGTCGTCGAGGACAGAGTCCAACATCTCATTAGCAATGTTCATGCGATGCTGTTTTTGGTCGCAATTGAGCAATTTTGGTACGAGTTTCGCGGCGACCCGTCTCATGCCCAAATCATTGCCATCGAATGGCACGAGCCAATTGATATGTTTAGGTCCTCAGCAACTTCTCTAACGGTGATTCGACGATTGGCCAATATCATTTTCTCCACTTCATTAATTTTTTCATCTGTTGTTGAAGTGCTCGGGCGTCCGGCAGCTCTTCGTCGTTCACATCTTCTCGGCCTTCTGAGAACATTTTGTACCACCGATAAGCGTTGCTTCGGTCCAAGGTAGCTTCTCCCTATGCCACAGTCAACATTCGGAATGCATCCGCGCACTTAATTTCATTTTTCACACAAAATTTTATACAGGTTCTTTGATCCATTTTTTTAATAGGTAAAAATCGAAGACGATCCAAAACACCTGCAAGCAAAGCAGCTGTCAACAATTAAGTGAACATTCAAAATGGCCGAGCTTGTCGGCATAAGTGAGAGACATGAGTACCAACATAAAGCCACAAAAAGATCGAAATTCGAATATACGTAACCCGCGAAAATTCAAAATTCGCGATACTTTTTGAACACACCTCGTATTCCAAATTTGAAAATAAAATAAAAAAATTATAATTAAAAGTTATTATTCAAAATATTTTAATTAACAAATATATTATATGAAAATATTAAAACAAAAATAGCTGATTATTTATTAAAAAAAAAGGAAATTTATTATAAATTATATACATTAAAATTAAGTAGTAAAAGAAGGTGAAGAGATGGGCTGGTTTGACAATGAAGAATTCTCGAAGTCCGCTTCATTCTTGCCGAGGCAGCTTCACCATTGTCCACCAGCTTTCTATTAGGTACTGTGGGTGAGCTTTGTGGAGGCAGCTGAAGCCAACTCCACAACCCTTTTCACCAATACCACGGGATTTGGGCTTGCAAGGGAGCAGGACAAATCTCCGCGGTCAATAGGGAGGTCAAGAGATGCTCCGGATTAGAGGTAACAGGAGCACTGTCTAGATAAAAATAAAATCAAACAAAGGGCACCATGCATTCTCATATTTATTCGCCAGGGGAATGTAAGACTGGCTTTAAATACACACTGTGACGCGGATGGTAACAATAGAAATAAACAAATTATACAAAAGGTTTCACATGGTTATTAGTTAATATACCCAATTGTGATAAATATATCTGGTGTCATTGGGTGCCTGGAACACAAGGGTTATAAATATATACATCTTTTTATATGTAAGATTTGGCACATTTGTGGGAGGGTGCATACCTACTAGATTAAAAAAAAATAATGCTTAGTGTTATAATCATAAAAGATAAGAGCCAATAATAATAATAACCTGAGAACTATAATGAATTCAAAACTGGTAACTTCACATTCGACTTCTGCAGCTTTTCTTCCCGGTGTCTGTCAGTCAAAATTTACCTCTATCAGTTCCATGCTTGTTGTGCTGAAACATGTCCAATTCTATATGGGTTTTGCTACTAACTAACTTTGTTACTAACTAATTTAAACTAACATGAGAAGGGCTCGAAACTTGCTTATACCTAATAAAATAACGATTAGTATTTTATCAATGTATTTCCATAGTACGTCTGGTAGGGAGTCCTTTATAAAAGCTAACTGGGCTGGGTTGGTTCTCCAGGATGAACACATCATCCAAATCATCATGGCACATAGCCAGTGTGTGAATAAACAAGACATTCAACACAAAGCCCGAAATGCCAAAGACCTCACGGCCAGCACTAAGCCCGTGACGTGATTTACTGGCCTATACTGCACTTATTAATACCCTCGCTGAAGAGTCCCCGTGTTAGTTGTCTGAAGACACGAAGAAACCTTGCGCATCCCACTTAATGGTATCAGACCCAACAAATGAGTCAGTGCATAGAACCAATCAAGTCCCCGACTTGCAAGACCCACCCTAACTCTGCCTTTTACCACTAACGTTATCCGTACGGAAGGAAGCATACACATAGTGTATACTTCCCCTACTGGGGTTTGAAACCAGATACCACCCAGTTATCGAACCCTACATTGATTTAATCTAATTGTATGTAGCCATCTGGTGCGCCGGTGAAAACCCGCTATGTCCACCAAAGTCTCACACATATCAAAGGCTAATATAAAACTCATATTCCCGAAGGAAGCCTAACAAAAGGAGCGACTATTTTCTAAATTTGAGAATTGCATTGTCCTGAGAGGCTTATAACCCTAACAAAATTTGAAATCAAAATAAAATTCGATCCTATTAAAATTCCCTAACACTATTCTAAATACGTAGTTTGGTCTAACAATAATATAGTTTTTAACTTTGACAACAATCACTAGTCATTCCATTCATACATATCACATTCAAGGACTGCATACATACTAAAGTTAAAAATTGCTACAAACGCCAAATTACCTCAATCATCATTGTAACGGCAGCTGGCATGCCTATGTAGTAAATTATCAGTGAGCACATATTTATCACTGATGATACTCTGTGCAGTTGCCTTTTGGACTGATTGTAATATATACCATATGTAAACTTATGTCTAATAATTAATATGCTATATCTGATGTTGGCCTAAAAGAAATAAAGTCTTTCTTTTTAAACTTCCAAGTACTTCTTGCTGATTAACGTCAACCAACAAATACGAGGACGTTACAATCATTGCTAATATTTACCCTAACTATAATTCAAAACTTTTAGGACATAATGAAATCAAACTCTAAAACAAAACTTGGGAACTAATGCCCTTGATATAATTAACCTATGCCTTGTACAATCTCTTACTATTTATATTCAATGGCTGATATCAGTCTCTACTGTAAGCTAACCTAACCTAGAAAAGTGTGAATATCAATGTCCTTAAATTGTCTTTGCCTCAGCACCCAGTACCACTGCAAAGATAATCTAATAGGGCAATTCTCTCTCTCTCTCTCACTAATTAAAGCGACAAAGAATATGACATTCAACTCATGAAAGCCACAGACAATTGGAAACACTTCCTTTACTGATAAGATCCTATTGACCAACCATCTCTGCTCATACATGCTCCAGTCACAGCAGCTACTCTACACCACCATTGCAACAACTTCATCCTACTTGTCTACTGTAGGTAACACACATTAGTCCTAGAATATGGAATTATAGGGCGTCAATCTACCCAACCTTTATCTACACTAATGCGGAAACCTACACCCCTGCGAACTACTCTCAACTACCTGGCTTCTGACTGTCTGTCTACTTAGCTTCAATTCAAGGAATTATTGAGCGCTATATACCCAATCGTTGAACTTCACTAAGAACACAAACAGTCCGCCGCCAAACACTACTTCGACCTCGGCAGTACATATTCCTCTGGAGTTGTTGTGTGGCTCTGGAGTAAACTTGATGCCACCCAGCTATACTTATACATTTATCAAGCTGCTTGCACAACCAAAACTACTGTAAAGTATGCACTGTATGGAACAACTAAGTCGTTGTTCATAACAGGAAAGTTACCACCTAATGACCACTCTAGAGCGTCTGGTTCTCCAGTCGCTTCTTAATCAAATAATATCTTATTCTAATTATATCTAATCTTAATAAAAGAAAAAAAATTACCCTAAACTTGAATATTTGTGCCAAATGGGTTGAACCTAATTGGCAAAAAAATAAATAAATAAACCAGACCGATTGTCTACACTTACAAGAGAGAAAATTTGAAATTTTTAACAAAATTTCAAATTCAAAGTTCAAAAAAAAAAAGTTCTATATTAAAAAAAAAAAATCTGCTTAATTTGATCTGTCTCATTTAATACATATTAAAAATTTTACGACATGACTGTTTCTTATATAGCTTTCTATATATACACTCTCTTAATGTTCACGTCAGTGACTATGACCATCGCCCTTATCACAAAGTCTACTTGTCGGCTTCCTCTCACGTGTAGAGCGTCGTACAGCTGACGAATCCTGACCATTATCTAATCTCTGAACTGGTGCTGTTTGGCTACTGGAAGGTGGTACAGCTGATTTACTCAGAGGATAAAAGAAATTCACAAATCCTGGATATGTGCTACAGAATTCCTCATCCTCTACGCTTTCCTGTTCCTGACAATTCCCTGTTCTAATTATATCTAGAGTGCTTCTATAGGAAATATTAGTTTTGCACGCACTATATTTTACATATTTCAGTGTCTACCATATGTTTTTTCTTTAATCCATCCTGAACTCTTTAACATATTAAAAAATAAAATTTGTTGTAATAGACAGTTCTATTTGTCTGCTAGCGTAATCGCTTGTTCACTACATGGTGGTTCGAAAAAAAAAAAGGAAGAAGGAAAATACTGTCGATTGCAGGCTAACTTTTCTTACGATTGATTATGTGGTATAGTAACTTGACCTGGTTTGACACAGCACGCTATCCCATTGAAGTCTCACTAAAATACGGAATTGAATGCTCGAATATATATTTCGTTATGATACAAAACATTTATTTTGTTAAGATATGGCTATCGCAGTGGTTTCTCGTGGTATGACAGAGGTGAACCGAGCCTAGACTGAGTAGGTGCAGGTTGGCACAACTATATCTCGCGTAGATTAACTTGGCATGCCAGTTAGTCATCCTGGTAAAAAAAAAAAAAAAACATCTGAACGAATTGGGTGCATCAGGCCCTGCAGATGGATTAATGGTAGAACACATCTGTTTTACCCTGATACATCTTTTCACAATCTCCACTTCCCACCACAGTGACCCACTTTTCAATTGGTTCACGTCACGTGGTCTCACGCTCAACGGCGTCCATCGGGATATTATATTGTATGTTATTCTTTACCTCACATCCATCTTCGTGAGCATCTTCAAAGCTTACTAGAGGTGGGCAAAACGATTCTTTTAAGTGAATGATTCAGAATCGATTCACTCCGCAATAGAGGTGGGCAAAACGATTCTTTTAAGTGAATGATTCAGAATCGATTCACTCCGCAAAAAGAATCGATTCTTATTATCGATTCTTCGATTCTTTATAAATAAAAATTAAAAAGATTAACGTTTGTATGGTGTTTGTGCATCCGGAAGAATAAATTATTCTAAACAAAATTAAAATCACCAAATCAGTTGTTTCATAAACACAATAAACAATAATAGTAGCAAGGAAAAAAAAAAAGGTTCATTTACCTAACACAAATTTTATTGAACTTCGGATATTTTAAAAGTAACATACACATAACATTATCTTAAAATAACAGTTTTATTAATAAGGAAAATAAACAAAATGAACCAAAAAGCTTACAAAATGAATGAAATATAATTGCCAAAAAAAATATTCAAAAATTATACAAAAAAATACAAAAAATTTACATTACACGAAATTGTGGTTTAAAAAAAGAATTTTTGATATCTTAGACGAAGTTAGGCAAGACCGTTTCTGGGTGCAAATATTGCCTGCTTTAGAAAACAACCTCTCACAAGAAACAGATGTGGCCGGAATACAGAGCCGCTTTTGCATCAAAAGAAACAAATCGGGGAAAATTGTCTTCCTTTCATGCCACCAAACTAGGGGGTCCATTCTTCTATCGATTATTGACTCGGCTAGGTACTTGTCCACTTGTATTGTCGCATTTGCTTTTGGATCTTGTGCTGCTGTAAATTGATTTACAGCAGCATCGAAGTCTTCCCAAATTGATGAAGCTGATACTGGTCGAACTTCAGGTGCCACAGGGCCGACTGTGGTTGCGGGAATAGAGGACTGTATCTTTTCTATAATTTTATTTTTCACTTCCAAGAAACGACTGGTGTTCTCTCCAAAGCCGTGCTTTTTGAAGCGTGGATCCAAGAAGATAGCCTGATTGATTAACTCAACCTTTAACCTATCCCCAAATCTATTCGATAAGGCTTCTAATAGATTTTTTCCTAATCGTAGGACTTCTTCGGAGAGGTTGTTTCCTCGGGTAGGTACATTTTCAATAGTCCGCCTCACAGACCTTGCCAGTCCCTGGCCAGAATATATGTTTTTGACAAGGAAATTTTCTGTTGTGAGGAAACTTCCTCAGTGACTTCAAAAAATTTTTAATATGGAAATAGATTCCTCTATCACTTTCCAGTCACTATCCCCCAGCAAAATTTTAGGATTGAGCAAAGCCAAGACGGATATCACTGGCTCTCGATTTTTCATGATGCGGTCTAACATCTCATATGTTGAATTCCAACGTGTTGGAACGTCTTGTTTTAACTTCAATGGTTTTGTGGAGAGATTAGCTTGCATTTCTCTTAATTTGGCCATTGCGTGGGAACTCTGTTTAATAAATTGGACGATAGATTTTACCTTATCTACCGCGGATTTTATACTCTCATTAATGGACCTCTGAACCACCAAGTTAAGACTGTGGGCAAAACAAGATAGGTGAGGTAGCCCCAAGGTTTTTATTGCAGCTTTGATATTAGGGGCATTGTCAGTCACCACAGCGACCGTTTTAAAATCAAGTTTGAATTTTTTGGTTACACCAAGAATCCACGATGATATATTTTCTGCAGTATGTTTTTGAAAAAACTCTGAACATTCGAGAAGAATGGAATTTAATTTTGTTGTGTAGTCTATGAAGTGTGCAGTAATGGCATAAAAACTGGTGGTATTTATGTTAGTCCAGCCATCACATGTCAGGCATACAGCATATGCTTCTTCCAACATTCCTGTAATTTTTACGACAAGGGAGTCGTGAATCGAAATCAGAAGTCCGTTTGATAGAGATTTCCGGCTGGGTAATTTGTATGTTGGGCATAGCATATTTACAAAGGCTTTAAATTCTTTATCTTCAACTAAACTAAAAGGATGATTTTCCGAACAAATCATTTTCAATAGTTGAATATCTATTTGTCGGCTCCTATTTAGTGGTATGGGCCTTGATACATCCACAAAACTTGTCATAGAGGCTTGAGAGTTCTGCCTCTGAGGGACTGAAGTAGAAAGTGCAGAAGGTGACAGAGAAATAGTTGGAGAGCTTGACAATGATGAGGTACTGGCAAGAGAAGGCGAATCATGCACGAGTGGTTGTTTAAAAGTATTATCTACTTCCTCTTCTGAAATGGATGCGAATACCGAGCGAGATCGAGACCTGTTTTCTTGTTGGGCTTCGTGACGCTCTATAGGAACCGTAACGTGCTTCTTGGATAGGTGCCTCTTCAAGTTACTCGTTGCTCCACCTGTAATTGCTATTTCGTTCTGGCAATAACGACATTTTCCTTTGGTACCCGTTTTAGTTTTAACCTTCTCAAAATGATACCATATATCTGACCGTGAACTGGAAGGACTTGCCATTTCTGTAAACATAATAATAATGTTTTAACATATTTACTTTTTACGCTAACCGAACAAATTTAACACAATATCAAACATTCAATTTAACATAATATCAAACATTTTCAAATCTGGGGCCACGGTGATGTTGATTTGCCCAAAAAGTTAAACTAAAGTTTAAAACTCGAGTCATAATCTCGCTTGTTTGATTTGTTGAAATGCTTTACAATTAAGGAATATTACCATTAATTTTACTTATTCAAATAATTATATAATTAATAAACAAAAATATTAATCTGCAATACTTACCAGTTGGATAATGTAGCGTGATATGCTCGTGGGTCAGGTGTAAAATTAATATTAAAAATGTTTATTGAGTTATGTTTATACAATACTAGCGAACCCGGCCACGCGTTGCTGTGGCTAAGTTGTAATATGTTAAATTAATTTTATACTAAACTATTCAGTACAGTAAAGATAATATTCACTTATAAAGATAAAAATGTTTTAGCCGATCTAAAGCCCTACGGGATCGAGAATGGAACGTTACGTTAAAACTTGAAAGTGATTTTTATATATATAGATAATATAGCCCTTTATTGTAATTATTGATTATAATCACTGTATTAATAAATGTCAGTGAACTTGTTTATATGTATTGTTTTTTGTTTTTGAGATATTCTAATAGAACGTTCTCACAATTTTTGTAAAATATTTATATATGCACAAACACAGAATTTAAAAATATGTCTTAAAATTTGCTATAATTATTGTTATAAATATTATTTTAAAATAATTCGCCAGAAATCGTCCCGGTAGTATACTAAACAACTTCCCAAAGTTTCATGGCAAACATCTAAAATAAAATAATACTTTTAATACTTTGCTACAATATTAAAAAGAGGGGTGCTTAGGTGTTTAAAATGTAAAATGTGCTCTAAATAGTATTACATAGAGCCTTCATAACAAACATATTTAAAATAAACCAATTAAAATATAATAATGCTGTAAAAAAAGGTTATTTCTAAAGAGTAATTAGCCAGAAACCATCCCGGTAGTATACTAAACAACTTCCCAAAGTTTCATCACGATCGGTTGAGCGATGTAGAAGATTATCACTTACGAACGGACCAACAAACATTCATTTTTATATATATAGATCTATATATTCAATACATTATAATTCGTTTGGGTGAGATACTCATCTACCGGAACTCGACCGGATTGTGTATGCCTCCGCCAAAAAAATAGTCCCTTTGTGTACTCCAGTTTTGCACGGTATTAAAATAGTCCCAATGTGTACAACGTTTTTTTACACTTCATTATATATTAATTGACAAAATGCTATCCTTTTACCTATTTTTGTTAATTTATGAGAAGGGTCTAATCATAAAAAAAAGGAAAAAACAAAAATTTCCATTCCAAAAATAGTGTTTTATTTGTGTATTGAATAAATAGGATTTTATTTCCTTGTACGCTTGTACAGCTAAATAACCAAATAAATCGATTTAAAGGAAATATGCACCGATCGATAAATTAATTAATCTAGATATTTATAAAGAAATATTTACTGACTTAAATAAAAGCATTTTTTATATATGTATAGGGTTATCCACCGACCATTGCAACTTTTCATCGACTAGGGCTACAAAAGACAATGTAAATTTTGCCGATTTTGTTTCCTTATAATTAGGAAAGTCTTTTAAAATAAAAAAATATAATGCAGCCACTTAGCTATGATGCTCAGGATTCAAAATATGTATTAAGGTATATATACTATACATTGTTTAGTTTGGTCTTATATCCACAATGTACAAATGAATGTTTTTATATAGCCCATTAAAATCTTTAGTGTAGAAATATATATGTAATAATATAAAGAACTATATCCCCTCACCACACTAGTAGAATACTGTATAAAAAGTGATGTAAATTGCAAAGGACAATACCCATCCACCATTCTTCTAGAATACTGTATAAAAAGTGATGTAATTTGCAAAGGACAATACCCATCCACTATTTTTCCAGTACACTGTATATAGAATAATGTGATTTGTAAGGCGCAATCCATCCAACCCTTTATTAATAATGTATGTTTAAACAATGTACCATTTAATTGTAAAAATGTGTGTGGATTAATAAAGATGGCGACCAGAGTAGAGAGAAAGAGAAAAATATATAAATAACCAAATTTCGAAAGTAAATTATGTATATTTATATTATCAAATTATGTGGCTAATATATTGCCTCACATATATTTCGAAATATAAAACTTCAAATTTGAGCGTCTAATATAAATATAAATTGAAAAATTGCTTTTTAAAATAATTTAATTAATGGCCGAGCATGACACTAACGTCGAGCTAATTGCGCTATTTTTCGGTTTTTAAATATATTTTTGAGGATAATTGAATAATTCCGGTACAAAATGTAATATGTATACAAAAGATTGGCGTTTAAAATTGAGTATTGAGCTTTAAAAAATAATAAGATATTTAAACATATATATAACAAATATATTCAGAATATAAAGAATATATTTTAAAAAAATTCATTTTAACTTTTCGAATTTGCAGATTGTATAGGAAATATGTTGGATAACTGAATGCTACGACAGCTAGCGCCACACTGGACCTATCATCATCACAACTGTTTGTTTACCTTCTTCTCTATACTTCAATAACTGTTCGCTACCATAACTTTGTCTTTCTTGCTAAATGGATAATAAAGATTATTATCATATAATCCTCAACGTCCTCATGCCTTCCTACAAGCTGTAAGTACCTAAATTTACAACAATTAGATTATGAGACTGAATATTGCATGAAATTCAACTAACGAGTTAAGACAAAGAAAAAAGGCTTAGCAAAAATGGCGTCACTCCCGAGCCACGATGTAACCCTAAATAAGCTCGACGGCTATAACTACTCACTATGGTCTTTCAAAATTGAAATGCTCTTGCAAAAGGAAGATCTTTGGGAAGTTGTCACCGAAAATATTCCAGATGAACCTAAAATCGAATGGAAAAAGAAAGACTCAAAAGCTAGAGCTATCATTAATCTAAGCATCGCCGACTCACAAATAGTGCATGTCAAAAACCTACTAACAGCCAAAGCTACCTGGGACACTCTTAAAAATATCTATGAAAGAAAAACACTCTCAGGAAAAATTTATTTGCTAAGGAAACTATACAGCTTAAAACTCGAAGAAGACAAAGACATGCAGCAGCACATCACTACCATGATGGAACTAGTTGACAAACTGCGAACCATTGGCGAAACACTAAAGGACTCTCACATCACGGCTATACTGCTTTGCTCGCTCCCAAAGAGCTACTCCAATCTCATCACGATGTTGGAATCAAGGCCTGATGACGAGCTAACGCTTGAATTCACCAAGAACAAACTCCTTGATGAACACACACGCAGAGTAGAAAGCTCGAAAGACGAAAGCACCGCATCAAAAGCCTTAAAAAGCCTCCACGGAGCTTCAAGCCAAAGGAGAGAAAAAGAGAAGAAATTCTGTTCTTTCTGCCACAAACCAAACCACTCCAAAGAAGAATGTTGGCACTATCAAAAGCGAAACAACAGCAACAAAGAGTACAAATATGTAAACTTCAGAAGAGGAAACGTACCAAAGTACACAAATCAGTCGAGTGTCACCCAAGAACAATCAACAAATCAGAGAACAACAAAAGGACTTAACCCAAAAGCTCTCAATTGCACTCAACGAGAAGCAAGTGTACACAACTGGTTCATCGACTCTGGAGCCACATCTCATATGGCGTACGACGAAAGCTTCTTCACTGAACTTAACAGAGAACAAACACAAAATGTTGTGGTTGCTAATGGCAATAAGCTGCAGGCCAAAGGGATAGGACAAGGAGAAATCAAAGTCATCACACCCCAAGGAAAGACTGACACCTTACTACTCACAAAAGTTCTCTACATCCCGGAACTAACAGACAACCTTCTGTCAGTGAGTGCGGCCACCTCCAACGGATGTAAAGTAACGTTCAACAGAGATTGGTGTACCATCGAAAGAGACAACACAGCCCTCGCGAACGGTATACTTGACAATGGAATGTACCGACTCCACCTGGATGACAACCCCCAAACTCGCACATTCAAAGCAAATGTTGCAAAACAAAACCACTGCAAGAACAAAAATTGCCTCATGCTCTGGCACGACAGACTAGGACACAGAAATATAGAATCAATTAAGAAGATTCGAAATGAGAACCTAGCAAGAGGACTAAGTCTAAATAACTGTTCGCACAGCACAGACTGCGTTCAGTGCATTCAAGGAAAACTCACCGAAACCCCATTTCCAAAGAAGACAGAGTACAGAGCAACTGAAACGCTTCAACTTGTCCACAGTGATGTCTGCGGTCCATTACCAACTAACTCTCTCAGCGGTAAGAGATACTTCATCACCTTCACTGATGACTACAGCAGATACACGAAGATCTACCTCCTGAAAGGAAAAGACGAAGTCTATGAAAAAATAAAAGACTACGTCATCTCAGCACACACGGAATTTGGAAAAAATATCCAAACCATATGGACAGACAACGGTCGTGAGTACGTAAACCGACAAGTCGAAGATTTCCTGAACCAAAGCGGAATCAAACATCAGCTAACAGTCCCCTACTCACCAGCCCAGAACGGAGTAGCAGAAAGGAAAAATCGATCACTAATGGAGATGACAAGATGCATGCTGTTTGACTCAGGACTCCCACAGTCTCTATGGGCGGAAGCGGTTACCACAGCTAATTACCTACACAACCGAATACCCTCGAAAGCTACAGACAAGACTCCATTTGAACTATGGACCAACAGGAAGCCCAGTCTGAAGCATCTAAAAAGATTTGGATGTAAAGCCTTCGCCTATATTCCCAAGATAAAAAGAAACAAATTGGATGGCAAAGTTATCGAAGGGATCTTTCTTGGATACGATGATCGGAGCAAAGGATACAGAATCCTGCACGATACAGACAACATCACAATCAGCAGATCCGTAAAATTTATAGAAAAAGAAAATGGGTTTCACCTCGCTTCCACAAAAACAACTTCACCACAAGTACTAAGTACAGATCTAACTTCCTCCAATCATATTGGTAATGCAGAGGAAAGTCAGGAACCAGGAACACAATCCGAAAACCTTGAGGACTCAGAAACCGAGGATTACATTCAACCCAGTACAAGCACAGGAACACAAGTGGTCACACAAAGAAGATCCACGAGACCAACAAAGGGAATACCTCCCATAAGAAATGACTACATGCTGTACAAAACTGAAGCTCAAGACATTCAGACACCCACCAGCTACTCGGAAGTCCTACAATTGCCAAAAATAGAAAGAGAAAAATGGCTACAAGCAATGAACGAAGAACTAAATTCTCTTGAGAAGAACAATGTCTGGGAACTAACGCCTCTACCAAAGGACAAAAAGATCATAGGATGTAAATGGACCTATAAACAAAAGCTCAATTCCAAAGGAGAAATAGAGCGGTACAAAGCCAGACTCGTAGCAAAAGGGTTCAATCAGAAATTCGGCCGAGACTACGAAGAAACCTTTGCACCAATTGTGAAGCATTCTACAATTAGAGACTTCCTAGCTGCATCAGTCTACAAAGGGATGCAAGTGATCCACCTCGATGTGAAGACAGCGTTCCTACACGGCGACCTAGATAAAGAACTCTACATGGAACTCCCAGAAGGACTCCATACAAAACAAACAAACAAAGTCTGCAAACTAAAGAAGGCAATTTACGGTCTAAAACAAGCTGGAAGATCTTGGAACACAAAAATTGCAAGCACTCTAATTAAAAATAACTTCAAACAGAGCATTGTAGACCCATGCCTATTCACCAAGAATGAAGAAAACCATTCCATCTACTTGATTCTATATGTGGATGACATGCTCCTCGCAAGCGATTCCGAAATAATCATCCAAAACACTGTAAAGACTCTCGAAAAAGAATTCGAAATAAAGAACCTTGGAGACCCCACTCAATTCATTGGTATAGAAATCTCCAGGAACAGAGAAGGTGAACTCCTTCTGAGCCAAAAGAATAAAATCCAAGAATTAGTTGAAAGGTACAATCTCCAAGAAGCGAAACCTACTTTCACTCCCATGGAAAGCGGATACCCCGGTATATCTGATGAAAAACTTCTACCAAACAACGTCCAATACCAACAACTGATAGGCTCACTATTGTACCTAAGCGTAGTATCCAGACCAGATATCGCAGCTCCAGTCTGCATACTCAGCAGCAGAAACCAGAATCCTAGAAATTGTGACTGGAATGCAGCAAAAATAATCGTAAGATATCTAAAAACTACTAAAGAACTCGAGCTACGCATATCTAACCAAAAACCTCCCACGCTGGAAGCATACAGCGATGCCACATGGGCAAGCGACAACACCGACAGAAAATCACTAAGCGGAAACTTGTTCCTACTGGGTTCAAACCCCATCTCATGGATGACTGGGAAACAAGGTTGCGTATCTCTCTCATCCACCGAAGCGGAACTAATCTCCGCAGCTGAAGCCTCACAAGAACTGTTATGGCTTCTCGACTTGCTAAAGGATCTCGAACTGGAACAGAAAGCTCCAATCTACTTCCACCAAGACAATCAATCATGTCTCAAGATATGTTCATCCGAAAAAGTGTCTTCTAGAACCAAGCACATCGCAACCAAGATCCATCACCTGAAGGATCTTCAGAAGAAGACAGTGATAAAAATGATCTACTGCCCAACTGGCGACATGAAGGCGGACATTCTGACCAAGCCGCTACCAAGGCCGACATTTGAGAAGTTACGCTACAACCTCGTGATGTCTCCACATTCATGCCGGGGATTTGTTGGATAACTGAATGCTACGACAGCTAGCGCCACACTGGACCTATCATCATCACAACTGTTTGTTTACCTTCTTCTCTATACTTCAATAACTGTTCGCTACCATAACTTTGTCTTTCTTGCTAAATGGATAATAAAGATTATTATCATATAATCCTCAACGTCCTCATGCCTTCCTACAAGCTGTAAGTACCTAAATCTTACAACAAAATATATTATAATATTAAAGAATATATTTCCTATACAATCTACAAATTCGAAAAGTTAAAATGGATTTTTTTTAAATGTTCAATTATTGTTTTTAATGTTTTGTAAGTAAAATGTATATATATATATATACTATCAATAAATAACACGCATCAAATAAATTTAATGTTTAAAATATTCAATAATTTATATTGATAACATGCGTGACTCGTGAACAGGAGAATCGAGGAGTTAAAAGAATCAAAGAACGAAAAGAATCAGTTCAGAATCAGATCGGGAACTTGCTACCGATTCGATTCCCTAATGAATCGTCTTCAAATCTTCGATTCTTTCGATTCTTCGATTCTTTCGATTCTTTCGATTCTTTCGATTCTTCGATTCTTTCGATTCTTCGATTCCCGAGAATTGAAAGGAGTGGGAGTCAGAAGAACCGTGATTCTTCTTCGGGAATCGAATCGAAGAGCGCTCTTTCGAATGAGTGAATCAAAAGAATCGATTCTCGATTCACTTGCCCACCTCTACTCCGCAAAAAGAATCGATTCTTATTATCGATTCTTCGATTCTTTATAAATAAAAATTAAAAAGATTAACGTTTGTATGGTGTTTGTGCATCCGGAAGAATAAATTATTCTAAACAAAATTAAAATCACCAAATCAGTTGTTTCATAAACACAATAAACAATAATAGTAGCAAGGAAAAAAAAAAAGGTTCATTTACCTAACACAAATTTTATTGAACTTCGGATATTTTAAAAGTAACATACACATAACATTATCTTAAAATAACAGTTTTATTAATAAGGAAAATAAACAAAATGAACCAAAAAGCTTACAAAATGAATGAAATATAATTGCCAAAAAAAATATTCAAAAATTATACAAAAAAATACAAAAAATTTACATTACACGAAATTGTGGTTTAAAAAAAGAATTTTTGATATCTTAGACGAAGTTAGGCAAGACCGTTTCTGGGTGCAAATATTGCCTGCTTTAGAAAACAACCTCTCACAAGAAACAGATGTGGCCGGAATACAGAGCCGCTTTTGCATCAAAAGAAACAAATCGGGGAAAATTGTCTTCCTTTCATGCCACCAAACTAGGGGGTCCATTCTTCTATCGATTATTGACTCGGCTAGGTACTTGTCCACTTGTATTGTCGCATTTGCTTTTGGATCTTGTGCTGCTGTAAATTGATTTACAGCAGCATCGAAGTCTTCCCAAATTGATGAAGCTGATACTGGTCGAACTTCAGGTGCCACAGGGCCGACTGTGGTTGCGGGAATAGAGGACTGTATCTTTTCTATAATTTTATTTTTTACTTCCAAGAAACGACTGGTGTTCTCTCCAAAGCCGTGCTTTTTGAAGCGTGGATCCAAGAAGATAGCCTGATTGATTAACTCAACCTTTAACCTATCCCCAAATCTATTCGATAAGGCTTCTAATAGATTTTTTCCTAATCGTAGGACTTCTTCGGAGAGGTTGTTTCCTCGGGTAGGTACATTTTCAATAGTCCGCCTCACAGACCTTGCCAGTCCCTGGCCAGAATATATGTTTTTGACAAGGAAATTTTCTGTTGTGAGGAAACTTCCTCAGTGACTTCAAAAAATTTTTAATATGGAAATAGATTCCTCTATCACTTTCCAGTCACTATCCCCCAGCAAAATTTTAGGATTGAGCAAAGCCAAGACGGATATCACTGGCTCTCGATTTTTCATGATGCGGTCTAACATCTCATATGTTGAATTCCAACGTGTTGGAACGTCTTGTTTTAACTTCAATGGTTTTGTGGAGAGATTAGCTTGCATTTCTCTTAATTTGGCCATTGCGTGGGAACTCTGTTTAATAAATTGGACGATAGATTTTACCTTATCTACCGCGGATTTTATACTCTCATTAATGGACCTCTGAACCACCAAGTTAAGACTGTGGGCAAAACAAGATAGGTGAGGTAGCCCCAAGGTTTTTATTGCAGCTTTGATATTAGGGGCATTGTCAGTCACCACAGCGACCGTTTTAAAATCAAGTTTGAATTTTTTGGTTACACCAAGAATCCACGATGATATATTTTCTGCAGTATGTTTTTGAAAAAACTCTGAACATTCGAGAAGAATGGAATTTAATTTTGTTGTGTAGTCTATGAAGTGTGCAGTAATGGCATAAAAACTGGTGGTATTTATGTTAGTCCAGCCATCACATGTCAGGCATACAGCATATGCTTCTTCCAACATTCCTGTAATTTTTACGACAAGGGAGTCGTGAATCGAAATCAGAAGTCCGTTTGATAGAGATTTCCGGCTGGGTAATTTGTATGTTGGGCATAGCATATTTACAAAGGCTTTAAATTCTTTATCTTCAACTAAACTAAAAGGATGATTTTCCGAACAAATCATTTTCAATAGTTGAATATCTATTTGTCGGCTCCTATTTAGTGGTATGGGCCTTGATACATCCACAAAACTTGTCATAGAGGCTTGAGAGTTCTGCCTCTGAGGGACTGAAGTAGAAAGTGCAGAAGGTGACAGAGAAATAGTTGGAGAGCTTGACAATGATGAGGTACTGGCAAGAGAAGGCGAATCATGCACGAGTGGTTGTTTAAAAGTATTATCTACTTCCTCTTCTGAAATGGATGCGAATACCGAGCGAGATCGAGACCTGTTTTCTTGTTGGGCTTCGTGACGCTCTATAGGAACCGTAACGTGCTTCTTGGATAGGTGCCTCTTCAAGTTACTCGTTGCTCCACCTGTAATTGCTATTTCGTTCTGGCAATAACGACATTTTCCTTTGGTACCCGTTTTAGTTTTAACCTTCTCAAAATGATACCATATATCTGACCGTGAACTGGAAGGACTTGCCATTTCTGTAAACATAATAATAATGTTTTAACATATTTACTTTTTACGCTAACCGAACAAATTTAACACAATATCAAACATTCAATTTAACATAATATCAAACATTTTCAAATCTGGGGCCACGGTGATGTTGATTTGCCCAAAAAGTTAAACTAAAGTTTAAAACTCGAGTCATAATCTCGCTTGTTTGATTTGTTGAAATGCTTTACAATTAAGGAATATTACCATTAATTTTACTTATTCAAATAATTATATAATTAATAAACAAAAATATTAATCTGCAATACTTACCAGTTGGATAATGTAGCGTGATATGCTCGTGGGTCAGGTGTAAAATTAATATTAAAAATGTTTATTGAGTTATGTTTATACAATACTAGCGAACCCGGCCACGCGTTGCTGTGGCTAAGTTGTAATATGTTAAATTAATTTTATACTAAACTATTCAGTACAGTAAAGATAATATTCACTTATAAAGATAAAAATGTTTTAGCCGATCTAAAGCCCTACGGGATCGAGAATGGAACGTTACGTTAAAACTTGAAAGTGATTTTTATATATATAGATAATATAGCCCTTTATTGTAATTATTGATTATAATCACTGTATTAATAAATGTCAGTGAACTTGTTTATATGTATTGTTTTTTGTTTTTGAGATATTCTAATAGAACGTTCTCACAATTTTTGTAAAATATTTATATATGCACAAACACAGAATTTAAAAATATGTCTTAAAATTTGCTATAATTATTGTTATAAATATTATTTTAAAATAATTCGCCAGAAATCGTCCCGGTAGTATACTAAACAACTTCCCAAAGTTTCATGGCAAACATCTAAAATAAAATAATACTTTTAATACTTTGCTACAATATTAAAAAGAGGGGTGCTTAGGTGTTTAAAATGTAAAATGTGCTCTAAATAGTATTACATAGAGCCTTCATAACAAACATATTTAAAATAAACCAATTAAAATATAATAATGCTGTAAAAAAAGGTTATTTCTAAAGAGTAATTAGCCAGAAACCATCCCGGTAGTATACTAAACAACTTCCCAAAGTTTCATCACGATCGGTTGAGCGATGTAGAAGATTATCACTTACGAACGGACCAACAAACATTCATTTTTATATATATAGATCTATATATTCAATACATTATAATTCGTTTGGGTGAGATACTCATCTACCGGAACTCGACCGGATTGTGTATGCCTCCGCCAAAAAAATAGTCCCTTTGTGTACTCCAGTTTTGCACGGTATTAAAATAGTCCCAATGTGTACAACGTTTTTTTACACTTCATTATATATTAATTGACAAAATGCTATCCTTTTACCTATTTTTGTTAATTTATGAGAAGGGTCTAATCATAAAAAAAAGGAAAAAACAAAAATTTCCATTCCAAAAATAGTGTTTTATTTGTGTATTGAATAAATAGGATTTTATTTCCTTGTACGCTTGTACAGCTAAATAACCAAATAAATCGATTTAAAGGAAATATGCACCGATCGATAAATTAATTAATCTAGATATTTATAAAGAAATATTTACTGACTTAAATAAAAGCATTTTTTATATATGTATAGGGTTATCCACCGACCATTGCAACTTTTCATCGACTAGGGCTACAAAAGACAATGTAAATTTTGCCGATTTTGTTTCCTTGTAATTAGGAAAGTCTTTTAAAATAAAAAAATATAATGCAGCCACTTAGCTATGATGCTCAGGATTCAAAATATGTATTAAGGTATATATACTATACATTGTTTAGTTTGGTCTTATATCCACAATGTACAAATGAATGTTTTTATATAGCCCATTAAAATCTTTAGTGTAGAAATATATATGTAATAATATAAAGAACTATATCCCCTCACCACACTAGTAGAATACTGTATAAAAAGTGATGTAAATTGCAAAGGACAATACCCATCCACCATTCTTCTAGAATACTGTATAAAAAGTGATGTAATTTGCAAAGGACAATACCCATCCACTATTTTTCCAGTACACTGTATATAGAATAATGTGATTTGTAAGGCGCAATCCATCCAACCCTTTATTAATAATGTATGTTTAAACAATGTACCATTTAATTGTAAAAATGTGTGTGGATTAATAAAGATGGCGACCAGAGTAGAGAGAAAGAGAAAAATATATAAATAACCAAATTTCGAAAGTAAATTATGTATATTTATATTATCAAATTATGTGGCTAATATATTGCCTCACATATATTTCGAAATATAAAACTTCAAATTTGAGCGTCTAATATAAATATAAATTGAAAAATTGCTTTTTAAAATAATTTAATTAATGGCCGAGCATGACACTAACGTCGAGCTAATTGCGCTATTTTTCGGTTTTTAAATATATTTTTGAGGATAATTGAATAATTCCGGTACAAAATGTAATATGTATACAAAAGATTGGCGTTTAAAATTGAGTATTGAGCTTTAAAAAATAATAAGATATTTAAACATATATATAACAAATATATTCAGAATATAAAGAATATATTTTAAAAAAATTCATTTTAACTTTTCGAATTTGCAGATTGTATAGGAAATATGTTGGATAACTGAATGCTACGACAGCTAGCGCCACACTGGACCTATCATCATCACAACTGTTTGTTTACCTTCTTCTCTATACTTCAATAACTGTTCGCTACCATAACTTTGTCTTTCTTGCTAAATGGATAATAAAGATTATTATCATATAATCCTCAACGTCCTCATGCCTTCCTACAAGCTGTAAGTACCTAAATTTACAACAATTAGATTATGAGACTGAATATTGCATGAAATTCAACTAACGAGTTAAGACAAAGAAAAAAGGCTTAGCAAAAATGGCGTCACTCCCGAGCCACGATGTAACCCTAAATAAGCTCGACGGCTATAACTACTCACTATGGTCTTTCAAAATTGAAATGCTCTTGCAAAAGGAAGATCTTTGGGAAGTTGTCACCGAAAATATTCCAGATGAACCTAAAATCGAATGGAAAAAGAAAGACTCAAAAGCTAGAGCTATCATTAATCTAAGCATCGCCGACTCACAAATAGTGCATGTCAAAAACCTACTAACAGCCAAAGCTACCTGGGACACTCTTAAAAATATCTATGAAAGAAAAACACTCTCAGGAAAAATTTATTTGCTAAGGAAACTATACAGCTTAAAACTCGAAGAAGACAAAGACATGCAGCAGCACATCACTACCATGATGGAACTAGTTGACAAACTGCGAACCATTGGCGAAACACTAAAGGACTCTCACATCACGGCTATACTGCTTTGCTCGCTCCCAAAGAGCTACTCCAATCTCATCACGATGTTGGAATCAAGGCCTGATGACGAGCTAACGCTTGAATTCACCAAGAACAAACTCCTTGATGAACACACACGCAGAGTAGAAAGCTCGAAAGACGAAAGCACCGCATCAAAAGCCTTAAAAAGCCTCCACGGAGCTTCAAGCCAAAGGAGAGAAAAAGAGAAGAAATTCTGTTCTTTCTGCCACAAACCAAACCACTCCAAAGAAGAATGTTGGCACTATCAAAAGCGAAACAACAGCAACAAAGAGTACAAATATGTAAACTCCAGAAGAGGAAACGTACCAAAGTACACAAATCAGTCGAGTGTCACCCAAGAACAATCAACAAATCAGAGAACAACAAAAGGACTTAACCCAAAAGCTCTCAATTGCACTCAACGAGAAGCAAGTGTACACAACTGGTTCATCGACTCTGGAGCCACATCTCATATGGCGTACGACGAAAGCTTCTTCACTGAACTTAACAGAGAACAAACACAAAATGTTGTGGTTGCTAATGGCAATAAGCTGCAGGCCAAAGGGATAGGACAAGGAGAAATCAAAGTCATCACACCCCAAGGAAAGACTGACACCTTACTACTCACAAAAGTTCTCTACATCCCGGAACTAACAGACAACCTTCTGTCAGTGAGTGCGGCCACCTCCAACGGATGTAAAGTAACGTTCAACAGAGATTGGTGTACCATCGAAAGAGACAACACAGCCCTCGCGAACGGTATACTTGACAATGGAATGTACCGACTCCACCTGGATGACAACCCCCAAACTCGCACATTCAAAGCAAATGTTGCAAAACAAAACCACTGCAAGAACAAAAATTGCCTCATGCTCTGGCACGACAGACTAGGACACAGAAATATAGAATCAATTAAGAAGATTCGAAATGAGAACCTAGCAAGAGGACTAAGTCTAAATAACTGTTCGCACAGCACAGACTGCGTTCAGTGCATTCAAGGAAAACTCACCGAAACCCCATTTCCAAAGAAGACAGAGTACAGAGCAACTGAAACGCTTCAACTTGTCCACAGTGATGTCTGCGGTCCATTACCAACTAACTCTCTCAGCGGTAAGAGATACTTCATCACCTTCACTGATGACTACAGCAGATACACGAAGATCTACCTCCTGAAAGGAAAAGACGAAGTCTATGAAAAAATAAAAGACTACGTCATCTCAGCACACACGGAATTTGGAAAAAATATCCAAACCATATGGACAGACAACGGTCGTGAGTACGTAAACCGACAAGTCGAAGATTTCCTGAACCAAAGCGGAATCAAACATCAGCTAACAGTCCCCTACTCACCAGCCCAGAACGGAGTAGCAGAAAGGAAAAATCGATCACTAATGGAGATGACAAGATGCATGCTGTTTGACTCAGGACTCCCACAGTCTCTATGGGCGGAAGCGGTTACCACAGCTAATTACCTACACAACCGAATACCCTCGAAAGCTACAGACAAGACTCCATTTGAACTATGGACCAACAGGAAGCCCAGTCTGAAGCATCTAAAAAGATTTGGATGTAAAGCCTTCGCCTATATTCCCAAGATAAAAAGAAACAAATTGGATGGCAAAGTTATCGAAGGGATCTTTCTTGGATACGATGATCGGAGCAAAGGATACAGAATCCTGCACGATACAGACAACATCACAATCAGCAGATCCGTAAAATTTATAGAAAAAGAAAATGGGTTTCACCTCGCTTCCACAAAAACAACTTCACCACAAGTACTAAGTACAGATCTAACTTCCTCCAATCATATTGGTAATGCAGAGGAAAGTCAGGAACCAGGAACACAATCCGAAAACCTTGAGGACTCAGAAACCGAGGATTACATTCAACCCAGTACAAGCACAGGAACACAAGTGGTCACACAAAGAAGATCCACGAGACCAACAAAGGGAATACCTCCCATAAGAAATGACTACATGCTGTACAAAACTGAAGCTCAAGACATTCAGACACCCACCAGCTACTCGGAAGTCCTACAATTGCCAAAAATAGAAAGAGAAAAATGGCTACAAGCAATGAACGAAGAACTAAATTCTCTTGAGAAGAACAATGTCTGGGAACTAACGCCTCTACCAAAGGACAAAAAGATCATAGGATGTAAATGGACCTATAAACAAAAGCTCAATTCCAAAGGAGAAATAGAGCGGTACAAAGCCAGACTCGTAGCAAAAGGGTTCAATCAGAAATTCGGCCGAGACTACGAAGAAACCTTTGCACCAATTGTGAAGCATTCTACAATTAGAGACTTCCTAGCTGCATCAGTCTACAAAGGGATGCAAGTGATCCACCTCGATGTGAAGACAGCGTTCCTACACGGCGACCTAGATAAAGAACTCTACATGGAACTCCCAGAAGGACTCCATACAAAACAAACAAACAAAGTCTGCAAACTAAAGAAGGCAATTTACGGTCTAAAACAAGCTGGAAGATCTTGGAACACAAAAATTGCAAGCACTCTAATTAAAAATAACTTCAAACAGAGCATTGTAGACCCATGCCTATTCACCAAGAATGAAGAAAACCATTCCATCTACTTGATTCTATATGTGGATGACATGCTCCTCGCAAGCGATTCCGAAATAATCATCCAAAACACTGTAAAGACTCTCGAAAAAGAATTCGAAATAAAGAACCTTGGAGACCCCACTCAATTCATTGGTATAGAAATCTCCAGGAACAGAGAAGGTGAACTCCTTCTGAGCCAAAAGAATAAAATCCAAGAATTAGTTGAAAGGTACAATCTCCAAGAAGCGAAACCTACTTTCACTCCCATGGAAAGCGGATACCCCGGTATATCTGATGAAAAACTTCTACCAAACAACGTCCAATACCAACAACTGATAGGCTCACTATTGTACCTAAGCGTAGTATCCAGACCAGATATCGCAGCTCCAGTCTGCATACTCAGCAGCAGAAACCAGAATCCTAGAAATTGTGACTGGAATGCAGCAAAAATAATCGTAAGATATCTAAAAACTACTAAAGAACTCGAGCTACGCATATCTAACCAAAAACCTCCCACGCTGGAAGCATACAGCGATGCCACATGGGCAAGCGACAACACCGACAGAAAATCACTAAGCGGAAACTTGTTCCTACTGGGTTCAAACCCCATCTCATGGATGACTGGGAAACAAGGTTGCGTATCTCTCTCATCCACCGAAGCGGAACTAATCTCCGCAGCTGAAGCCTCACAAGAACTGTTATGGCTTCTCGACTTGCTAAAGGATCTCGAACTGGAACAGAAAGCTCCAATCTACTTCCACCAAGACAATCAATCATGTCTCAAGATATGTTCATCCGAAAAAGTGTCTTCTAGAACCAAGCACATCGCAACCAAGATCCATCACCTGAAGGATCTTCAGAAGAAGACAGTGATAAAAATGATCTACTGCCCAACTGGCGACATGAAGGCGGACATTCTGACCAAGCCGCTACCAAGGCCGACATTTGAGAAGTTACGCTACAACCTCGTGATGTCTCCACATTCATGCCGGGGATTTGTTGGATAACTGAATGCTACGACAGCTAGCGCCACACTGGACCTATCATCATCACAACTGTTTGTTTACCTTCTTCTCTATACTTCAATAACTGTTCGCTACCATAACTTTGTCTTTCTTGCTAAATGGATAATAAAGATTATTATCATATAATCCTCAACGTCCTCATGCCTTCCTACAAGCTGTAAGTACCTAAATCTTACAACAAAATATATTATAATATTAAAGAATATATTTCCTATACAATCTACAAATTCGAAAAGTTAAAATGGATTTTTTTTAAATGTTCAATTATTGTTTTTAATGTTTTGTAAGTAAAATGTATATATATATATATACTATCAATAAATAACACGCATCAAATAAATTTAATGTTTAAAATATTCAATAATTTATATTGATAACATGCGTGACTCGTGAACAGGAGAATCGAGGAGTTAAAAGAATCAAAGAACGAAAAGAATCAGTTCAGAATCAGATCGGGAACTTGCTACCGATTCGATTCCCTAATGAATCGTCTTCAAATCTTCGATTCTTTCGATTCTTCGATTCTTTCGATTCTTTCGATTCTTCGATTCTTTCGATTCTTCGATTCTTTCGATTCTTCGATTCCCGAGAATTGAAAGGAGTGGGAGTCAGAAGAACCGTGATTCTTCTTCGGGAATCGAATCGAAGAGCGCTCTTTCGAATGAGTGAATCAAAAGAATCGATTCTCGATTCACTTGCCCACCTCTACTCCGCAAAAATAATCGATTCTTATTATCGATTCTTCGATTCTTTATAAATAAAAATTAAAAAGATTAACGTTTGTATGGTGTTTGTGCATCCGGAAGAATAAATTATTCTAAACAAAATTAAAATCACCAAATCAGTTGTTTCATAAACACAATAAACAATAATAGTAGCAAGGAAAAAAAAAAGGTTCATTTACCTAACACAAATTTTATTGAACTTCGGATATTTTAAAAGTAACATACACATAACATTATCTTAAAATAACAGTTTTATTAATAAGGAAAATAAACAAAATGAACCAAAAAGCTTACAAAATGAATGAAATATAATTGCCAAAAAAAATATTCAAAAATTATACAAAAAAATACAAAAAATTTACATTACACGAAATTGTGGTTTAAAAAAAGAATTTTTGATATCTTAGACGAAGTTAGGCAAGACCGTTTCTGGGTGCAAATATTGCCTGCTTTAGAAAACAACCTCTCACAAGAAACAGATGTGGCCGGAATACAGAGCCGCTTTTGCATCAAAAGAAACAAATCGGGGAAAATTGTCTTCCTTTCATGCCACCAAACTAGGGGGTCCATTCTTCTATCGATTATTGACTCGGCTAGGTACTTGTCCACTTGTATTGTCGCATTTGCTTTTGGATCTTGTGCTGCTGTAAATTGATTTACAGCAGCATCGAAGTCTTCCCAAATTGATGAAGCTGATACTGGTCGAACTTCAGGTGCCACAGGGCCGACTGTGGTTGCGGGAATAGAGGACTGTATCTTTTCTATAATTTTATTTTTTACTTCCAAGAAACGACTGGTGTTCTCTCCAAAGCCGTGCTTTTTGAAGCGTGGATCCAAGAAGATAGCCTGATTGATTAACTCAACCTTTAACCTATCCCCAAATCTATTCGATAAGGCTTCTAATAGATTTTTTCCTAATCGTAGGACTTCTTTGGAGAGGTTGTTTCCTCGGGTAGGTACATTTTCAATAGTCCGCCTCACAGACCTTGCCAGTCCCTGGCCAGAATATATGTTTTTGACAAGGAAATTTTCTGTTGTGAGGAAACTTCCTCAGTGACTTCAAAAAATTTTTAATATGGAAATAGATTCCTCTATCACTTTCCAGTCACTATCCCCCAGCAAAATTTTAGGATTGAGCAAAGCCAAGACGGATATCACTGGCTCTCGATTTTTCATGATGCGGTCTAACATCTCATATGTTGAATTCCAACGTGTTGGAACGTCTTGTTTTAACTTCAATGGTTTTGTGGAGAGATTAGCTTGCATTTCTCTTAATTTGGCCATTGCGTGGGAACTCTGTTTAATAAATTGGACGATAGATTTTACCTTATCTACCGCGGATTTTATACTCTCATTAATGGACCTCTGAACCACCAAGTTAAGACTGTGGGCAAAACAAGATAGGTGAGGTAGCCCCAAGGTTTTTATTGCAGCTTTGATATTAGGGGCATTGTCAGTCACCACAGCGACCGTTTTAAAATCAAGTTTGAATTTTTTGGTTACACCAAGAATCCACGATGATATATTTTCTGCAGTATGTTTTTGAAAAAACTCTGAACATTCGAGAAGAATGGAATTTAATTTTGTTGTGTAGTCTATGAAGTGTGCAGTAATGGCATAAAAACTGGTGGTATTTATGTTAGTCCAGCCATCACATGTCAGGCATACAGCATATGCTTCTTCCAACATTCCTGTAATTTTTACGACAAGGGAGTCGTGAATCGAAATCAGAAGTCCGTTTGATAGAGATTTCCGGCTGGGTAATTTGTATGTTGGGCATAGCATATTTACAAAGGCTTTAAATTCTTTATCTTCAACTAAACTAAAAGGATGATTTTCCGAACAAATCATTTTCAATAGTTGAATATCTATTTGTCGGCTCCTATTTAGTGGTATGGGCCTTGATACATCCACAAAACTTGTCATAGAGGCTTGAGAGTTCTGCCTCTGAGGGACTGAAGTAGAAAGTGCAGAAGGTGACAGAGAAATAGTTGGAGAGCTTGACAATGATGAGGTACTGGCAAGAGAAGGCGAATCATGCACGAGTGGTTGTTTAAAAGTATTATCTACTTCCTCTTCTGAAATGGATGCGAATACCGAGCGAGATCGAGACCTGTTTTCTTGTTGGGCTTCGTGACGCTCTATAGGAACCGTAACGTGCTTCTTGGATAGGTGCCTCTTCAAGTTACTCGTTGCTCCACCTGTAATTGCTATTTCGTTCTGGCAATAACGACATTTTCCTTTGGTACCCGTTTTAGTTTTAACCTTCTCAAAATGATACCATATATCTGACCGTGAACTGGAAGGACTTGCCATTTCTGTAAACATAATAATAATGTTTTAACATATTTACTTTTTACGCTAACCGAACAAATTTAACACAATATCAAACATTCAATTTAACATAATATCAAACATTTTCAAATCTGGGGCCACGGTGATGTTGATTTGCCCAAAAAGTTAAACTAAAGTTTAAAACTCGAGTCATAATCTCGCTTGTTTGATTTGTTGAAATGCTTTACAATTAAGGAATATTACCATTAATTTTACTTATTCAAATAATTATATAATTAATAAACAAAAATATTAATCTGCAATACTTACCAGTTGGATAATGTAGCGTGATATGCTCGTGGGTCAGGTGTAAAATTAATATTAAAAATGTTTATTGAGTTATGTTTATACAATACTAGCGAACCCGGCCACGCGTTGCTGTGGCTAAGTTGTAATATGTTAAATTAATTTTATACTAAACTATTCAGTACAGTAAAGATAATATTCACTTATAAAGATAAAAATGTTTTAGCCGATCTAAAGCCCTACGGGATCGAGAATGGAACGTTACGTTAAAACTTGAAAGTGATTTTTATATATATAGATAATATAGCCCTTTATTGTAATTATTGATTATAATCACTGTATTAATAAATGTCAGTGAACTTGTTTATATGTATTGTTTTTTGTTTTTGAGATATTCTAATAGAACGTTCTCACAATTTTTGTAAAATATTTATATATGCACAAACACAGAATTTAAAAATATGTCTTAAAATTTGCTATAATTATTGTTATAAATATTATTTTAAAATAATTCGCCAGAAATCGTCCCGGTAGTATACTAAACAACTTCCCAAAGTTTCATGGCAAACATCTAAAATAAAATAATACTTTTAATACTTTGCTACAATATTAAAAAGAGGGGTGCTTAGGTGTTTAAAATGTAAAATGTGCTCTAAATAGTATTACATAGAGCCTTCATAACAAACATATTTAAAATAAACCAATTAAAATATAATAATGCTGTAAAAAAAGGTTATTTCTAAAGAGTAATTAGCCAGAAACCATCCCGGTAGTATACTAAACAACTTCCCAAAGTTTCATCACGATCGGTTGAGCGATGTAGAAGATTATCACTTACGAACGGACCAACAAACATTCATTTTTATATATATAGATCTATATATTCAATACATTATAATTCGTTTGGGTGAGATACTCATCTACCGGAACTCGACCGGATTGTGTATGCCTCCGCCAAAAAAATAGTCCCTTTGTGTACTCCAGTTTTGCACGGTATTAAAATAGTCCCAATGTGTACAACGTTTTTTTACACTTCATTATATATTAATTGACAAAATGCTATCCTTTTACCTATTTTTGTTAATTTATGAGAAGGGTCTAATCATAAAAAAAAGGAAAAAACAAAAATTTCCATTCCAAAAATAGTGTTTTATTTGTGTATTGAATAAATAGGATTTTATTTCCTTGTACGCTTGTACAGCTAAATAACCAAATAAATCGATTTAAAGGAAATATGCACCGATCGATAAATTAATTAATCTAGATATTTATAAAGAAATATTTACTGACTTAAATAAAAGCATTTTTTATATATGTATAGGGTTATCCACCGACCATTGCAACTTTTCATCGACTAGGGCTACAAAAGACAATGTAAATTTTGCCGATTTTGTTTCCTTGTAATTAGGAAAGTCTTTTAAAATAAAAAAATATAATGCAGCCACTTAGCTATGATGCTCAGGATTCAAAATATGTATTAAGGTATATATACTATACATTGTTTAGTTTGGTCTTATATCCACAATGTACAAATGAATGTTTTTATATAGCCCATTAAAATCTTTAGTGTAGAAATATATATGTAATAATATAAAGAACTATATCCCCTCACCACACTAGTAGAATACTGTATAAAAAGTGATGTAAATTGCAAAGGACAATACCCATCCACCATTCTTCTAGAATACTGTATAAAAAGTGATGTAATTTGCAAAGGACAATACCCATCCACTATTTTTCCAGTACACTGTATATAGAATAATGTGATTTGTAAGGCGCAATCCATCCAACCCTTTATTAATAATGTATGTTTAAACAATGTACCATTTAATTGTAAAAATGTGTGTGGATTAATAAAGATGGCGACCAGAGTAGAGAGAAAGAGAAAAATATATAAATAACCAAATTTCGAAAGTAAATTATGTATATTTATATTATCAAATTATGTGGCTAATATATTGCCTCACATATATTTCGAAATATAAAACTTCAAATTTGAGCGTCTAATATAAATATAAATTGAAAAATTGCTTTTTAAAATAATTTAATTAATGGCCGAGCATGACACTAACGTCGAGCTAATTGCGCTATTTTTCGGTTTTTAAATATATTTTTGAGGATAATTGAATAATTCCGGTACAAAATGTAATATGTATACAAAAGATTGGCGTTTAAAATTGAGTATTGAGCTTTAAAAAATAATAAGATATTTAAACATATATATAACAAATATATTCAGAATATAAAGAATATATTTTAAAAAAATTCATTTTAACTTTTCGAATTTGCAGATTGTATAGGAAATATGTTGGATAACTGAATGCTACGACAGCTAGCGCCACACTGGACCTATCATCATCACAACTGTTTGTTTACCTTCTTCTCTATACTTCAATAACTGTTCGCTACCATAACTTTGTCTTTCTTGCTAAATGGATAATAAAGATTATTATCATATAATCCTCAACGTCCTCATGCCTTCCTACAAGCTGTAAGTACCTAAATTTACAACAATTAGATTATGAGACTGAATATTGCATGAAATTCAACTAACGAGTTAAGACAAAGAAAAAAGGCTTAGCAAAAATGGCGTCACTCCCGAGCCACGATGTAACCCTAAATAAGCTCGACGGCTATAACTACTCACTATGGTCTTTCAAAATTGAAATGCTCTTGCAAAAGGAAGATCTTTGGGAAGTTGTCACCGAAAATATTCCAGATGAACCTAAAATCGAATGGAAAAAGAAAGACTCAAAAGCTAGAGCTATCATTAATCTAAGCATCGCCGACTCACAAATAGTGCATGTCAAAAACCTACTAACAGCCAAAGCTACCTGGGACACTCTTAAAAATATCTATGAAAGAAAAACACTCTCAGGAAAAATTTATTTGCTAAGGAAACTATACAGCTTAAAACTCGAAGAAGACAAAGACATGCAGCAGCACATCACTACCATGATGGAACTAGTTGACAAACTGCGAACCATTGGCGAAACACTAAAGGACTCTCACATCACGGCTATACTGCTTTGCTCGCTCCCAAAGAGCTACTCCAATCTCATCACGATGTTGGAATCAAGGCCTGATGACGAGCTAACGCTTGAATTCACCAAGAACAAACTCCTTGATGAACACACACGCAGAGTAGAAAGCTCGAAAGACGAAAGCACCGCATCAAAAGCCTTAAAAAGCCTCCACGGAGCTTCAAGCCAAAGGAGAGAAAAAGAGAAGAAATTCTGTTCTTTCTGCCACAAACCAAACCACTCCAAAGAAGAATGTTGGCACTATCAAAAGCGAAACAACAGCAACAAAGAGTACAAATATGTAAACTTCAGAAGAGGAAACGTACCAAAGTACACAAATCAGTCGAGTGTCACCCAAGAACAATCAATAAATCAGAGAACAACAAAAGGACTTAACCCAAAAGCTCTCAATTGCACTCAACGAGAAGCAAGTGTACACAACTGGTTCATCGACTCTGGAGCCACATCTCATATGGCGTACGACGAAAGCTTCTTCACTGAACTTAACAGAGAACAAACACAAAATGTTGTGGTTGCTAATGGCAATAAGCTGCAGGCCAAAGGGATAGGACAAGGAGAAATCAAAGTCATCACACCCCAAGGAAAGACTGACACCTTACTACTCACAAAAGTTCTCTACATCCCGGAACTAACAGACAACCTTCTGTCAGTGAGTGCGGCCACCTCCAACGGATGTAAAGTAACGTTCAACAGAGATTGGTGTACCATCGAAAGAGACAACACAGCCCTCGCGAACGGTATACTTGACAATGGAATGTACCGACTCCACCTGGATGACAACCCCCAAACTCGCACATTCAAAGCAAATGTTGCAAAACAAAACCACTGCAAGAACAAAAATTGCCTCATGCTCTGGCACGACAGACTAGGACACAGAAATATAGAATCAATTAAGAAGATTCGAAATGAGAACCTAGCAAGAGGACTAAGTCTAAATAACTGTTCGCACAGCACAGACTGCGTTCAGTGCATTCAAGGAAAACTCACCGAAACCCCATTTCCAAAGAAGACAGAGTACAGAGCAACTGAAACGCTTCAACTTGTCCACAGTGATGTCTGCGGTCCATTACCAACTAACTCTCTCAGCGGTAAGAGATACTTCATCACCTTCACTGATGACTACAGCAGATACACGAAGATCTACCTCCTGAAAGGAAAAGACGAAGTCTATGAAAAAATAAAAGACTACGTCATCTCAGCACACACGGAATCTGGAAAAAATATCCAAACCATATGGACAGACAACGGTCGTGAGTACGTAAACCGACAAGTCGAAGATTTCCTGAACCAAAGCGGAATCAAACATCAGCTAACAGTCCCCTACTCACCAGCCCAGAACGGAGTAGCAGAAAGGAAAAATCGATCACTAATGGAGATGACAAGATGCATGCTGTTTGACTCAGGACTCCCACAGTCTCTATGGGCGGAAGCGGTTACCACAGCTAATTACCTACACAACCGAATACCCTCGAAAGCTACAGACAAGACTCCATTTGAACTATGGACCAACAGGAAGCCCAGTCTGAAGCATCTAAAAAGATTTGGATGTAAAGCCTTCGCCTATATTCCCAAGATAAAAAGAAACAAATTGGATGGCAAAGTTATCGAAGGGATCTTTCTTGGATACGATGATCGGAGCAAAGGATACAGAATCCTGCACGATACAGACAACATCACAATCAGCAGATCCGTAAAATTTATAGAAAAAGAAAATGGGTTTCACCTCGCTTCCACAAAAACAACTTCACCACAAGTACTAAGTACAGATCTAACTTCCTCCAATCATATTGGTAATGCAGAGGAAAGTCAGGAACCAGGAACACAATCCGAAAACCTTGAGGACTCAGAAACCGAGGATTACATTCAACCCAGTACAAGCACAGGAACACAAGTGGTCACACAAAGAAGATCCACGAGACCAACAAAGGGAATACCTCCCATAAGAAATGACTACATGCTGTACAAAACTGAAGCTCAAGACATTCAGACACCCACCAGCTACTCGGAAGTCCTACAATTGCCAAAAATAGAAAGAGAAAAATGGCTACAAGCAATGAACGAAGAACTAAATTCTCTTGAGAAGAACAATGTCTGGGAACTAACGCCTCTACCAAAGGACAAAAAGATCATAGGATGCAAATGGACCTATAAACAAAAGCTCAATTCCAAAGGAGAAATAGAGCGGTACAAAGCCAGACTCGTAGCAAAAGGGTTCAATCAGAAATTCGGCCGAGACTACGAAGAAACCTTTGCACCAATTGTGAAGCATTCTACAATTAGAGACTTCCTAGCTGCATCAGTCTACAAAGGGATGCAAGTGATCCACCTCGATGTGAAGACAGCGTTCCTACACGGCGACCTAGATAAAGAACTCTACATGGAACTCCCAGAAGGACTCCATACAAAACAAACAAACAAAGTCTGCAAACTAAAGAAGGCAATTTACGGTCTAAAACAAGCTGGAAGATCTTGGAACACAAAAATTGCAAGCACTCTAATTAAAAATAACTTCAAACAGAGCATTGTAGACCCATGCCTATTCACCAAGAATGAAGAAAACCATTCCATCTACTTGATTCTATATGTGGATGACATGCTCCTCGCAAGCGATTCCGAAATAATCATCCAAAACACTGTAAAGACTCTCGAAAAAGAATTCGAAATAAAGAACCTTGGAGACCCCACTCAATTCATTGGTATAGAAATCTCCAGGAACAGAGAAGGTGAACTCCTTCTGAGCCAAAAGAATAAAATCCAAGAATTAGTTGAAAGGTACAATCTCCAAGAAGCGAAACCTACTTTCACTCCCATGGAAAGCGGATACCCCGGTATATCTGATGAAAAACTTCTACCAAACAACGTCCAATACCAACAACTGATAGGCTCACTATTGTACCTAAGCGTAGTATCCAGACCAGATATCGCAGCTCCAGTCTGCATACTCAGCAGCAGAAACCAGAATCCTAGAAATTGTGACTGGAATGCAGAAAAAATAATCGTAAGATATCTAAAAACTACTAAAGAACTCGAGCTACGCATATCTAACCAAAAACCTCCCACGCTGGAAGCATACAGCGATGCCACATGGGCAAGCGACAACACCGACAGAAAATCACTAAGCGGAAACTTGTTCCTACTGGGTTCAAACCCCATCTCATGGATGACTGGGAAACAAGGTTGCGTATCTCTCTCATCCACCGAAGCGGAACTAATCTCCGCAGCTGAAGCCTCACAAGAACTGTTATGGCTTCTCGACTTGCTAAAGGATCTCGAACTGGAACAGAAAGCTCCAATCTACCTTCACCAAGACAATCAATCATGTCTCAAGATATGTTCATCCGAAAAAGTGTCTTCTAGAACCAAGCACATCGCAACCAAGATCCATCACCTGAAGGATCTTCAGAAGAAGACAGTGATAAAAATGATCTACTGCCCAACTGGCGACATGAAGGCGGACATTCTGACCAAGCCGCTACCAAGGCCGACATTTGAGAAGTTACGCTACAACCTCGTGATGTCTCCACATTCATGCCGGGGATTTGTTGGATAACTGAATGCTACGACAGCTAGCGCCACACTGGACCTATCATCATCACAACTGTTTGTTTACCTTCTTCTCTATACTTCAATAACTGTTCGCTACCATAACTTTGTCTTTCTTGCTAAATGGATAATAAAGATTATTATCATATAATCCTCAACGTCCTCATGCCTTCCTACAAGCTGTAAGTACCTAAATCTTACAACAAAATATATTATAATATTAAAGAATATATTTCCTATACAATCTACAAATTCGAAAAGTTAAAATGGATTTTTTTTAAATGTTCAATTATTGTTTTTAATGTTTTGTAAGTAAAATGTATATATATATATATACTATCAATAAATAACACGCATCAAATAAATTTAATGTTTAAAATATTCAATAATTTATATTGATAACATGCGTGACTCGTGAACAGGAGAATCGAGGAGTTAAAAGAATCAAAGAACGAAAAGAATCAGTTCAGAATCAGATCGGGAACTTGCTACCGATTCGATTCCCTAATGAATCGTCTTCAAATCTTCGATTCTTTCGATTCTTCGATTCTTTCGATTCTTTCGATTCTTCGATTCTTTCGATTCTTCGATTCTTTCGATTCTTCGATTCCCGAGAATTGAAAGGAGTGGGAGTCAGAAGAACCGTGATTCTTCTTCGGGAATCGAATCGAAGAGCGCTCTTTCGAATGAGTGAATCAAAAGAATCGATTCTCGATTCACTTGCCCACCTCTAAAGCTTACTGAGTAATGTCCAATTTCACAGACTAAATTTCACGCTCTGATATCCATTGTTCAAAACTACGCAAGATATTCTTCTTAATGATCTATAAGATCCACTTTCAACCTCCCAGAAATGTAGTCTTTGCTAAAGGTCACCATGCTCTAATACCACGTTTCATAAAACTACGAAAGCCGATGTTGAAACGAGTTTTAAGTCTGCTATCCTACTATAGGTTTTTGTTATAGGCTTCTGCTGCCAAATAATCTGAAAGGGGGATGTATGGGAAGGCTTATCAAAAACCAGTCAAGTGTAAACACACACAAAGTGCAAAGTTCGTTATCGCTTCCAACTGTTTATCCAAGGTTCCTGGAACTGTTGGTAGTGCTTTTTACAACTGATAAACTGCTAGGTTTGCATACTGCGTATAATTATGAAATAATACTATTAACATTCAAAGAGGATGTAGATATTCAGGATATGTTGGGGCACGTTTTTTGTAACCATACCCCAACAGAAGATGTATGTATGATCAACATCAAATGGATACATGGCTTCCCTCCCACATAGACTTATAGACCACCTTTTTGCCCAGAAACCTAGACACTTGATGACACCAGACTTCCATGCCGAAAGCTGATGCCTGGTGGAGAAGAATACACCAGTGACATCCAGAGACATCCGCGCTGGAAGCTGTTGTACCATATGTACATATATGCCCCTCATTTAAAATTTAGGTAGAGGTGACCAGAAGAGATGGAGATGGAAGATCTCTAAGGACGGGGGGGAGTGTTTAAATATCTTTCCCGAGAAAGGGAAGCATCACATTACAGCCCAAGTGAAAGGGGCCTGGGTCGATTTTAGCTAAAGACGGGGGGGCTTTATATATATCTTTCCCGAGAAAGGGGAGTGTTGTATTACAGTTCAGGTGGAGGGGGCTTGGGTCGTCTGTGAAATTGTATACTGGAGCCGTTGGCCATTTTCATTGGTGTTTTCTTTCGACGAATGAAAATGCCAACCAATAGAAACTTCGGCGCGAGCAGCGAATGAAAATGGAGAGAGGCAAGGATAAAAGAGGGTTCCTTTGCCAAAAGGGGGATTCATTCAGAGTCGATCAATAAGAAGGGCAGTCTACAGTCGGGCTCGAGACGCAGAAAGGAGGAGACCAGACTTTCGCCAGCTTTCAGAAAAAGGTAAGCCTTTTTGCCATTATGGCTTAGTACCCCCCTTTTTGAGTAGAAACTAACTTAGATTTCGCATGGGCCCTAAAGGGCTTTAAGTAACTTAAAAAGAATGATAGGGTTCTTATATTTTGTCTCGCTAGAATAGATGGAGATCTAGGCTTTCCCCTTTATAAAGGCAAATTCGTAACTTCAGGTCATCTCTATCTAGATCACTATATAAATGGCACATCCCACCAGTATAGAAATGTTCCCTAACTTTACTTGTTTTTTAAATAAATGTCTAGTATATAACTTATATGGAGAATTTTTTTGTTTCCTCTCATACATATTTCATTCTTTTGTTTTATGGTGCTACCCCCCCCCCCACATCTTATTATTACAAATTGTACTGAAATATAGAACTACCGGCTCTAATGGAATGGAGTTGTGTATTGTACCTTATTGTGATACTTTAATACAGAAACAGCGGTAAATACGATTTTACCCGCCTTGAGGGTATCTCTTTGTCAGGTTTTAGTAATATTTGTATTTTCATATGAGGAATTTGCCCTTCTTCCACTGTTTAAATGAAATATTGTATGATTCTTACCTATTTGGAGGGAATGTTACTAATAATCAAGTCTTCTAATAATTGCTGGCCAACATACATTGTCGAACGTGCCTGCCAAAGAAGCCAGTTCTCCTGTCTGTGATTCAGTATGTTTTTTTCCATCATATCTACCATTATACTATTCAAATTATAAAACTATTTTAGAGGCGTAATATTCTTTTTAAAATAAAACAATTTCTACTGTCCTTACTGCGATGGAAAAATTGAAGGGAGGGCCTGGCTCATCAGTGGTGAACCCTCCCAGCGGTTTCGCCAGTTTAATCTACCATACCGCTGTTATATTGCATTTTTGGAACTTCCTTTTATAGGTGACTGTTGTAAGACTCTTGGAATTGTAAGAGTCTTACAACAGTCACCTATAAAAGGAAGTTCCAAAAATGCAATATAACAGCGGTATGGTAGATTAAACTGGCGAAACCGCTGGGAGGGTTCACCACTGATGAGCCAGGCCCTCCCTTCAATTTTTCCATCGCAGTAAGGACAGTAGAAATTGTTTTATTTTAAAAAGAATATTACGCCTCTAAAATAGTTTTATAATTTGATAACAGATGGCGCTCTAGTACATCGTAACATTATACTATTCGTTGATTTATTTTAGTAAGATCCATGCTGCCTTATACTCATTAGATTGTTCTCTTCGCGATATTTATTGAAACCCCTTTGTTTCAAATATATTAGAAATGTTAATGTTAATAGTATAGGTTTATAGATTTTGCTTGTTCTCATTGCCTATTTTGTTAGGTTTTGGTATAATCTTTATAAATAGAGTCTTTCCATACATCCAGATAGTGACCTAATTCAACACATTTGTTGAATCTTTGCTATAAAATCGGAATTAAAGGTGTACCTACACGTTTGATCATATTATTACTGGTAAAATCTGGACCTGGTACTTCCTTGATATTTAAATTTGAAATAATATTTTCAACACCTTATATTTCTATAAAAAATGTTAATTTGGTCTTATATTCATGTTCATAGTTTCTAATAATAACATGCTCCTCTTTATCTGAGATCCCTTATTGTTGTTGGATGATCTCAGAGATTTAAAACTAAATGGGTGCTTCATAATTAATAATGCTCGGTTTGTCACTAACCCGAGTCCTTTAATCTGTAGAGACGGCCAATAGACGGCGATCAATTCCAGCGCCTATTTTGATGGGAGAGCCGACCATTATTTTATAGATTATTTAATTTAATGTAGAAACAAGAATAATACAGCAATTCCCTCCCTTTTCCGAAGTACACGTGAGCATTAGTTTAGTGAGGGATTTATTTACACATCTGTCCTTAAACTTTCCTCACTATATCTTTGTGTATGAATGTATTTACAGAGTCTATTGCTATATTTTCTAAGTAAGGAAATTTTAATAAGTCACATCGTATATCCTCCCTTTCCATTTATCCAAAACGGGAACGCAACAATGTCGCCCGCCGCGGGGCTCGAATTTAGTATATATTTCATCTCATATACTTTAGAAATATATACCTAATGAAAAGCCATACTGTTTTTAGGTATAATCAATTAATTAATTAAATTGGTGAAGTAGTCCACGCATCCTGAGATTTACAGTCTATTATAAATCGTGAATTTTAATTTATGCTTTCCGTTTCACTGGCATTTTATCAGGCAATGAAAGTTAAGTTGAGGCGGTGTCTACCGCATCACTCGCCGCGGTCATTTACGATTCACATTGTTTGTGACAAAGCCTTAATAATTTATTGATTACATTTTTTATTTTTTTAAATTATTTTATACAGTATGAGAAATGAGGTTGGATTACCATGGTTCAAATTTAGAACGGTGATCAGTGTTTTACAGTAGTCTACTGAAATGACTTAGCATTTTTTTTTCATCATAGCTCGGATATAATTTTTCTCACAGCAGAGGTGAGTTCTGATAATTATTGCTGGCTACAATTTTCTTAACTTTATTTTTATAGCGCTTTCTATCAAGTCATACTAGCCTGTGCATTCAGATTAGGGCTAACATGCTGAATGATAGTTAATCGATTTTATTTTTTTTAGCGCATAGTGGATTGGGAGAGTGACAAATACATGAGCTTTAAGATAAAAATAGAATTGAAGATCCAGTTAGCGTACCCGTGAAGAGAGAAGTTTGATCACCATAGAAAAGACGCATTTTTTTTTCGTAAACCTTTTTTTTTTAATTTTTATTTGAAATCAATAATGGATAGAAATCTGGTTTTAACATTCCAATGGCAGAATCTCAAGGAATAGATCTGGTAACCAATTTTCGCGAGTACTTTTTAATCACTATGGAACTATGTATTAACTTATGACAACTACCAGGGATAATCTTTAAATATTCAAAGGAAAGGAGATGACTGGAGCTTGTGTCTACAAGACAGCTGAGATATCCCGAGGTGTGCTTGGACAGCTTTAAGTTGATGACAAGGCAGCAAAAGCCACCTGTGTTAGAGACAGGATCTATCTAATAATGGGGGTATAGGAGACAGGAGAGTTTATCGAGGCTCGATTTGACACTTGTATATAATGAGGAAGTTAGCGGAATGCGAGTCTCCAGTGCGGAGTAATATCACCTAAAGGCTGTGAATAAGGATTGATAAAGTCGGGACACACGAGCAAAGATATTACATTGAATGTAATTCGGAACCTGTAGGCGTGAGGCGGTATCGTGATTGGTTAGATGGCTAGACACGCGAGGAGGGCGGCCCCTTTGACGATGTTTTCTGCCAAGTATGATCACTGGATGCCGATAGACCGCTTAAAGGGTGTGTCCCCCCCACATAGGAAATGTCATTGAAGATGTGCCAGCATGAAGAGAAGAAAGGTCTAGGACGAGATGACGTTTCCTAAAATTGACACTCAAGGTGATACGCCTGAACTATAGATGAGGCAGTGAAGTCCATCTAGAATATGGCGCTAAATTCCAGAACAAAAATGTGGATTGATCGAGCTGAGGTGACGACTCCATATTAGATATACTTCTGTAAATTCTTGAATGTCCACATATATCTCCACAGTGAATTATAGAAGTTGCACACCTATCTCATGAGCCAGGAATGTAATTATCAGACTGACAGTAATAAGGAATAATATAAAATTTCTAACCCAGGAACAAACAAAACCTCGGATATGCAACACAGTCCTACAAAATAATTTCCCTATCAAATTCTCAGTGTATCATCATAACTCAACAGAAAACTCAGTCACAATTAGTATCTTAAAAGACGAAATAACTTTGTCATTTCCCAGTCCAAAAATGCACCTGTTACCCCATAGACAGTGATCTTATAACCACATTTGATTTCGTTTCAGCATGTTGTAAGAGAGATGAACTCATGGAAATGCAGCCTTTAACTACTATGCCCTCATACTGTATAAATACGAGAAGGAAATTTCTAATAACAGCCGCTAAGTGACAACCAGAGCGAACTCAGAAGTAATGAGACGAGGGGAAATTGACAGCGTTAGTGTGGACAGTTTAACTTTACGCAGGTCTACAAGGGTGAAAAGGCCCACACAGTGTAAATTCTGCTCAGACTGTCGCCACTAACTGGGATTTTGGAGTGTGTACGGCGAATCATCTCAATAGAATGAGCAGTTTAGAGATTTCAATCTTTTTTTTTTATTTAAACCTTCTTTTTCCAAAGTAAAACTTCATTAGGATTTTTTTTCTATACAAACTATTTCTTGTTAAACCCCGAGTTTCAAAGACCAGTGAGAATAATGTATACCATTGTGAATTAATTATTTAGTATAAATCTGAATTTTGGTTATTATCGGGAGTAATAGATGAAGGAAGGTGTAGGAAATCACAACTTAGAGGGGGGCTATGTCTAAAACAACAAACCTAATAGGCATCCTATGGCTTGTGTTGGGTAATTCAGAAACCCTATAATCCCTGGCCTTCAGGTAGTAGCTTTGAAATAGGTTTCTAATGAGGACATGAAAGGTCAATCTCTCAGAGTGAAGTTGTGAAGTATAGGGACCCTAAGCCAGGGGTAGAAGTTAAGTAGGCCCAGACTGTAGTCGATCCTTGGAAAGCACTTGAGAATGTTAGTGTTGGGTAGTGAATCGTAAACCCTATAAATCCATCTTTCAATAGAGTGCTGAGGTCGGGCTACTGCAAAGGGGGCAG
This sequence comes from Cordylochernes scorpioides, assembly GCA_030710605.1. NCBI lineage: Eukaryota > Metazoa > Arthropoda > Arachnida > Pseudoscorpiones > Chernetidae > Cordylochernes > Cordylochernes scorpioides. The sequence continues at coordinate 16,418,031 of CP092875.1, read as the reverse complement.
ACGCACGACGAGGTAAGAAGATAGTGACTTCACCCACGGTGGCTAGGGGAGTGACTCAATCCGCTTTTATGAGGTGTCACGTTTAATGGTCCTTTATTCGCCATTATAATTTGTGTATGTCTTTATAGAATTGTCGTGAAAAGTCGCTTAGTGTCAAGGCAAGGGCAGTTTTTGAAGTTACACTGATTTTTTTTTTGGTAGGCTAGCTTCCAGGTTATTTAGACTTGTCAACAATTATTGTTAACAATCATTTAGTGAGTATAATGAATTAATATATATATAGAGCTTGTACAGAGGCATTTTCTTTTGAGTAACCTAGGGCTTTAGTTCCCAATTTGTTTTAATTTTATTATTTTATTTGATTTCACATTGTGTCCTGAAAGATGTTATTATTTGTTAGGATCTATTGATATCGATAAATGAGTATTTTGGCCTTTGTAGCAGCTTTTAACTTTAGTTTGAGTGCATTCCGCGAATGATAGGGGGGAGGGTGTATGAAAGAATTGGAATAATGAATGTGTAGAAGGTTAAAAACTATTATATTGTGAGCCCAAAATACATTAGAATAGGGTTAAGGACTTTAATAGGATCGATTTTTTTATTTTATTTTTATTTCGAATTTTGTTAGGACCGAGAAGCCTCAAACAGGACAACTACAACTCAACCCAGATAGAAAATATTCGCTCCCTTTTGTTAGGTCCCTCGTTAGGGGGTATAATTTTCCTTTGATTTCTTTTATTTTTAGGTTAGCTTGAATTCTAAGGATTGTGGATAAATGATCCCTATCCCGACCCTCAGACTTGGAGATAGTGGGAGGCAAGGATCAAGCCGAAATGCCCACTCATCTCCTCCTCGCAAGAGGAAACAAAGAGGTATAGATTGAATTTTATACAGGATGGGGGATTTGTTTTAGCCATGCCGTATAGCCTGGGGCATAACGGCGCGACCTTGAGTAACTGATCTGACACCGTAGTTTTCGACGCTTTTAGCGTGGCTGGAGCGAGGGTGTTTCAGACGGGAGGTCCTGTAAGATTGGCATGTAGGCAGAGATTGCCCAGTTATTCTAGACGAAGTAGTTTCCGTCTATTGATTTTTTTTTTGGTACCAGTTTGATCCCCCATAGCTAGCGGAAGTTTCTTTTAATAAAGGATTCGCCCTGCCATACGTTTTGTTGGAATGAATTCGAGCATAAGACCGATTCGAGAGGCAGAATAAGTAATTAATAGGACCTTCAACGAGTTTAAACTCGTTCCATGTTAGGATAAGACTTTAAAGTATTAGTTAACTATAAGAACCGCGAACGAGACGCCAGAACGAGCCAATGAGTCAAAGTTTTAGAAGTGTTGTAATGAGGATAGTAGAATTGAGTGCAGTTATACGGGGAGTAGAATTCTGAAGGAACTTGTAAACAAACCAAAATTTCAGATCGATAAAATTCAAATTGATAAGAGGTAGAGGATAAAGAGAGTATTAGTAGATTAAAGTAATATGAATTCCTTGGAAGGGAGAGGTAGCTGAACTGTACACACCCCAGAGGCAAGGTAAACGGAGTCGCAAACAAAATAGGAGAAATTGATTAGTTGCTCTGTCAAACAGAGAACTTTCTTCATACGGTTGTCACCCTAGATTTAAAAGGACTGTGTAGTTTAATAGAGGTCTGGGCTATGTTCCATTTGACCAAGATTCTGAATGACGTTCCCATCTGGGTTGAGAGAGTATTGTAATTTGAGGAATCTAACACACAAGAGAGAACCCACCCTCCAGTAGGATCGGGATAGACGAATATTACCCAGTGACCAACTCGTGATTCCAGATTGGATAAGATTGAAAACTTAACTGAGATACTAAACCTTGAACCTTCAGCGCACAAATATATATTATGTTTACATTTTCTTATTGAATAGGTTATTATTTTTATATCATATATATTATATTATAATCATATACCATTCATTTCAACAATTTTATTTCTTTTGATATTCATGATATTAATAATATTTACCTACCATGTTGCGATTTTTTTTAACATGTTGTCATGGCTTATTCTTCCCTCAAGGCCTGATCTATTTTATCCTTATTGTCTTTTATCCGCCTTACTTGTATATGTATATATATTTTGTCATCATATATAATTTTGTAGTAGTTTTCTTTGTCATCTATCATGGGATGATTTTTATCACTTATATCCTAACATATTTAATCACTATCTGCATGATATGTTTACTTCAATATATATATTATACTCATCATATAACATGGAAGGATTCATTTTATCATTACATATTTCGTGCCTTATTTAATAATTACTTTCATAATTTTGTTTTCTGTAATTTTTTTAATTTAGCAAAAGTCATCATGTCATAGGCTAATCATTATGTACCAAGATATTTCTTTCAGCTAACTGTAATTATCCTTTCCTTTGATTGTATATATATAACTATACCACACAAATGTCTTGATTGGTAATTAAATAAAGATGCTGGCATGTTTTAGGAGTTGGACTAGTCAGTTATTTCTAAACGACTTCTTGGCGCCCAATTTTTTTATATAATATGTAATAGGGAAATGTTCTAACTGTATTGTTAACAGAAAGAAGGTAGCAATGAGTCCAGCACCTCAAGAGGCAAGGATGGGGTGAGGGGACTTACCCCATGGATGGCCTACTCACCAAGGCCAAAGAAGAAAGTGGAAGGGTGGTATATATACCCATGAATGGTAAGACAGATGACCTTGCTTGCTTCCAAACATATGATATGACTGTCCCCAAATGGCCTGTGTTGATAACAGTGTGCTGACAGAATAATAACACATAAAATAAGAAACCCTTTGCCAGGATGCACGATGCCCACTAATACTCAGAATAATAAACATCTAGAATGACATACCATCATTTTGATTAGCCTTATTTTCCCTATAGGTTTCGGTACATCTGGCTTCACCTAGTAATGGAAAATGCATTTTGCTAGAAATGGGCCTGCTTTCATAATAACTGATGAAAGGCAGATGAATAATGAGTAGCACAAACGCATTTGTCCATTACTTGGCAGGGGGAGGATTGTTGGGACACGTTTTTTGTAACCATACCCCAACAGAAGATGTATGTATGATCAACATCAAATGGATACATGGCTTCCCTCCCACATAGACTTATAGACCACCTTTTTGCCCAGAAACCTAGACACTTGATGACACCAGACTTCCATGCCGAAAGCTGATGCCTGGTGGAGAAGAAGACACCAGTGACATCCAGAGACATCCGCGCTGGAAGCTGTTGTACCATATGTACATATATTCCCCTCATTTAAAATTTAGGTAGAGGTGACCAGAAGAGATGGAGATGGAAGATCTCTAAGGACGGGGGGGGGGGGTTTAAATATCTTTCCCGAGAAAGGGAAGCATCACATTACAGCCCAAGTGAAAGGGGCCTGGGTCGATTTTAGCTAAAGACGGGGGGGCTTTATATATATCTTTCCCGAGAAAGGGGAGTGTTGTATTACAGTTCAGGTGGAGGGGGCTTGGGTCGTCTGTGAAATTGTATACTGGAGCCGTTGGCCATTTTCATTGGTGTTTTCTTTCGACGAATGAAAATGCCAACCAATAGAAACTTTGGCGCGAGCAGCGAATGAAAATGGAGAGAGGCAAGGATAAAAGAGGGTTCCTTTGCCAAAAGGGGGATTCATTCAGAGTCGATCAATAAGAAGGGCAGTCTACAGTCGGGCTCGAGACGCAGAAAGGAGGAGACCAGACTTTCGCCGGCTTTCAGAAAAAGGTAAGCCTTTTTGCCATTATGGCTTAGTACCCCCCTTTTTGAGTAGAAACTAACTTAGATTTCGCATGGGCCCTAAAGGGCTTTAAGTAACTTAAAAAGAATGATAGGGTTCTTATATTTTGTCTCGCTAGAATAGATGGAGATCTAGGCTTTCCCCTTTATAAAGGCAAATTCGTAACTTCAGGTCATCTCTATCTAGATCACTATATAAATGGCACATCCCACCAGTATAGAAATGTTCCCTAACTTTACTTGTTTTTTAAATAAATGTCTAGTATATAACTTATATGGAGAATTTTTTTGTTTCCTCTCATACATATTTCATTCTTTTGTTTTATGGTGCTACCCCCCCCCCCCACATCTTAAAACAAAAGAATGAAATATGTATGAGAGGAAACAAAAAAATCTTATTATTACAAATTGTACTGAAATATAGAACTACCGGCTCTAATGGAATGGAGTTGTGTATTGTACCTTATTGTGATACTTTAATACAGAAACAGCGGTAAATACGATTTTACCCGCCTTGAGGGTATCTCTTTGTCAGGTTTTAGTAATATTTGTATTTTCATATGAGGAATTTGCCCTTCTTCCACTGTTTAAATGAAATATTGTATGATTCTTACCTATTTGGAGGGAATGTTACTAATAATCAAGTCTTCTAATAATTGCTGGCCAACATAGATTGTCGAACGTGCCTGCCAAAGAAGCCAGTTCTCCTGTCTGTGATTCAGTATGTATTTTCCATCATATCTACCATTATACCATTCGTTGATTTATTTTAGTAAGATCCATGCTGCCTTATACTCATTAGATTGTTCTCTTCGCGATATTTATTGAAACCCCTTTGTTTCAAATATATTAGAAATGTTAATGTTAATAGTATAGGTTTATAGATTTTGCTTGTTCTCATTGCCTATTTTGTTAGGTTTTGGTATAATCTTTATAAATAGTCTTTCCATACATCCAGATAGTGACCTAATTCAACACATTTGTTGAATCTTTGCTATAAAATCGGAATTAAAGGTGTACCTACACGTTTGATCATATTATTACTGGTAAAATCTGGACCTGGTACTTCCTTGATATTTAAATTTGAAATAATATTTTCAACACCTTATATTTCTATAAAAAATGTTAATTTGGTCTTATATTCATGTTCATAGTTTCTAATAATAACATGCTCCTCTTTATCTGAGATCCCTCATTGTTGTTGGATGATCTCAGATTTAAAACTAAATGGGTGCTTCATAATTAATAATGCTCGGTTTGTCACTAACCCGAGTCCTTTAATCTGTAGAGACGGCCAAAAGTCGGCGATCAATTCCAGCGTCTATTTTGATGGGAGAGCCGACCATTATTTTATAGATTATTTAATTTAATGTAGAAACAAGAATAATACAGCAATTCCCTCCCTTTTCCCAAGTACACGTGAGCATTAGTTTAGTGAGGGATTTATTTACACATCTGTCCTAAAACTTTCCTCACTATATCTTTGTGTATGAATGTATTTACAGAGTCTATTGCTATATTTTCTAAGTAAGGAAATTTTAATAAGTCACATCGTATATCCTCCCTTTCCATTTATCCAAAACGGGAACGCAACAGATATAAAAATGATTTCGTTCTTTAGCTGGAGAGTTAAGAAAAGAAACAAATTTCATTTAAAAAAGAAAAAAAACCTTCCCCACCGGTTCTATACATGGCTTATTATACTATAAAATCACTATTAGACAATAAATAGGTGTTGGGTTCGTTCTAGCTCAGTGGTTGTCCCCAGATTTATATATGAAGGAAACATGTTGCACACCATTAATACACATCTGTTTTATAATTTGATGAAAGGAAATTATGAATACACTTTAGAACGCTAAACATCAAGTTTTTATTTAACTCTGTATAAAATTACAACATTTCATTTCAAGGGCAACCTTGCATGGACAAGAAATAATTTATGTGAGTACCTCAAGTAAGGATGGAATTTTCCTTCCTTTTACCTATCAAAACATGGATGTCTTTCTCATCATATAAACACGCCATAGTTGGCAAAACATGTTAGCTAAACATAATGGAACATGAAGATTTCATGTTAGAAACAAAATGCGAATTTCTCCTACCTATTAAGTGAATTATGAATTAATAGAGAATAGGTTAACATACCGTTCCCGGGGTGGCCCACTCAAAAAACCTCATTCGGGCTCCCTGAAAACTTGATCAAGACTAACCGTTGTATTCAAAAATAAAGCTTCGAGCCAAGTTCTCAACTTTTACTACAGAGTAATCAAATAATTAATATTCCTAGAATATAATAGATATTAGTAAATCAAAAAATAATATATTATTATTTTTAAAAGAGAGATATCGAAATAATAAATGTATATAGATGTTTAATCCTTTAAAAAAAATTAAAATTCTTCTTTTCCTTTAAAAGAAAATTTTTGAGGTAAAAAAAATTGGCAAAAAAAAATAAGGATAAAAGGATATATAATTTCATCTTTAAGTTTAAGGTACTTTCTTCTTTAAGAAATTAAGTAACTAGACACATCTAATTTCTCTAACTATGTTTGTGGTTGATTTTATTCATTTTTGAATAAAATAAATATTTAGATTAGTAACGAAATCAAATAAAATCTATCGTGCTTGCCCCTCTGAGAAACCTACATAATAATTTCTTCTTTAAGAAATTCTAAAGAATACTAAATATGTCCAATCTATCTAAATGTGATATCATAAGTTATATATACAAAGAAAAAGGTGAGGAGATGGACTGGTTAACAAAGAAGAATACTCGAAGCCCTCTTCCTTCTTGTCGAGGCGGCTTCTCCATTGTCCACCAGCTTTCCGTTTATACTGTGGGTGAACTTTTAAAGGCATAGGCATCATCTCCAACTGAATGTCTCCCCGGTTCCTGGTATTCCTCTGGTTCTGTTTGCATCGGGCATCTGGCTGCTTAAACAGGGCCGATGTCATCTTCCTACAGCAGATCTTGGGATACGCGTCCAGGGTTGTGTCCTTCCCTGGCAGATCTTGGGGTACACCGTCGGCCATTGTCGTGGGACTTCCATCTAGACATCAAACACTCCGGCAAGACACTGCGTATATGTATATGATGTAAATGTTTTCATCTTTGTTGGGTCTGTTTGGTGGAAAATCTGGCCCAACAATTCCTCCCCTGCCAGAGTGAAAGAATGTGTTTATTCTAATTCATATCTGTTCATACTCTATGAGAAATATGAAATTGGGAGAAATGCATTCTTTTATGATACCAGTATGCAATCACTGACACTCAGGCAAAGGAGGAACACACGGGTCATGAAACCTGGGACGGGTTCACTCATTGTGATTATTGAAGGAAATTCTATCCTACCATTTAATGGGCAAAGTACTAAGCCCATCCTTTCGCTGTCTCTATTCCAGGGAGTCTTGGCCCAGAAGTGAGTCGAATCCACACATTCCCGGCCGCAGTCCCTGTGGGTGGAGATGGGTGGTCTATACACAGATTCTGTGCAAACAGATTCTTAGGCCATTCGGGATAAACATAATAATTACGGGCGCCAAGGAATTGTGCGTGTATTATAGATATGCCCAATTCCTAAAACACATCTAAAAATTAAAAAAAAACTTTATTAACTCTATGATACATATGACAGCAAAGGAATGGCTATACATGGTCACAATGATAATGATAATAAAAAAAGAAACTAAAATTGCAACTCCTATCAAATGACATCAATAATAGGGCAAACAGAAACGTGGGAAGTGAATATACATATCAAAGTTGCACGGATACGATGTATGCCAAAAAGGAGCAATGTAGATATACGCGGTGTTAAATAAAAAAAATCTTAAAATGGATATTTACTATAAGTAGAAAGGGAATGGTTTGATATATGTATATAGGATATACTATTGTAAACAAATGAATATATAAATTGTGATTAAAATCTTCATTCGGTACATTTGTCCGAAGATGGTAACAATGCTGCTACCAAAATGTCACACATATTAATTATTTGTTCTGGAATCGATCTCGTTCTCTTATCTTTTAGTAGTCTAAAGCTCAAACTGTGACTTATCTATAAATGAATATACATGCAGATAATTAAGGAAGAAGGGTAAACATGGTAGATGATACATTAAATGAGTAAATATTACCTCTGTATAGTAAATATGCCAAACTTCTTAAAAAATATGATATATGGGAGGGAAATAACATTGATATGGGAATATATTATGGTAAATAAACAAAATATATATATATGCATTGGTTAAAGCTGGTTTAGTGCATTTTTCCTGAAGATGGTATCAACGCTGCTACCAAAATGTCACACATCTATAATCCGGATCGTGCTTTCTATATATACAAATATACATGAATATAATAAAGGAATGATACATGATATATAATAATAATGAGTATATAATGATAATAAAACGAATAGATATGCACTGAGGGTCTAGGTCATCTCACTAGTATTTCAAAATTCATATGTAATATCTTAAAACCTTATTCTTACCAACTCGTCACTGGGAGTGTTTGTCTGGCGTGTTCCCCGCCCCTCTCAATCCAAGAGAAAATTTATAGGAAAAGGAAATCTTGGTAGTCAATTACTTCCCTAAACCAGGTTATTTCTAAATTACCTTATCGTGATGACAATCTCACCTATCTTTGTTCTTTAGTTGAACACTGTAGTTAACCTCTACTCTACATTGTTTAGATTATCTATAGAATGTGTACTCATATTTTTGACCAACAAATCCACTTAAAAAAAATTTAACCCTGAAAATAAATTATGATGATTAACAACCTAGGTCTAACTCACACTTTGTGATACATCTTCCCACTCGAGTTCTTAATATCTCTCTGAAAATTTTTGATTCAATGTCCAAAATAAAATAAAATCAACTCATTGCTCTAGGCCTTTTTACGGCCAAATCGATCTTCCCTAAAAAAAAAAAATCTTCCCTTTTAAATCTGGACCGCTATATTGGCTTGTTCTGGCAATCTGCTTCAAAAATTCATTTAGGTGTCCTACTAATTAAAAAAATTATCTTATCTTATAATGAGTTACTCTCGTTAAAAAAAAAATTCTACATACTAACTGATATTTAGACTTAAAATCGTTCTAACTAACGTATGGCAGACATAGTCTTTAATTAGGTGATTAACTTTTGCTAGCCTGGGGCGATATAAAACGCAAAGAATCTGGACAGTCCATCTGTCACTTTGCTAATTGGTACCTAAAATCTGTAGACGGAATCGCCTCGTCTAATCGTAACTTTGTCTCTTGCATGCTCTCATTGTTAACCCTCATTAGAAAACCCCTTTAGACTCTGACTTAGGGACAAGGAGTTATAGGGAATTCGATTTCTTTACCCACCACATGTTCCAAATCTGTCCATAGGGGATTGGTTCCAGGCTGCGCAATATATAAAAGAGCTTCCAACGTGCCGATCCTTCCCAACCTCCCGACTGAATCACCCTCATCTCAGCCACGCTTAACGCGTCGTAAACTACGATGTCAGATCGGTTATCCGAGGTTTGTCGCTGTACACTTAGTTTGCGACGTCGGCTACTAAATCCCCCACCTAGTACAAAGTTCGCCTGATACCTCTCCGTTCCCTCTACTGAGGAGGGGATTTGTAGGCTTTTGGTCTGACCGTGACCTCCCACAATCCCCCAGTCTGAGAATCGAGACATGGTCATTATCTACGACTCTTAGAATTCAAGTTGATATAATGAAATAGAGAGATTGATTACCCTAATAAAAGAAATCATACTTATGCTCCCTTAGAAGGAGACCTAATAAAAATGGAGCGAATACCTTCCTATTAATAGAGTTGTACAGTCCTGTGAGGCTATCGATCCTAACAAATAAAGAAATCAAAATTAAAATCGAACCTATTAAGTTCCCTAACCCTATTCTAAAGTAATTTTGGTCTAACAGTATAATTGTTTTTAACCTTCTTCTACATTCATTGCACCAATTCATTCATACACCCCCCCTTATCATTCGCGGTACGCATACAAACTAAAGTTAGAAGCTGCTATACAGGCCAAAGTACTGCTATTATTCTTATCAATAGACCCTAATAATAATAAATCCTTCAGGACAAATGTGAAATCAAATAAAATATACCTAATTAATACAAATTGGGGACTAAAGCCCTACTTGCTCAAATAAAGTGCCTCTTACAAACTCTAATATAAATTATCTATATTTAAGTAGATAAATAAGTCAAAATATGTTGATTGTCAACAATCAAATCTGAAATCTAACCTAACATTTTAACTGTGTGTCTAACAGTTTGAAAAATCTTATCTTGACACTTGGTGCCTAAACAAACGAATCATCCAACTAGCACTTAAATAGAGCGAACTGAACTTCAAGCATTTACCTCATTGCCAAACATGATAGACCTACAAGCGTACGCCAACCCTACTTCCCATATAAGATTATTGGCATTCTTCTTTCTCTGCTATTCAGCTAAACTCTTTCTTTGGAATTATAGGGCTTTCATTACCCAACCCGTTCTGGAGATTAACAACAGAGATCACTTGCTATCCTAACATATCAACTCTTAGACCACAACTTGCTATTAATACAGAATAGCCTCTTCAATAAAAAAAACTGAAAACTCCTTAGAATGAACATTTAACACAAACACAAGGTTGTAGCTTAAAATAAAAAAATATACATAAGGAGGACTGAAAACTCTTTAAGTCGAATCCTAACATTAAAAACAAAGTGCTGTTAAAAAAAAACTGAGTAACTCTTTAAATTTATATACCAACACTAAAACAAGGTTGTGAAAAACCCCTCTCAACGATGGATTAACATTAAAACACGGTTGTGAAACTCCCTACAATGACACACAAACACTGAAACAGATTGTGACAACCTTTCAAAGATGACATACAAACGCTAAATCAGGTTGTGACAACCCTTTAATGATGACATAAACGCTAAAACAGGTTGTGACAACTTTTAAAAGATGCACTAACATCAAAACACGGTTGTGAGACGATATACTGCACAAAGACAAGGTTGTGACAATTCTTAAAATGACGCACCTACATTAAAACACGGTTGTGAGACGATATACTGCACAAAGACAAGGTTGAGACAAAATGACACACTAACACTGAAACAGGGTGTGAGAACTCCTTTCAACGATCACTTAACACTAAAACACACGTTATAGTTTAAAATAGAAAGGAAAAAACTGCAAACTCTTTGAAGTTCACCATAACACTAAGACAAAATTGTTAGCTAAAAATAAAAAAAAAATTGAAAACTCTTTAAAGTTCATTATCACACTAGGACAAGATGTAGCTTAAAAAATAAAAAAATAATAAAAACTGAAACTTTAAGATTCATTACAACGCTAAAACAAACTCGTAGCTAGAAAATAAAAGAAAGCTGAAACTCTTTAAATCACAGCCTACCACTAAGAACAAAGCGTTGTTAAAAGAAAAACTGAGTAACTCTTAAAATCATATACCAACATTAAAACCAAAAATTGCAGCCAAGAAAAAAAAACTGCTTCTTAAAAAGGAGAATACATATTTGTTATTTAATATAACCTAATATTATAACTAATATAGACCTATTTATATAAATTAGTGTATACAGTCACTGAAATCTAGGTAAAATCAGCTTACACAAACTCTCAGTGCATATTATGTACTATTTACAGATATTGACCTCTAGTCTAAAACAAATTATCCATCAACCACTTGATGAAGAGTTAAAATCGTTCCATCGTTCTATCAGCCAACAGCTACTCTCTAAACGTTGAGCGCACCTTCTCCTATCAACCTTTATCTTCTATTTACAAACTCTTTATAAAACTTTCTTCAATTCTTCCTCTTTCAACACTTTCTCTCTGTCGAATTTCGACATGCTTCTTTCTGTCTCTTTCTCATCACCTTTCAACGCTTTCTCACTCTTTCATCATCTTTCATCATCCTCAACACCTATCAACTTACTTCCATCGCATCTCTCTTCAACGCCTCCAACACATTTCAACTCTTTCTCATCGCCTTTTAACACACTTCAACGCCTTTTTATCCCTCTGGTGTTTCCCCGAAACCCGTCATCGGGAATTGGATCCCGATTTATTATTATTCTTCATTTTACCGCTATTCTGGTATACTATCCCCTCCCCTGCCAGCTCTATGCTTAAGTCTGACATTCGTTCAGGGCGAAAGCTACAGCGAAGTCTCGAGGAAATTCCTGAGAACCTGTTTACACCCCCTAATCTCCCCTTCGAGGAGATAAGCTCTTCCTGGGTGTATTGAACTAGCTAGCTAAGGTAGCCTATTGATAAAGGCGCTGTCCTCTCTGCCTTTACTGTATATCAGAATGAACTATTAATCCTTACTAGTGTAATAGCATCCTGACAGTCTATGATCTTTAATCCTTTATACACACTGGGCTAGGTAGTTATCTTGTTAACAGCAGAAAGAAAACCCACAACACTATAGGCCAGTTAAAACGCAATAAAGTTAGATAAACAGTTTGCTTCAACCAAATTAGAAAGGGCAGCCTTGTCATGGGAATTGGAGATATATTCATGTACAAAAGTCAGTTGCCCTATAACTCGAGCATTTGTATCAAATGGGTTAAACCTAATTGTTAATATTAAACAATGCTGATTGTCTACACCTGCAATATGCATTGACATGAGTAGCTCTGAAAATTTTAACATAAGATTTCAAATTTTAAGGTGTCATAAAGAAAAATTCTAAAAAAAAAAAAATTCTGCTCAATTTTATCTTTCTCCCCCTGGTCACCCCCTTTTCAGGAGATAAGCTTATATCGGCTGCCTTAGAGATCCTGTCTAGACCGGTCGGTAAACATTACTGTAGTTGCTGGGAAGTCGACAAATCACCTTTCTTTAGCATTGTCTCTCTCCATGCGAGATAGGGCAACTTTATCATGGAAAGGCAGAGATATATATGTACAAAAGTCAGCTGTCCTATACTTTGCTGAACAATATCCGTTTCAAGAAATTATGCAAGCCCTCCGCAGAATCGGAGTTTCTAGATACTAACTATTACTTTGGTGTGATCTTGTAAATATTGTGCTCTGGTTGAATCAGACTATGTAATTCCTCTCGTCTCGAAGTTAGGTCTTAACATTGTTGACAACTCTTAACTCACAGGGTAGTAGCTTATAGAATTAAGTCGTTCATCTAAGACATGTTCAAGCTGATGAATGAAGCCCTTCTAGTAGGTCATAAGCGTATATCTGATAACAGGTGATCTAGGTAAATTCGTTGTCTTGCGTCTTTTACTTCATACAACAGGAGATGCCGCTCAAAAGGACCTTAACATTAGGGTTAGAACTCGTTGCTCCTTTCAGAATGAAGTGGTTGTCAAAACATTGATGTGGGAAGAATCGTACATTTGACCAGTGTATATCGTTGAGTATAGACTATGCAGTCTCTCTCATTGCCACCCAGGTACTTTAGGGTGAAACTTGGCTCATTGGCTGTTACGCGCGAATCCCGTCCGGCATTCAATAAGATATCAATGGTGATCTTTGTCACGTCCAGGAGGCCATCCCATAAGCGCCCAAATCAACTTTCCCCCAACTTATAACACCGTCTCATCGCGGTAATTGAAATTAATTGTAAACAAGTATGGATCTTAATCTTGTGTCGTAATTAATTTTATCAGTTCAACTTGTTTTCTCAATTTCTTCTTGATACACTGGCCTGACACTCCACACTTCTCCTAGTCAGTAGCAACTCCAATCCGTCCCAATGAGAAAGCCCCTTTAAGGCGTCAGTTTGCTGTCAAACTCACGTATGGTTCCAGAAAAAAAAGAAAACTTACATATTTTATAGTGGTATCTACTCCCACTGGCATTATTATTCACTATGATATCCATTTTATTCAACTGTTATTAGCTGGATCATTGTGATACCTCCGCGCAAACATTGTCTTTGATGTGACTAATTCCTTAAAGTTCCGCCATTTTAAACACCCTTTTAGTTAGAGTTGTCTTAATCAATCACTGGAGCTATCTGCGTTGAGCGGACTAAGTCACCTTATCTAGATTTCCACTCTAACTCTAGGATCTAGGCTGTCCAGATCTTTTACGAAAAAAAAACTATATCTATACACTATTATCATTTAAGGGAACCACATATCTGATTCGTGAGCATAATCGGAGCTTGCCTCTACAAAACACGACGATTATAGGAAGTCTGACAATTTAGATATTGCATCAACACTATTGGGATATCTCTCTCGTTTTCTCTAAGAGGAGTGGGTCTTAATTGAAAAGAGATGCTCAAACCCATAACACCAGAATACCATGACTTTTGTTGACATACATTCTCTTACATTTACCCTGACAAAGCAACCCCCCTTTTCCGTTGGTAAAGAAAGAAATGCTAAATATACACGGGCTAAAATTCGTATCTGAGCAGACCCTCTGCTGGTGATTACTTAATATAACTAGATGCAGGCAATGATGTCTTTATTCGTCCTCATTCTAGGAAAGGTGCTACAGGGAATGGACAGAATAGTTGGAAATTTCATAAAAAGAAAAAAAAAATAGACAAATTCAACACAACTTAAATAAGCAATAAGAATTATTACCATGCAAAAAAGAATTAATAAAAATACGCTTGCTTAAACGAACCTATGTGCATATAAGGACATAGAAATAAAATAAACAATCACTCTATCGAATAAATATGTACGCGTCCATCGACCGCCATCTTGGAAATCTATCGTGATTGTACATTGACATGTAAGCAGCCTTTGTAAATTACACCATAACAAAAAAATTGACAAATTCAACAACTTAAATAAGCAATAAGAATTATTACCATGCAAAAAAATTAATAAAAATACGCTTGCTTAAACGAACCTATGTGCATATATGGACATAGAAATAAAATAAACAATCACTCTATAGGATAAAATATGTACGCGTCCATCGACCGCCATCTTGGAAATCTATCGTGATTGTACATTGACATGTAAGCAGCCTTTGTAAATTATACCATATCGGAAAAAGAAAGGATGACAAATTCAACGTTTCAAAGAAGCAAAAAAAAAAAAAACTATACGCTTGTCTAAAATGTCGGGGTTAAGTTTTAAAAGAAAAATGCACATTCATATAAGGTTGAAAAAAAAAAATAAAAAAATCAAATACTGTTTTATTTCGTGTACGTTATCGGGAATTTTATATTGACAGTTACTTATAAAATACTAATGACATAAAAGGAACCACGAAAGAGTTTATGTGAAAGCATGGCTGAGCGCGTCCTTCGACCGCCATGTTGAAAATTTTATCGTGATTGAACCGTCACGCAAATATCGTGAATTATACCATATCGAGGAAAATTTGACAAATTCAACGATTTAAAGAAGCAAGCTAAACTATACGCTTGTCTACAATATCGGGGTTAAATTTTAAAAGGAAAATGCATATTCATATAAAGTTAACAAAATAAAAAAATCAAAATACTGCGCATGACAATGCACACTAGATAAGAGGATGAATGTTTTAAATTATTATATTGAAGACGTTAAATACCATAATTGAAGACATTTATAAATTAAACAAATCGCATGACAATGTACATTAGATAAGAGGATGAATGTTTTAAATTATTTTATATTGAAGACGTTAAATACCATAATTGAAGACATTTATAAATTAAACAAATCGCATGACAATGCACATTAGGTAAAAATAATGCTTCGAATTATTATATAGATAACGATAAATACTATAAAGATAAGAGATAACTAAGAGAGCATTCTAACAAAATTCAAAATATCTTTAGACTTATCGAGTGGAAATTCTGTTGGACGGAAATAATTAAAATATATAAAAATTATTAAACTGTAGTATAAAATAAGTCGCATTGATTTTATAATTAAGAAGGTAATGGTGAAAAACAAAAGGAAGATGGAATATTTAAGACGTGAAAAAACCTACCCGCAAAAGCGGGGAGGATAGCAAAAACTGACCTTTCAACTCAGATGCTGGCAGCCAACTGACTCTTAGTCGTTTTCTAACTTCACAGCTATTGTCAACACATGTGTTTTACACATGTCCTCCCCCCCCCAAAATACCTCTCTTCTTCCCCCATGCACACGTGTTAGCAGGAGGGGGGGGCGAACACATGAGTTCGTCCCTAAGGACCCCAAATTTGGAACTCGTGGGAAATTCTCAGGTTTCTGAGAAAGCATTGTTCCTAGGCCTAAGTTAGCGTCCCAAATTTTCAGAATCTATACAAAGGAAGAAATTATTTCTCCAACATTCGAAACTTAGAATTAAAATGTGGTACACACCAACCATAAAATGTTTCTATTAACTCGAAAATTGAAAGGTTAGAATAATGTATACGCTAAGCTAAAAAAAAAAAACGATAATTCTATTATCGTGTGAAACTGAGAAATTGAAAAAAATTAATGTGTACACTCGACATAAAGTTAAAAATAACAATAAAAGGTAAAAATTGTCGTATACACTAAGGTATAAAGTACCTTTTTCAACTCGTGGGCTTCTATTTAAGCCTAACGCAATAAAATTTTAGCTTACAACGTTTTTTTTTATTTGAACCTAACGTAATAAAAATTTTTGCTTACAACGTATTTTTATTAAAACCTAACGCAATGAAAAATTTTAGCTCACAACGTTTTCCTTTTTTTAAATTTATTTTAAAAGAATTAATGTGTACACTAGACATGAAGTTAGAAAAAATATCAATAAAACGGTTAAAATTATCGTCTACACTAAAGTATAAAGTACCTTTCTCGGTTCGTGGAATTGGATGGTTAAAAAATAGTACATCATTATTACGCATTTCTAAACATTCAAACAAAGCTTTTATCAAAAACATGAAAATACATAAAGATGCGTATTTAAACGTTAAAAATTTCTTTGAAATTATGGGAACGTTGGACAAAAAGGCATAAAATAGGGATTGTTCATCATTATTATGCATTAAAGATCTTTTGAGAAGTGTTTAACTCGTGGCGACTACCCGCAAAGTATAACGTATTTTTAAAGTGGGTGGAAGACAATCTCGAGAAAAAAAAGGTATAAAATTACACGTGTGTAAAAATATGTAAAAAGGCGTCGTGAACAGATAAAGAAATTTTCGACTCAAAACGATTATTCATCACTACAATACATTTTAAAAGTGAACAAAATAAAAAAATTTGTTCCATAAAACAATTGTGCATCCTTACTATGCATTTCTAGACATTCAAACAAAGCTTTTTATCAAAACCATGAAAATATACAAAGATGCGTATTTAAACGTTAAATATTTCTTTGAAATTATAGGAAACGATTAAAGGTAAATACTCTTCTATAATGTATATCAATTAAGGAGGATCAGAAGATGAGTTTCTTTTATTGTATGAATGTTACGAGCTTTCGGGCAAAAGCCCTTCGACAGGCAAAAATATAACTATACAAAGAAAGATAAATAACGATTTATATATATGTTAATCTTAACTGAAAACCGATTTTTGAATAAAGTAAATATTAAATCTGCTGTCTGAGACCACGAGACGGCGCATGGTTTGGGCTATTGAAATAAACATGTGGGAGGTTTAAATGTAGTTTGTGTAGGCTGCGGGGATGTCTATTTTTCTATTTATGCTGTGTAGCTTGGATGAAACTATGGATTCTAGAACCAATCTCTGGTGTAGGTTGGAGATATTTTTGTAGTGAATGGTTGGGTTAGCAGTGTCAAAGGAATGGCCAGAAGATGCAATGTGTTCCCTTATTTTCCAACACATTGCATCTTCTGGCCATTCCTTTGACACTGCTAACCCAACCATTCACTACAAAAATATCTCCAACCTACACCAGAGATTGGTTCTAGAATCCATAGTTTCATCCAAGCTACACAGCATAAATAGAAAAATAGACATCCCCGCAGCCTACACAAACTACATTTAAACCTCCCACATGTTTATTTCAATAGCCCAAACCATGCGCCGTCTCGTGGTCTCAGACAGCAGATTTAATATTTACTTTATTCAAAAATCGGTTTTCAGTTAAGATTAACATATATATAAATCGTTATTTATCTTTCTTTGTATAGTTATATTTTTGCCTGTCGAAGGGCTTTTGCCCGAAAGCTCGTAACATTCATACAATAAAAGAAACTCATCTTCTGATCCTCCTTAATTGATATAATTATAGGAAAGTTGGACAAAAGGCATAAAATAGGGATTGTTCATCATTATTATGCATTTTTTTGTTTTAGGCTTAATATAAATCGTGGTAGAGCATGAGATTTTTTTTATTTCAAGTCGTGGGGTTTACTTCGTGTAAAGTTGCTTTACACTTTTCAACAGTAACTCGCCTCGCGTGGGCGCCAAAATGTTGGGTTCGTTCTAGCTCAGTGGTTGTACCCAGATTTATATATGAAGGAAACATGTTGCACACCATTAATACACATCTGTTTTATAATTTGATGAAAGGAAATTATGAATACACTTTAGAACGCTAAACATCAAGTTTTTATTTAACTCTGTATAAAATTACAACATTTCATTTCAAGGGCAACCTTGCATGGACAAGAAATAATTTATGTGAGTACCTCAAGTAAGGATGGAATTTTCCTTCCTTTTACCTATCAAAACATGGATGTCTTTCTCACCATATAAACACGCCATAGTTGGCAAAACATGTTAGCTAAACATAATGGAACATGAAGATTTCATGTTAGAAACAAAATGCGAATTTCTCCTACCTATTAAGTGAATTATGAATTAATAGAGAATAGGTTAACATACCGTTCCCGGGGTGGCCCACTCAAAAAACCTCATTCGGTCTCCCTGAAAACTTGATCAAGACTAACCGTTGTATTCAAAAATAAAGCTTCGAGCCAAGTTCTCAACTTTTACTACAGAGTAATCAAATAATTAATATTCCTAGAATATAATAGATATTAGTAATTTAAAAAATAATATATTATTATTTTTAAAAGAGAGATATCGAAATAATAAAAGTAGATGTTTAATCCATTAAAAAAATTTAAAATTCTTCTTTTCCGTTAAAAGAAAATTTTTGAGGTAATAAAAAAATTGGCAAAAAAAAAAGGATAAAAGGATATATAATTTTATCTTTAAGTTTAAGGTACTTTCTTCTTTAAGAAATTAAGTAACTAGACACATCTAATTTCTCTAACTATGTTTGTGGTTGATTTTATTCATTTTTGAATAAAATAAATATTTAGATTAGTAACGAAATCAAATAAAATCTATCGTGCTTGCCCCTCTGAGAAACCTACATAATAATTTCTTCTTTAAGAAATTCTAAAGAATACTAAATATGTCCAATCTATCTAAATGTGATATCATAAGTTATATATACAAAGAAAAAGGTGAGGAGATGGACTGGTTAACAAAGAAGAATACTCGAAGCCCTCTTCCTTCTTGTCGAGGCGGCTTCTCCATTGTCCACCAGCTTTCCGTTTATACTGTGGGTGAACTTTTAAAGGCATAGGCATCATCTCCAACTGAATGTCTCCCCGGTTCCTGGTATTCCTCTGTTTCTGTTTGCATCAGGCTGCTTAAACAGGGCCGCTGTCATCTTCCTACAGCAGATCTTGGGATACGCGTCCAGGGCTGTGTCCTTCCCTGGCAGATCTTGGGGTACACCGTCGGCCATTGTCGTGGGACTTCCATCTAGACATCAAACACTCCGGCAAGACACTGCGTATATGTATATGATGTAAATGTTTACATCTTTGTTGGGTCTGTTTGGTGGAAAATCTGGCCCAACATAGGTAATAGTCTTAGCGATAATAACTAAATAATAAAATATAAATGGGAGAGATAAAATTATATGCAGGAACTTTTCATAAGTGCGTAGCATGCAAATATAAGCAACTCTATTTCCAGAAAAAATAAGGTTACTAATCTATACAAAAGAAGAGGCTTTTTCTATCAATAGTTGCTCTACTATTGCCTCATATTTCCTTCCACGAGGACTTACAAATAAGAATATACGATTCTACAGAATCACTAAATATTATTTTGCACAATATACTATGCCTGTTTGCGCCTAGTTATGTAAATAACCTGCTAGGCTGCATTGTTCTATGGTCATGTTAATTTTATTTCTTTATTTTAATTATGTAAATATGTATATGTATATAAAATGAGTGAAAGATTCAATAAAGTGAATAAGTCAGTCAGATAAATTGAGTGAGGCGTCCTTACTCTATTAAAAAAGCTTGCTATATCGCAGTCTTGCGAAGGGAAAACATTCTCTGTAGTCAATCCGCCGGTCTGGTCTCGTAAAGTACAGTCAATAACAAGCTCTGCCACATATCGTCATCACCCGAGACCAGACAGAAGGCTGAGGGAGCTAAAGGAAGTCCTGGCTAACATTGTCAGGAACCAAGCCCCAACAATGCCCATGCATTAAAAATAAAAATTACAAGACCAGTTTAAGGTCATCTACGCTATTAAAATAAAAAAAATTGTAAAATCTAGTCGTTTTTTGAAACACGTCTTATCTAAAACTGTTTGTTAGCTATATATGTTGTATATAATTTGGTAATATTATATTTTACATAACTTGTATATTTTTATTAATATTTTATTATTTATTTTCATAGATGAACTCTGTGACGCCGAGAACACCAGACGGCGCGGATGTAAATATAAATAGTTTTTTTTTGCATAGTTAGTCAAAGCAAAAACAACAACAGATATAAGATTTCTTCTAGGAGAGTAATTAAATTGTATGTGTGAGAAAACAATTAGTTTTGGCAAAAAATAATATGCCACCGATTGTAATTAAATCGACGATCGGACCAACCGGCGAGAAACTATGCATAATCGAAGCCTCCTTAATAACGAAGATCCTAGACAAATGTGGAATCGAGTATAAACTTGAGGAAACGGTTCAATCAAAGAAGAGAATTCGCGGCTCCCAATCGGATGACTCAAGATCGCCAACTAGGAGCGAGCGTAATCTGAAGACGCCTAGAATGGACATCGACGAACAAAATCCCGCCACTGGAGTTTCTCAACAAATGAACGCAGCTCACCCACCGCAAGACGATGACGAAAATAGCGACAACGATGGCCCATGGACCACAGTCACTAACGTGAAAAAACCGAGAATTCCTCCTGTTATTGCAGAAAATGTAGCAGATTGGAAGCTTCTTTGCCAAGAGCTAAAAGACTTGTGCATGGAACCATTCCAAGTCACGATTTCTGGCAAAAAGCACATAATTAAATCGAAAAACATAGGCGACTTAAAAAAAATCAGGGAGTATGTACAGAAAAATAATGGAGGATATTCCTACAGACTACAGGAGGAAAAACCACTGAAAGTGGTATTGAAGGGGGTATCAACAGCCTTCAAAGAAGAAGACGTCGTAATTGAACTGGTCTCAATGGGCTTCACTGAGGTCATTGTCAAAAGACTCCATAGACAATCGACCAAAATACCGATGAATATAGTCCTAGTAGAGCTACCGAAAAATGAACAAAATAAACGAATCTATGGAATAACCGAAATACTTTACCAAAAAATAGTCGTGGAATCATTCAGGACTACAAAACGAGTGACCCAATGCTTTAACTGCCAGGGTTTTGGGCATGGCCAGCTAAACTGCTTTTTGAAGCCCAAATGCGTCAAGTGTGCTGAAGAACACCATTCGAAGGATTGTCCAAGAAAGTCGAAACAGCTCCCACCAAAGTGCGCTAACTGCGGAGAGGCGCACACAGCCAATTACCGCGGATGCCCAAATTTTCCGAAGCCACAACAACAGCAGCTAAAGCCTCCCAGACAAAACTCCCCTAACACCATACCTCAAGCAAGCTCCACTAAAACAGAAGAAGCAATTGTTGAAAAACAAAAGGCAAGTTACGCTGAAACTGCAAAAAAGAAAACTACTCATTCTGACACCAGGGAACTGTGCGAAAAGTTATTAGAAATTATCAAAACTTTCTTACAATGAAAGGCAAATTACCTTTAAAAATCGTTTTCTGGAATTGCAACGGAATCAAACTCAAAAAAGAAGAATTCCTACAGTTGGTGACCTCAGCCACCGAATCCGACGACCTGGACCCAATGGCTAGCTGACAGCCAAACACCCAACAACTGCCCTCCTGTAAGGTTCGGGGGGCCACTCCAGCATTACAACTCGCCATGTGTAAATAATCTGGACAAGGTGACTCGTGAGCTGTGCTCGAATGTAACACCTGTAAATTGAGATGAAATAAATAAATAAATAGTTAGTCAAAAATCGAAATCTTCTCAAAACAACAACAACAAAAATAAAGTGTGTGGGAAAAAAGATGCAGCCTATTGTAATCAAATCAACGATTGGCCCAGCTGGCGAAAAGGTCAGTATAATCGACACCAACATACTTTTGAAAATTCTTGAAAGATGTGGCATCGAGTACAAAGTAGAAGAAACTCCTTCAACAAAGAAACGAACTCGCGAATCCCCATCAGATTCAACACCACGTAGCCATAAGACACCGAGAATAGAAGTTGTCTCACAGCATAATGAAAACGATGTCTCCATGAACGAGGTAACTGAAGTCCCTCAAGAAACGTCCGCAGCTACCCCTTCTCAGGTTAACGAAGAAAACATTGATGAAGATGGTCCTTGGACAAAAGTCACACATGCAAAAAAACCAAGAATACCACCTGTAATAGCAGAAAATGTAACAGACTGGAAGTTGCTCTGCCAAGAGCTGAAAGACCTGTGCACAGATAAATTCCAATGCACGATCTCAGGAAATAAGCACATTATCAAGGCCAAAAATATTTCAGACTTAAAAAAAATCAGGGAATATGTTCAAAAAAACAATGGCGGCTACTCTTATAGACTCCAAGAAGAAAAACCGCTCAAAGTGGTATTAAAGGGCGTGACAACAGCCTACAAGACTGAAGATATAGCAATAGAACTTGAAACAATGGGCTTTGCTGAGACCTCTGTGAAGAGACTTCATAGACAATCAACTAAAAGGTCAATGAATTTAGTACTGGTAGAATTACCGAAAAATGAACAAAACAAGAAAATTTACGGAATAACTGAACTTCTCTATCAGAAAATTGCAGTAGAATCTTTCAGAACAACAAACCGTGTAACTCAATGCTTCAACTGCCAGGGTTTCGGGCACGGTCAACTTAACTGCTTCCTGAAACCAAAATGCGTCAAGTGTGCCGAGGAGCACCATTCGAAGGACTGCCCAAGAAAGTCAAGACAACTTCTCCCAAAGTGTGCAAACTGCGAAGAAGCGCACACAGCCAATTACCGCGGATGCCCTAAGTTTCCAAGAGTACATCAGCAACAGCCAAGATACCCTGGTCAGTACAAACCTAACAACCCACTTCCGATTTCAAAAAGATCTGAAACACTGCCGAAAATTGTAAAACAACAAAACCAAAGCAATGCTGAGGTTGCGACAAGAAAAACTTCTCGTTCTGAAACTAAGGACCTGTGTGAAAAATTGATGCAAGTAATCAAAACATACCTACAATGAATTGCAAATTACCTTTTAAAATTATTGCTTGGAATTG
This sequence comes from Cordylochernes scorpioides, assembly GCA_030710605.1. NCBI lineage: Eukaryota > Metazoa > Arthropoda > Arachnida > Pseudoscorpiones > Chernetidae > Cordylochernes > Cordylochernes scorpioides. The sequence continues at coordinate 16,394,709 of CP092875.1, read as the reverse complement.
TAACGGAATCAGATCAAAGAAAGAAGAATTATTGCACTTTTAGAAGATAACTCAATTGACATTGCTCTGCTCAGTGAAACTCACCTTAAACCCTCAATTGATCTAAAGTTCAGGAACTATCAAACCATTAGAACTGACCGAATTACAGGAAAAGGTGGGGGAACAGCCATCATTATAAAATCCTTTTTTAAATATATAAATATGCTGATTCATACTTTAAACTTGGAAAATACTTCAATTTTGATCAAACCAGATGGAAAAACCCTCTTGCAAATCACAGCAATTTATAAGAAGCCTGATGCACCATTATTGGAAGAAGATTTGAACCAACTGATAAAACACAACCACTCAATAATCGTTGCAGGAGACTGGAACTCCAAACACCCTCTTTGGGGATCAAGGACTTCAAATAACAGTGGAATCGTGCTGCACAATTTCTCTGAAAGAGAAACCTCGACATTGTCGCACCTTCGTCACCCACGCATTACAGTCCACTCGGCAATCCCGATTTCCTAGACTTCGCTGTACTTAAAAACATTCCCTGGACCCCAAAGACCAGAACCACCGACGATTTATCATCTGACCATCTCCCTGTAATCTTTGAATTGAATTGCCCAAAGGATGAATTCACAACCCAGCTCAGCCGAGTAACTAATTGGGTTCATTTTCAACAAGATCTAATCTCCACCACGCCCCCCAGACTCCCCTTGAAAACTGAAGTAGATATTGATTCAGCAGTTGGAATTTTAAACGAGAAAATTAATAATAGCTACTCGAAAAACACCATAGTCTCATCTTCCAAATTAATAAAGAACCCAAAAACCAAAGCCTTAATAAGGGAGAAAAATAAAGCTAGGAAAAGATGGCAATCAACCTGGGATCCAGCTCATAGAGCTACTTACCTCAATCTTCAAGGAAAGGTAAATCAAGCCCTTGAAGCAGAGAAATCTGAAAATTGGAATAGTTTTTTTAAGCAAACTTGAATCGAGCCCAACAGACTTCTGGAAAAAAACAAAACCCATTAGGAAAAAAGTGACAAAATCACTAGTTTAAATGCAAATGGAAAAACCTTGCTGACCGACAAAGAAATTGGAAATGATCTTTCAGAGCATTTTTCCAAACACTTTTCCAAGGCGGAGGATGAGGTTCCGTCTTACCTAACAGATAACACTTGCCATCATCCCCAAGAGAATATACTATCAATGACAACGCCAAATGAAGTCAAGGAAGTGATTAAAAACCTAGGTAATCACAAAGCTCAAGGCCACGACAATATTACGCCGCAAATGACTAAAAACCTCCCCATCAAATGGATAGTTTTCCTCGCTGGGATCTTCAATGCTGCATTACACCTGTGCTACTTCCCGAAGACATGGAAACATGCCATTATCATAACCATTCCAAAAAAATCACCTGTCAAATCACCTGAAGATCTCAGACCAATCAGCCTTCTCTCTACCATCGGTAAGGTATACGAGAGAATCGTTCTTCGCAGATTGCAGTCATACATGGATTCTATTAACTTTATCATTCCTCAACAATTTGGATTCAGAAAAGGACACTCCACAACCCACCAGCTAATCACAGTAATAGACTACATCCAAATAAGAAAGTCCCACAAGGAGGCAGTAGGTGCTGTTTTTCTAGACTTTACCAAAGCCTTTGATAGAGTATGGCATGATGGCTTGATAGCAAAAATAACAAAAAATCAATTTCCAAGGGATTTTATCAAATTCTTGAAAAACTATCTCCAGGACAGAACCTTTTCAATTAAGCAAGGGAATTATATAACCACGGCAAAACCAACCCAGATTGGAGTCCCTCAAGGCTCTATCCTTGGACCCTACCTATTCAACATCTACATCAACGATTTCCCTCCACATCCAAAATGTCAAATAAAACTTTTCGCAGAAGACGCAGCAATTTTATCAAACTCCAAATCAATAGGAATAATAACTACACAACTCCAAAATTACATAAACAGTATAATCAAATGGTGCAATGATTGGAAATTAGACATCAACCCAAAAAAGTCTCAGGCAATAATTTTTCCTCCACTAGACAATAAAAAATTCAAGCCACAATCCATCCTGAAGGTAAACCAGAGCCCTATTAACTGGACTGACAACGTTAAATATCTTGGAGTTACCTTAGACTTCAAGTTGAAATTCAACATGCACGTCAAAAATGTCATAAAGAAAGCAAAAATAACATCATCAAGCCTGTTCAACTATAGAAGCAAATTGACTACAAAACAAAAGTTTACTCTATACAGAAGTTGTATCCTCCCGATAGTAACATACGCACTCCCAATTATTGAAGGAGGACTTGAACCAACCCGATCTAGAAGATATGTACCAAACTTCCGTTAAGAAATTATATCTTCAAATGCAAAATTCAAATAATCCAACCATACAAGATATTCTACAAAATAAAGGAGATATCAATCCCCGATTCCGACGACCCGGCCCTGACACTTAGTCAAGAGCTCATCGCCCAACAGCTGCCCTCCTGCAAGGCCTAGGGGGACCACTTCTACTCCACCAACTTGCCATGTGTAAATAGCCAGGACAAAGGTGACTCGCGAGCTGTGCTCGAATGTAACACCTGTAAATTGAGACGAAATAAATAAATAAATAGTTAGTCAGACTTTTTTTTTTTGTTTCGGTTGACCAATATGTAAATTTTAATATCATTTTTTATTAAGTTTTTTTTCTCTTTTCAATCTTTGAGGTACTCTACCTATCAAGATGCCTCAAGATTATTATTACCATTGATTTTTAAAAAAACTGTGACGATTTGGTTAATAAATAAACCCGTCAATAGTGGAGTGTTTGATCTTTTTTCAACAAAAGGCCTCGACTGCGCAAACTCATCTCAGCACCATTTTCTTTTAAAATAGAAATCAAAAATATAATATATATATATATATATATTTTTTTTTTTTGGCGTAATTAAATTATTTCGATGTGAAAGGGGAAAAAAACTGAAAGCTTTTAAGCAATTTCATGCGTAGAAATTTTTCGAAATAAATATTTACATCGTAATTTAATTTAAGAAAATAAATAATAAACTAAATAATACCATGTTCCGGATTCAGAAAGGGCTACTCCTGTCAAGATCACATATTCACACTGTTGTCCTTGATACAGCTGACTCTCAGACGCAAAAGAAGAAAACTTTATGCTTTTTTTGTGGCCCTAAAAAAGGCTTTTGACACCGTTCCCCACTCACTTCTGTGGTCAAAATTGGGTGAATTAGGTCTAGATTTCCGCTTTGTTAACCTTATTATGAACTACTTGAACAAATGACAACGACGGTGAGATGGAATGGACTATTTACTGAACCCATCAAAATCCGATCGGGAGTGTTACAAGGAGAACCCTTTTATCACCCTATCTATTTATACTCTTTATAACTGATTTAATCAACATTTTTAATGACTCTACTCTACCAGGCATATATCTCCCTAATTTTAGAACGGTCCACCTTTTGATGTATGCCGACGACATAATTATCATAGGAGGATCAAAGATCAATCTACAAATAAAAATTAACATGTTGAAAAATACTTCGAAATAAATAATCTAACCCTGAACAAATCAAAATCCAAGATAATGGTTTTCTGAAACGGTGGCCGCCCTGCAAAATCGGATAAATGGTTCTGGGGAGACCAACTGTTGACAGCGACATCGAAATATCTTGGCTATCCCCTCACAACAACAATCTCGTTTAGTCAAGTGACTTCATACTTTAAAAGCAAAGCACTTGCAGCTACCTGCGAAGTATGGAAAATTATGGAGAAATCCAGGTTGAATTCATTTGGTTCATCAATGAAACTATTAGACTCGATTATCCTGTCAACTCTGCTGTATTCTGCTCCAATTTGGGCGAACGAAAAGAGCAAAATCTTGGACCAAATTCAGAATAACTATCTCCGACGACTATTGAACTTGCCGAGTAACACACTAGGCTACATACTACGCATGGAAATCGGACGCTTCTCACTAGGAGTCACAGCCAACCAAACTAATTCTAAAGTTCTGGCTAAGAATATTAAAAATGGAAAAATCCAGATTGCCCGCAATCTGTCTAGCGCAATTATGGGAAACGTTCACTCTAACAAATACCTTTATAGGTTTTGCAGAAAATTTAATGAATATCCTAAACTCAACTGGATTCATGTGGTTAAAGAACTGTTCAGACCCCAATATTCTACAGAAAGCAATACCTCAAATTATCAGAATCACTATAGAACAGTCTATTCAAACCGATCAATCAAGAATAACCAATTCGAAGCTGCACACACACCACAAATATTTACATAAAACATTCGCAGCAGAGAACTATCTACTAAGTGAACTCCCACTGCCGACTAAACGCCTCATTGCGCAATTGAGAATTCTATTTGTTTAGAAGACCATATAAAATATCTAAGGACAGAAGACTTGTATTGCCAACTATGCAAAAATAGAACCGAAAATGAATTAGAACATTATATATTTGAATGCATGCCTCTTGACACGGAAAGAAAAGTACTTTATTCTAAGATAAGCCATACACACCTCACATTATATTCTGTATTATCCAACTTTATAGACAATAGTTCAGTAGCTTTGAATCTATATAACGTCCATAAAAATGCTGTAAAAAAGAAAGACTCAACCGAACATCCAAACATAACAAAAATTTCTGTTTGATGAGGAGGACAGAGCCAATATCCAATTATTTGTTTGGGCAGGTACGATAAGCCAACCCCCCACACCGATAAAACGGTGTTTACCTTACAACTCTGAACACTCGGATTTTCCTGGAAAATCTCTTAAAGATTTCTTGAAAAAGCCATGGTCCACCTGTGCTGTGTGAGCAGAAGAGCTTAAATTGACTTGTTCCATTATATGTATGTTCCATATGTAAATACCTGTTTTCTTTCCTCTTTTCGCTCTCCACTTCTCCCATCCATATTTCCATTTTTTTTTTCTTATTTTCCATAGGATTATTCAAATAATAATCTATATATTTACCATGTGTATATAATCTTTCTCCATTTTTACCCCTTTGTATATTTCCCACTTTCATAGGATTCTCCGTCTTGTAACCCCAAGGAGAATCCTCTGTAAGACCTGTGTGTCTTAATAAAGGCTTTTGTGTGAGTGAAAAAAAAAACATGTTATGTAAGTAGACAATGAGGCCTTCTAGCATATTGTTTGGAGGAATATAAAATAACTGTCACGGTCGACTATTTTACATTAGAAAAAATACTATTACTAAGCCTAGCACTCCCAGAAATGTACCAATCTTACCTCAAGAATGGCGGGATCAGTTTCTCCACGTGTTTGGCCGCCTCGTGGTCTTTACCATTCTTGACTGGATTTTCCGTGACCTCCAACAAGCACACATTCTATTAGTTTGTGCATCAGACAGAATTTTACAAGTTACACGTTCAACCAGTCTCATGTTCCTAGATCTCAGGGTCATGGTATACTTTGCCCTAATGGCGTTTCAATATGTATATATTTTCAGATATAATAGAAGGAAAAACATAAACATAATTCGGACTCCGCGTTGGGCAGCCATTGAAGAGACGGGAAACTTTCCTCTGAAATTACAAATACAACTTGTAAAATATCCTGTGCGCACTGGGGTTAATAATAATTGACTCGAAACTAAATTAATGACTCAGAGTCAAAGTTGAGATTCAGAACAAATTATTACTTTTATTTATTTATTGAAATGGTCATAGACAGATAAGAAAGAAAAATAAAAAAAAAACGGGGGCAATAAGAATAAATTGGGAAAATATGCATAAATTTAACCTGTTAAAAATATTATCAAAAGTTACTTATCTTATTTAGTGCTTCCTTGGAGGGTTGGAAAATTTCTTCCACTAAATTCTTGAAAGACTACATTTTTGGACTAATTTCTCAGGAGCTCTGTTTGAACTCCCCACTGCTATCGCCTCCTAGCTTATCTCCTCCTCCTTCCTTCTTTTCTTATCGCCTTCCTCAAAGATTGCGCCAACATTTTTTTAACAGAGTAAAAAAAATAAAATTTCTATAATATCCCTAATATTAAAATTAAAAAATATATAAAATATAAAAAAAATTATAATTAAAAGTTATTATTCAAAATATTTTAATTAACAAATATTATATGAAAATATTAAAACAAAAATAGCTGATTACACTGATATACAAAACTTAAGGAAGTTGTACCTTATAGCATATATATATCGGGATTCAGAAAATAACTCTGAGAGATATTTGATATTTGTTTATTCGCTTGGAATTGTTTATACTCTTGGAAGATGGGGCAATTTAGCAGCAGATGAATAGAAGTTTGTTCCTCACATACACAGAAGCATCTTGAATCTTGCACTGCATTGATGAGTTTTAAAAACTTCTAAAATTTCCGTGATTTGTAATAAATTTAGAGTTGTGGAAATTTGCCACAAAACTTAAGGAAGTTGTACCTTATAGCATATATATATCGGGATTCAGAAAATAACTCTGAGAGATATTGTCTGAATCCCGATATATATATGCTATAAGGTACAACTTCCTTAAGTTTTGTCTATCAGTGTTATTTATTTAAAAAAAAAGGAAATTTATTATAATATTATAAATTAATACATAAAATTTAAGTAGTAAAAGAAGTTGAAGAGATGGGCTGGTTTGACAACGAAGATTTCTTGAAGTCCGTTTCGTTCTTGACGAGGCAGCTTCACCATTGTCCACCAGCTTTCTATTAGGTACTGTGGGTGAGCTTTGTGGAGGCAGCTGAAGCCAACTCCACAGTCTATTGTTTATTCTCTTGGAATTGTTTATACTCTTGGAAGATGGGGCAATTTAGCAGCAGATGAATAGAAGTTTTCCTCACATACACAGAAGCATCTTGAATCTTGCACTGCATTGATGAGTTTTAAAAAGCTTCTAAAATTTCAGTGATTTGTAATAAATTCAGAGTTGTGGAAATTTTCCAGAAAATAGTTCTGAATATTAGCGGGAAAGAAACTTTGAAATGTTTGGCTAGTATTTTCTTCAATAGTGTCATTCTATATTTTATAAAATTTTCAAGTATGTCTGGAATATCCAAGTTATATCGCTGTTGGTTCTCAATCGATAAATTATTCAGATTATATTTTATATTTCTGGATTCCATTAAGTCCGTAATCAAAGAAATATTTGCCAGAGTATGCACACAATTATAGCTATTTGTATATATATATATTTAAAGCTATCTATAATATTTGATATTGGAGTGAGTCAAATTTGTGCATATAATTTTTACTTATATATTTATACCAGACCCCATTTCCATAAGTGAGTATTGGTTCAAAGATTGTTTTGTATAAAATGAGTCTTTTCTTGATGCTTAGTCCCCAAGATTTGCCACATATCGAAAAAAAGTAAATCATTTAAAATGCTTTTGATTTTTGATTGGTACTCTGAACAGTTCATTATAATTATGTGAGATCCATTGTCTGATCGAGTATTTATAAGATCTTCTCTCCTTTCAAACGCTTAATAATTGTCGATTCATTATAATCATATTGCTGGGTTGTTGATTTCTGTAGGATGCAAGAGAAAGCATTTCTAATTGGAATTTTGTTTTGGGTATTAAAATTGCTTATTGCTGCTTCTATGCCACTGATGGTCATGAATGGATCTGGTTTTACAGGTATACTGTATTTCAGGCCTTTGAATAGTATGGTAGCTTCTGCCTGTGCTGAAGGGCCCAATTAGCTCGAAAGCTTGCAACTCTCAAAATAAAAAAGAAACTCTTTGCCCCCAAAATCTCATTTTCTGTATTTCAAATAATTTCTGGGTAACTATCACTTGCATAAAATGGCTCTTGATGCTCACCAATTAGAACGCTACCAAAATGCAAATCTGCAAGAAATCGCTACAGCTCGCTAGGTGGCGGTGCCATCTCAGTTTTAGCCTCCAGTATGAATAAAGCAAATTTCACTCCATCCTCTCTATGCCTCAACATATTCGTAAATAACCCTTTCTCTAACCGAATAATACAACAACAAAAGCCTTTATTGAGGACCTCTCGTCCTATAAAGGATTCGCCAGTTTACAGAGTAATTGAAGAGAAGAGAACTAAGAATACAGAGAGAAACTTATAAGTTAGTAGGTATAGTATAGTATTTTCTACACTGTGACTATATACAACAGAAGTAACAAGCCTTTTAGTGGAATCAAAGTCCCATACAGGATTCGTCATTCTAATCCTGACAAAGATTATTTACATATGATTATTTACATCAATTAGATTATGTATATAGCTTTCTTTTCTCTTCAGCCGTCTTCCAAAATTTGAACAACGCAAACGCTCCAGATCTACTAACCGAATAATACAGAAAACACCGAAGCAGTTACTCCATGATATGATTCATTTCTAAAACCAGAAGGGGCTTAATTTTATTTTCTGCTTTGTTATATTTTTCATTTTTTTAAAACTTTAAACTATTTAAACTTTTAACCAATGCTTTCTCTCTTTATAGTTTCTCCCCTGAAATTGCTTACCAAACGTGAGTTAGTGTTTTATCAGTGTTGACAGTGTGGAGTGCGAGGGGCAAAATAACTACCCTACTGAATTTCTTAATAGCCTTACTGCCAGAAGAATGAATCAACACGGGTTAAACCTTAAGGTTGGTGCTATTACTATGCTTCTGAGAAATTTGAATCCTAAGCAGGATCTTTGCAATGGCCCACATATGGTGATTCAGCGCATGTGCTCTTATGTCCTTGAAGCACAAATTATGACAGGGATCAAAGTTGGACACACTTTATTCGTGCCGAAAATGTCCTTGGCTCCTTCAGATATCAACCTTCACTTAATTCTGAAGAGACGCCAGTTTACACTAAGGTTGGCTTTTACTATGACTATAAAAAGCGTTAAGGCCAAACCTTTGCTTGAGTGGGTTTTGCTACAAGAGCCTGTGTTTACGCATGGGCATCTCTATGTTGCTTTTTCACGTATACAAACTTTGGATAGCATACATGTGAAGTTGAACCCACGTATATATAAAACTAGAAATGTAGTTTTTAATGAAATCCATTAAATGAATTCCTTTAATAAGTTGTCTCCTCTGCAATATACGTAGTTTACAACTAACTTTTCTGATTCATTTTCTTATATATATATATATATGTTATATTAAAATATTTTATTTAAAATTGTTATATAAAGGTATTATTTAAATTGTTATATTAAAATATTATTTTATTTAGAAATATATTTCATAGATACAAATACTGCTAAATCGACCGCCAGAGGTCGTGCTTCCCCTATAAAAACTCGTTGTTGTTCTTCCCCGTTGGCCGGCTCAAAACTTTTGTACATTATGTAAATAATCTTTTGTTTTTCATATTTTTTTATTCTTACGCCTTAATCCAGGCAGTACTTTAATCAAATTATGTTCTTATATATTACTTTAGCTCAAATAAAACAAACTCTGATCAAAACCATTTTTATTATTATACTTTCAATATTTTAGCCACGACTGCATCACCAATACCATATAGTACTAAAAAGAACCAACAAATAACTGAATTACCATAATCCTCAAAATGATCAAAAATCAATCAGAAAATCTTTTTTTTTCATATAAGATATATATATATCGTAATTTAAACGATGTGATATGTAAGTAATAAAGTATGATGTCTTTTCTAGTCGTCTCAAAGTGACACCAGCTTGCCACCGGACACCAGAGGGACTTGCAGGAGGGACAAAAAGGGCGTTGGTACGGATGTTTACAGTTAGTTAGATTACAGTGGATATTTTCAGAGAGGTCCGCTGAGTCTAGGTTCGTTGTCATCTCACGGTGGCCCTCGTGGCCGCCGTTTCGGCTCCTCTCTGTCTCCGCGGCTTCATGCAGGGCGCCGAGCTTTCCTCAGTTAATCCTCAACTTTACCCTGGTCCTGGTGCCACGTGAGACGTACTAGGAGAGCGTCTTTTGATCCCAAACTTTGTCCTTACTGTCCCGTGCGGACTTCCCACTCTGCACGCCTTGCCACTCAACCCCGACTGCTTCCAACTCACTTGTTGGCTTACCCGGGTTTACGACAGTAGACTCTTATAAGTCGACAAGATATTGATGGCGGACAGTGGACAAAGGACTATGGACGAAGACTGGGAACGCTACGTGGACGCTTCTGAGGTGCCCGCCACTTTCATCCGGCCCAGCTTGGACAACTTGGTAAACCGACTGACCGAGGCACTCCAAGAAGTGACGGCGTCACGTGCCTATGTCCCCCCTATGGCACCTTACAACGGGACCTATCTGGCGGAAACTTTTTCCGGCAACTGTAAGCCGTGCAGGACGACATCGGGTACGCTTCTGCGAGGTTCCACGAGCTCCTCAAAGGTGAGCTCCTTTCGCTCTTCGATGAGCTCAACTCGGCCTCCTGATCCTATTACCAGAACAAAACATCTTCAATGTCATCCATTTTTAAAATCAATCAAGCTATCACCTTTTTTTATATTTGTATGCTATATGTCTTTGTTTTATTTTTCTATACCTCAACCACTCAGCCATTATAAACCACCCAAGCCAACATTATTATATAAATATTATTGTCATTGGTCATTATATCTTAGAATATTCAACCATCAGCAATCATTTGGAATACTACTATTTGACTATTTTTTTCATCTGTCATCATATATAGATTTGAAAACTTCACAAATTCAAGATTTTTAAAACATCATTTGAGTTATTTTTCTATACTATCATATATATTTTTAAATACCTTAAGATCGTCTTATTTCTGATTAATTGTTTTTATTAGATTATTATTATTATTTCATATTGACGCCTCTCTCTATCTCTATATCCCAAACCTATATTCCTATATCACTTGCTCACACCTCCTTAACCCATTTCCTCTCAACCTCATACAGTCTCCCATAGGGTTCCTGTTGCCACCCATTTTATTTTATTTTTGTTAATTCATCTATTGGACCATCCTTCCTCGGTATATAATTCCCGATAACGAGTTCAGGAAATCCCAAGATTATTTTTTATTTCATCCAACACCCGACAACATCATTCATTACATTCAACAATGGAGGGTTGTTCAATCATCAATGGCAACAGTACCCTTTACCTTCCAATCCTCACCTTTCATATTTCCCGATGTCAAGAGTTTCCTGCTCGCCTACCAAACTTTTATTTTTTAAATTTTGATTCAACTAGCTGGCTCAACCTTCCACGCTGTACATTTCCCAACAGTGAGCTCAGGCGACTAGTTCGAGTTTTTTTCCTCAACGCTCGGATCATCATTACAACCATCATTTTTACCATTTTATTACTATTTTTTTCCATTTTTATCCGAGCTCAATCATCATTGGCAACAGAGCAACTCTTGACTCCACCTTTCCCATTCATCCACTTTCAACTTACTTACCTCCCCCGTCTGATCTAATGTTGATTATAGAACGTCTTGGGAGTTCGGTCAATGAAAACAATACCTCACTTATACAGGCACGTATTGCATTGCCGAACGCCATTGCAAGAATCAACTCAGACCTTCTCTCTTTTTACTATTGCGTCACTCTAAACCTTCAGATATCCATTATAAGTTTACTTGTAACATTTTACTACTTTTGATAAGTTTGTTTTCCTTTTTCTCTCTTCAATCAATCAATATCAACAGTCGAACCCTGTTTTCACAATCTACCTCCATCCTCTAACCTCTTCAACGGTTCCCGAGACTCCTGCTCGTTAACAATTGAAAACATTTTTTTTTAATGATTCATCGACCTGGTACACTCTTCCTTCCCATGTTAACTCCACACGGAGAGCTTGGGTAACCAGCGAGATATTTTTTTTTCTCTCACGCTCGACCCATCGCCATCATCAGCATGATGCGCCCACTCATTTTTCTTTTACTTTTATTTTTCATCTTATCGAGCTCAATCCCCGGCGGCAGCGCAGCTCTTGAGCCTCCATCTCTTTTTAACCTCTCTCAGCAAGCTTTTCTCTTCCATATTCTCCCATTACCTACCTCTCCTTCGATCTTCACATCTTTTGCCCATCTGATCTAATGCTACTTAAAGGGCATCTTGAGATATCTGATCCCTGCAAATAATACTTCGCTTCTAAGCTCGTATTACAGGGCAGGACTCCAGAGTTGTCCTTTGCAGAAACCAATTCAGACCCTCTTCCTTTATTCATCACTGCGTCACTGCCTATTCCAAACCTTTTGCTTAAGTCAATTTTCTTTTATATTTTATATTACTTTTATTATCTCTACTTCTCCTCGTTCCTGTATTACATCCCTGAAACTATGTTGTAAATACTCATGGCACCTTAAGTAACTTAAAACTGTAAACAGTATACTCAACTTTCCCAAATATTTACCCTCTCTATTGTGTGTGTTTACTTTAAATTTATCCTTCCTATGTACTTCTTATATATATTTTTTGTAGTTTTATAATATTATATCAGTGCGTCACCACTACTCTCTCTCTCTCTCTCTCGAGGCGTGCCAACGTGCGAGGATGTATGGGCGCGCGCTCCTGCCCAAACTTTAGAGGCTTGAAGTTTTTAACCGCCTCCGAAAAGAAGAGGAATTTTTAATTTTTTTTTTCGGGATGGAGATGGACGATATGAAGATAAGTAATCCTTATGGATTATTGACGGAGAGCCAACATCAAGACATACAAGATGGTGTTAGTTCCATCTTTGTAGTAGAAAGGGACGTCGAGATAGCGACGAAAAATAATTCAGCGGAAAATCGCATGAATTTAAATAAAGTAGACGGCTATGTAAATTCGTCTACAAAGAACAGCAGCGATTCAGATCAGGCTGCGGAAACAATCGAGAAAAATGTTAATTGGGCGGATCAAGTGGAGGCCGCGGAGAAGGATGAAGATACTACACCTTTCATCCAAGTGAAAAAAAGGAAGGCGTCACCTCCTAAAAGCCAGCCGACCAAGGTTGCGAAGTCGGAATCCAGCGCTCCAAAGCCAGCTGGGAAGCCACGAGTTATCAACAGGAACCCCGTGGCAGCCATTAAAGACACCAGGCAACAGCAGCAGATCAACAAGGCCAGATCTGCAACAGCATCCTTCGATCAGGGCTGCTTTATTGAATGGTGCTCGGATTTCTATCACCTGTGCTACATGAGGGCCTTGGAAGAGATGCTGGGAAGGGGATCCGTTTTCCAGCTCATGAGAATGTCTGGCCACATGCTGGCCAGTCTGTCCAGTGTGGAGAAGGCCGAGCGCCTGATCGAGGATGGACTTACAATCGAAGACACCATCCTCAGAGCCTTCCCGTATAGGAAAAGGGCAGAAAAATAATCATCGGGAACCTGCCCATCGCCGTAAAGGAGGAGGATTTAGTCGCAGCCCTGCGGCCATACTGCAGGGTCGTCTCTTTGGCCTTCGAGATTGTCACCTGCGAGGGCTACTCCTGGGCCACAGGCAATAGAGAGGCCTTCATCCTCATGAATGATGACATGAAGCTCCACCAGATCCCTGGAAAAGTGGATATCAAGTCCAAGGGAGAAACAACACCTGCCTTCATCACGCACGGCGTGAAATGCAGCATGTGCTATCGCCAGGGACATCGGCGAGCCAGCTGCCCCAGGAGAGACAGGGAGAAACGTCCCACTCATCAACAAACACCCAGGCAGGACCTAGCGCACCTTCCTCCTACCACTCATTCGCCATCCTCTGCAGCACTTACCGTGACTCCCCCAGCTGCTCTTGGCAAGCCTCAGGAGACCCCCTCCAAAAATATCTCGGCTCCCGCGGCGTCCACTCCCGTCCAACCTACGCCTGCTACAAGCGTCGCAAATTCACCAGCGGGAAAAATGTCCTTCTCCAGCAAAGTTAGCGAAACTAAATTAGCTGTTCCTACCCTGCCCCTCCCTCCTGTTCCCAGAGCGCAGGAGGAAAGCTCTCGGGAGGAAGAATCGCCGAAGAAAATATCCTTGGCTCTTGAGCAGCTGAAGCCAGTCCTTGAGCGACTCCCTGACGCCATATTCAAGGACATTGAATCAGCGGGCGTAGAGAGAGGAAAGGTGATTCAGGCAATCACTAACAAAGGCCCTATGAGGGCGCTGCTCGCTGCCTTGAATCCCGAGAAGGCGGCCTGCCTGACTGACCTCACCACTAAGATGATATTCTTTGTAGAGGATAAGGCCTGCCACCTCTACAAGCAGCTCACCACCATCAGAGCTGCAGCTAATAGAAGGATTCATTGTACATAATTACATATTTTTTATATTTCATATATCATTATCATCTTTGTAAATTAGCCATTTTAATTCATTAATTTGTGCGGAATGTGCACTTTGTGTATTCACGAGATGTCAATAAATCATGTTCAATTGTCAATTGTCTCTCTCTCTCTCGAGGTGCGAGGATGCACGGGCGCGCGCTCCTGCCCCAACTCTAGAGGCTTGGAAATTCTAATCGCCTCCGAAGATAATAGAATTTTTGAATTTTTATGGGGGATTCCCCACCCCTCCAAGCTCAAATGACCTTGGCTGAAAGCCATCCGTCATCAACATCTGCTGATGCCATCAGCACCCCTCAGACCCCAGTGGTTACTGTGGGGCACACCAAAGAACTAGAGCCTGGTACAGGCAAGCCTTCGACGAGCTGGGCTGACCTCGTCGAACAAGGCAAACAACTCCCGATGGAGGGACAAGATGATGGCTTCATCCTCGTCAGCCACGAGCGAAAGAGGCCATCTGAAACGGCGGCAGAAGGTCAGAGCAAAAGAGGCCGCGTCCAATCTGCAGCCACCAGGCCAACTGCTGTCCCCTCTGCGAACAAGCCCCGAGTGCAGAGGTGCACCAAAACTCTGCAGAAACAGGCGGAGTTCAGAGCCAAGTCGGCGGCCGGTCAGGTAGACCAATGTGCCTACCTGGAATTCTCCCCAGAATTCAGCCAGGCGCAGTTCTTCTTGGCGCTGGAGGCGAAGCTGGGAAAAGGCTGCGTGTACCAGCTAGGCAAAATGGAGGGGCACATCCTAGTCAGCCTCTCCAGCGTGAAGCTCGCCGAGAGGCTCATCGAGGAGGGCCTGGACATTGAAAGTGCCAATCTTCGTGCCTTTCCCTTGAGGAAGAAGGCTGAGCGTATCGCCTTGGGCAACGTACTGTTTTTTATAACGGACGCTGACCTGATCGCGGCGCTCAGGCCCTACGGCCGTGTAACTTCCATCGTCCAGCAAATGATGGAGCTGGAGAATTCCTGCTGGGCTGACACTCGTAGGGAAGCCTTCATTACTCTGCACGACGGAGTTAGGCTCTTTCAGATTCCTGCCCGGCTGGATATCAAGGTCAAGGGAATGATCTCGCCAGTCTACGTGAGTTACGGGATCCGCTGTTCCCTCTGCCACAGGCAAGGACACAAGCGTGCCAACTGTCCACAAAAGACTGGCATGACGGAAGACAAGCTGCTTTTTCCTGAGAGGACGCCTGTTACGCGCCCAATTGCCTGGAGCAAGCCGCTTGACTCTTCCTTCCAAGCCTCACCAGCAGCTGCGCCAACATCAGCAGCTGAAATCCCTCCTCCCCCCACCGCCACAGCCGTCGCAGTCCCTCCACCCAGCGACGAAGATGATCGGACTAACGTGGATTCCAGCCCACCAAATAACACCCAGGAGCTTCCTCTATCCCAGGATAAGCGAAATTTGGCCCAGAAACAAATGGACGCTCTTATGAAGAACGCCAAAGCTTCTGAGGCCATCGCCAGCGTCCAGAAGGTAGGCTTGGAGAGAGATCAACTCCTCCAAGCCATTACTAATAATGGCCTCATGGACAAGCTTCTGGCCAACTCCAACATCCAGCAGAGAAAGGCCATCGACACCATGGCCACGGCGCTTATGGCTTTGACAGGGGGCACTAGCAACACCCTGTATAAAAAGCTATCTCGCGCCAAAAACTCTGCTCGACATCCTAAATGAACTTCCGAGTTGCAACCCTGAACACGCGCGGCATCGCCGCTCTTCGCCGGAGAATTCAGCTCTGCTGTTTTCTCGGAGAGCATGAGATCGACATCTGCTTTCTGCAGGAGACGAACGTCATGTCCCTGGACGACGTAGGAGACCTCTGCCAAGGCTACAGCGCCGTTGTTGCTCCCGCAACGACCACCGTGGGATCAGGCCTTGCCTGCGTCTTCGCGGCCGGCGTCGTTGTTCATCGGCAGCAGATCCTATGGCCTGGCAAGATGGCTGTCATCGACCTCACCGTCCGGGGATACTCAATGACGTGTGTCAACGCCCACGTCTCTCATGCTCCTGAAGAGCGCTGCCGCCAGCTCCAGATCATCGCAGCTTTGGCTCGTGAAGAAGGTGCGTGGATCCTCGGTGACCTGAACATCTCCGAGGAATCGGCGAAGGAACTGGCATCAGGTTCAGCAGAATCCCTCGCGGAGCTCCTGGACCAAACCGACCTCGTCGACGTCGCCACCTTCTTCGATGCTGCACTGGAGCACACCAGGGTTGCCACCATCGGAAGCCGGGTCGACGCGAGTCGTCTGGACAGAATCCTACTTCCATCAGGCTTCTGCGACCGCGTCACCCAATACCAAACTGTTGACTACGCCTACTCGGACCACCGTGCCGTCCTGATCCAAATAGGAGACCCAGCTCCTACAATACTTCCTTGCATCGGAAAGCTGCTACGGTCAGACCTCTTTGTCGATCGAATGGAAACGTTCATCGATGAAATATCGTTAGACCTAGCAAATCTTTCACCTCCGATGTTATGGGAAACATGGACCAGGTTCAAGGCAAATCTGGTCGCGGAGATACGGTCATTCGCGCCTGCCGTCGCCGAGTCCGGCGGTGGATACATCGAGAGAGCAAGCCTCTTCCCGAGGCGGAGACTGGAGGACGACACTGCCCGCTCCGACTATCCTTCCTTGTCGGACCTCGGGCGTTCCCTCCGAGCCAAACGCCGCTCTCCCTCCACCTTCACCGACGACGACGGCAACGCCATCTCCGGGGGGGCAGCTTAGGCGTTTCCTTCTGGAGCGCTTAAGCAGTCGCTTCGCTCAGGCTCCAAGCTCGGAAGAAGCCATCGCCGACTTCCTAACTGAAGTGACTCCCCTGGAGTTCGACGAGTGGGACCAGCTCTTTCTCGCTGACATATCCCGCGACCAGATAGCGGCAGCCATCCATCGCCTGCCAAATGGCCGTGCCTCGGGATGGGACGGACTCCCCTGCGAGTTTGTCAAAGCCTTTGAAGATTTCTTCGCCGAAGTTCTTTGGCGAGTCTTCGAGGCTTCTCGACTCCGCGGGGCCTTACCTCCATCCTCAAGGCGCAGCAAGGTGATCTTGCTGCCGAAAGTGCACGGTGGTCCGGGTCTACAGGTATTCCGGCCAATCAGCCTGCCAACGACCGACTACAGGGTCCTCAGCGGCGTGCTCATGGCTCGTCTGCGACGTCATCTGCCAGACCTGGTGCCCCAATGTCAGACCTACGCCGTTCCAGGACGGTCATCTTACTGGAATATCGCGCGAGTGTCTGACGAAGCCGCCGGGGCATCCAGACATGACACGCCGCTGGCTGTCATCTCTTTGGACCTGAAGTCGGCCTTCGACACCCTAAGCAGGAGCTACCTGTTCGCCCTGCTGGAGAAGCTGGGCCTACCATCTACCTTCCTCGGGTGGATTGCTGTCCTCTATGGGGAAGCAGACGCCTCCATCCGGGTCGGAGATGTCTACACCAAGGCCTTCCCGCTTCTCAACGGGGTGAGGCAGGGCTGCCGTCTCAGCGCCGCGCTCTTCAGCATCGGAGTTGGACCTCTTCTATGCCGCCTCGAGAGGACCTTGGGCCGCGGCAACGTGGTCGCCTATGCGGACGACATCGTACTCTTCATCAGGGACGACGCTCAGTTTGAGCTCGTCCCCCTGATCTTTGAAGAGTTCCGCATGTCCTCCGGGGTGGCTGTCAACTTCAAGAAGAGCTGCGGGCTCTGGTGCGGTGCCTGGAAGCACCGGACGGATTCTCCTCTGGGAATATCCTGGACGTCCGAGTCGCTGACCGTCCTGGGCTGTACCATCACCACCAGAAACACCGTCGCCTCCCAGGCCTCACACCTGATGGGGCTGCTGGAGCGAGCCATCGCGAGGTGGTCGCCCTTCACTCGCGGCCTGTCGCTGGTGGGTCGTGCTCGCGCGGCCAACAGCCTGGTCCTGGGTTCCATCATGCACCACCTCCATGGCCACCTTCCACCTGAAACCACCATCGGCCGGCTGCAGGCGCGGTTGGCGCGCTCCGTGTGGGGTACGAGCCGAGTCTCGTGGCTCCCAGGGCGCATCCTGGCTCGTCCAGTCTCCGATGGTGGCGTCGGCCTGCTTGACATCGCGGGCCAGCTTCGGCTCGCCTGCCTGAAGGGCGTCCAGGCTTCTCTTCGCGGCGCCGCCAACGGCTACTCTTGGCTGGTCCGCAGCCGGGCGTGGCTGACACCGCCGGCTCCTGACGTCTGGCACTCGCCTAGGAGGAGGAGGCTACTGAGCCTGTGGGAGGCCGCGTCCAGCGTCCTCGAGCTTGACCACCGGGTTCTTCATCCCGCCAGCCTGAGGTCCCTGCGTCTTCGAGGTGACAACAGGTTCCTGCGGCCGCCAGACCTGCTGGCTCCCGAGCGCTGGCTACAGGCGACTGTCGGGGACTTCTCCGATGGCGCCCCTGAACTTGCACGCTCAACGCGGGCGGCTCTCCTAGATGCGCAGCACCTGGGGGCCTTCTGCCAACGTCTCCTGCGGGAAAACGCCAGCTCCAGCTATCATGCGGAGTACGAGGCGGAGACCATCGTCCTGCGGGGATCGGCGACCCCCATCACCCGCCTACCCAGCCAGAGGGCGCGCCGGGCATTGGACTCGGCATGGCTCCAGGCGTTTCCTACTGCAGAGCTGGCTGCCCGGTGGACCCTCACCGTGGATGTGCCCCGCTCCATCCCCTGGGCCGACCTGCGTCGAAACTGCTTCTCGGGGCACGACGCAGATGTATCCCTACGGCTGGCCCTCCACGCCCTACCCCATCCTGACCATCCTGCCTCGAGGCGTGTCAACTGTGCCGCCTGTGGGTCCAGCGACGGGTCGCTGGCCCACAGATATTGAAGTTTCCGAGCCGTGCGACCCCTGCTCCGGGAGGTGTTCGCCTCCTGCGAAATGCCCCTGGATTTGCAGGCCTGGCTCTTCGGCGTCGGCCTCCATCCCGAGGCAGTGAAGCTAACAAGTGTGGCGAAGGCTACCATCTACAAGTACCATCTTGGTCTTGAGTTGGGTAATGCCAGCCAACACATCGACCTGCCCACCCTGTGGGAAAGAACTCTCGCAGTCCATCGGTGGCGGTGTCTTTCTCGCGGTGGGCGCCACCAATGAAGACCTTGTATATATTTTATATATATGTATATTTATCTATTACTTTATATATTTATATCTATTTATTCATGTATTTTTCATTATATAATCTTATTTATTCATATTTTTATTTAATCTGTATTTAATCTTATATAATCTTATATGGACGTTATAATAAATCAGTTTCAATCTCAACCTCTCTCTCTCTCTCTCCCCATCTTCGTAGATCGCGAAATGCGTGGTATCGCTGGGGACCCATTGGCGATCTTCCATCAAACTCTGCAGCGGTGGCAGAGGCGCCATGTACATAGTTGTATTTTTAATCATTTTTAAAATCATTTTTTTTACTATAACCATCATCCTCATTGTAAATTTCTCATTTTCTCATAATTAGTGCGGACTGTGCACTTTAGATGTATTGACAAGATGTCAATAAAAATATGTCAATTGTCAAATTGTCTCTCTCTCCTCATTATCTTTATTTTTATTCTAGTAACTAATTTGTGCTCCAAATTATTTCCCATTTAATAGGTTTGCTAGCTTTTCGCTCCATTTTATTTCACTCCCCTAATCAAACCTTTCTCACCGGGGGCACATTCTATCGTAATTTAGACAATGTGTTATGTGAGTAATAAAGTATGACGTCTTTTCTAGTCGTCTCAAAGTGACACCAGCTTGCCACCGGACACCCCGGGGATCCAGATAGGGACAAAAAGGGCGTTGGTGCGGATGTTGACAGTTAGTTAGGTTACAGTGGATATTTTCAGAGAGGCCTACTGAGTCTAGGTTCGTTGTCATCTCACGGCGGCCCTCGTGGCCGCCGTTTTGGCTCCTCTCTGTCTCCGCGGCTTCATGTAGGGCGCCGAGCTTTCCTCAGTTAATCCTCAACTTTACCCTGGTCCTGGTGCCACGTGAGACGTACTAGGAGAGCGTCTTTTGATCCCAAACTTTTCACCAATGCCTTATAGTTTCTCACCCGAAAGGAATTTTTTTGTATTATTTGTTTTCTAGTAAACTATTTACTATCAATTATTTTGATGTTTATTTACTTATTTTCTACTGCTCTATGCATACATTTTGTACATTTTCAGCGACTACTGCCCGCCTCTGTAATACCTTTTTTAGCGGTAAAGTTGTATTTAAACAACAATCAACTGTCGAAACTTGAGTTTTAAAAAGGTCGAATTATTGGAAGAGTCAAATTATCGATAGTGTCGAATTAGTTTGTTATATGATAGCCGTAGGTCAGGACATCAAGATATCGTTGAATTATCGTGTGTCGAATTAACGAGGTCATAGTGTATATATAAAACTAGAAATGCAGTTTTTAATGAGGTCCTCTAAATGAATTCATTTCTTTTATATGTCATCTTATCTGCAATATATTTGTGTTTTTCGCAATTGATTTTCTGATATGTTAAATTTGTTCATTTTTCTTCACTTTAAGTATATTTATTTACACTTTTTATCAATGCCTATAGTTTCTCACCTGAAAGGAATTTTTGTATTATTTGTTTGCTAATAAGCTATTTATTATCAATAATTTTGACTTTTATTTACTTATTTTTACCACAGTTCTATACAAGAATTTTGTACATCTTCAGCAGCTGCCGCCCTACTCTGTAATACCTTTTTAGCAGTAAAGTTGTATTTAAACAACAATCAACTGTAAAAATTCGTTTTTTAAAATTGTTGAATTACCGAAAGAGTCGAATTACAGATTGTTATTTGATAAGTCATATGTCAGGACATCAAAACAGGGTCGAATTAACGTGTCGAATTACAGAGGTTATACTCTATATAAAAAAATTGAAATGTAGCACAAAGTCCAAAGTCGAACTGCTTTCCTCATGTGTAGACATGTGATGCACTTATAGTAAAAGCAGTCGCCTACTTCTACCCACCATGATTATCATGGCCTGGATCACATGTACTAGGAATAAGCAAAAATAAATAAATAATAAATGTAGTTTTTAATAAGGTCCTTTAAATGAATTCATTCTTTTGTGTTATTTGCAATTTTATTTTCTGATTTGTCAAATTTTCATTTTTTTCACTCTAAATATATTTATTTAAACCAATGCCTATATAGTTTCTCACCTTAAAGGGATTTTTTACCAAATATTTTGATTTTTGATCTTCTCTTTATTTACTTATTTTACCACTGCTCAATTTATTAATTTTCTTTACATTTTTACACTTTAATATGTTGTTAATTATAAGGTTTGTTGTGAATTATATGTATGCATTTTCATTTTGATATAAAAATATATAAGGTCTGCCCAGAACGTATATTCTTTACTTAGAAAGTATTTTTACACACCCTTATACTTGAAATGCTGCTTCTAGAAAATCATATAACACTAATTGCAATTTTTAATCCACTTTCTATACACCCTTAATGTCACTGGGGGCCTTTCAGGTAAACCCGGGGCATTGCCTGGGTCACTCAGCTCGTATATTAATATAATGCATATATAAACATATAAAAAAAAAAAACATATCCTGACCAGGCTCACATAAGAATTTCTAGATGGCAGAGCACCATAACAATACCCCTCACTCTATCACCGTTTTCCCGCCCATCTACCTCATGTTTGGCGTTTTACCTCCGGAACTTTCCGACCACACCACACCTTACCCAGGCATCGACAGAGCCAGGAAGATCGCACACACAAGAACTCAAAACAAACACCTATGAGACAAACACATTTACGACCAACGACATAAACAACCACACTTCGTAGGCGACCTGGTGTTGGTTAAGATATATCACCGCCCCAAGACAGGGAAACTTGCCCCATATTTCACAGGACCATACACCATATTAGAGATCATCTCCCCAAATGTGGTCCGTATCGATAGGCCCAACCAACCACTCCAAAGAGATACCGATACAGTCTGTATAATTTTCTTACAACATAAACCTTAGATTATTAAAACATTGGATTAGTAAACATGAGGGCAACCACTTCGCTAAATTACATTACTTTATTTTTCATATAACATTTCTGTAAACAAAAAAGGTGATGATGATAAATCCAATGAATATTTACACAAACATAAATAAATTACATTAAAACTTTATATAAACATAAATATTCTAACTAAATTAAACATTCTCCCGCCACCAACTTGATGGGGGACCATCAAAAAACATTATATAGGTAACAAACATAATTTTACAATAGGTCTTCTGTAAGTCCCATTAGCAGTCTTGACTTCTACCACTCTGATTCTAGCGTCATCTCCTGGAAAAACCTTTGAAATTCTTCCAATCTTCCATGCTAGTGGAGGTTGTTGTTCATTCTTTATCAACACCAGGGATCCTTCCATTAATGTTGGGTTGGGGCTTACACCATTTGGATCTTTGTTGAAGTTGTGACACATATTCTTGGGACCATCTTGTCCAAAAATGATTAATTGATTTTTGAATTAATTTTTATCTATTTGGCAAACTCATTGCTATGATGTCATCTTCATCGGGAAGCGCTGTTAAAGAACCACCTATTAAGAAGTGACCAGGAGTCAATGCCTGTAGATCTTCAGGGTCCTCAGAAAGGACAAAGAGGTCGCGAATTCAGGCAAGCTTCAATTTGTGCTAACAATGTTGTTAGTTCTTCAAAATTAAGCAAAGCACTGCCCATTGTTCTTCTAAGATGATATTTCATGGACTTAACTCCGGCTTCCCAAAGTCCACCAAAATGTGGAGCTGATGGTGGAATAAATTTCCACTGAATTCCCTCTGAATTCGTAAGAACTTTACTGGCATTTTGACATAGTTTCCCAATAGTCCTATGCGCACCAACAAAATTAGTGGCGTTGTCACTATGAATTGTTGCTGGTTTACCTCTTCGAGCAATGAACCTTCTTATTGTGGATATGAGAGCATTTGTGCTCAGACTACTGATTAATTCTAGATGAATGGCCCGAGTGCTGAAACATATGAACAAGGCAACGTAAGCATTCATGGTTGAAGTTGTACGTCCCATGTTCCGTTTAATCAGAAAAGGTCCTGTAAAATCTATTCCAGTTACCAAAAACGGCCTTGATCTGTTGATCCTTGCAAAAGGTAGATTTCCGATTAATTGAAAAGGAGCTTCTTTTTTTTTTTACGAAATCTAGCGCATTTCATGCATGTTCTTAAAATTTTCCGTACAACATTTCTTCCAGAAGGTATCCAGAATATATTTCTTATTGCTGCAAGCGTAGCTTGAATTGATGAGTGAAGATTATGGAAATGAACATTGTTTACAATAAGAGTGGTAAGATGATGTGATCTTGGAAGTAAAACTTGATTAATCCGATCACCATAAACATTTACATTTTTCAATCGTCAGCCAACTCTAATGATTCCCCTTGAATCCAAAAAAGGACATAGATTGTATATTCTACTCTTATTCGGGATTGGCTTGTTGCTTAACAGGCAATGCTTTTCTATGGAAAATTCAATAGATTGAACACACTTAACAACTGTCAACAGGGCATCATTCAACTCTCTTAATGTTAAGGACTCCCTGTTCCTTGAATGTGAAGGCATTCGACTGTTGTTGACAAATCTTAATCACCAAGCTATGATACATTTCAGTTTGGTTAATGATGAGCAGTTTATCACAATGGATGGAATTTCACACTCAATTGTACCAAAATACGTCTTGATTTTTTCTTCTTCTTTAAATTCTTCCTTGGAGCTATTAATGAATTTCTTAATTTCAAGGGCAGGTTCAATTAGCCATGGTGGCCCATTCCACCATAGTGGATGTTCTACTAAGTCGGATGGAAATATTACTCGTGATGCACAGTCTGCTGGATTCTGCCTTCCATCAACATGGCACCAAACCCAGGAGACAAGCCGGTGTATCTCAGCAACTCGGTTTGCCACAAATGTCTTCCATCGGCACAGCTCGGAATTAATCCAGCATAAGGCTATAGTAAAATCAGACCATAAATAAATTTCATTGATGGTAAGAGGAAGGTTATCATATACAGTTTTCACTAATCTTGCCAAATGTAGAGCAGAACATAATTCTAACTTTGGAAGTGAAACCACCTTCATGGGTGCGACTCTTGTTTTTGCCACTGAGAGAAATGTCTTAGCGCTTGTGTTTGAGAGTATCACCTTTAGATACAGAGATGCTGCATATATGCCTTCTGTGATGCATCACAAAATCCATGAAATTCGACCTTCATAAAATTACCTGGTACCACGCATCTTTGGATCTGAATGTGCTCTAGCGGTGGAAGATCCTGGTTTATCAAAGTCAGCTTCCTTCTTAGTTCCTCTGGAATTGGGTCATCCCATTCCAAACCAGTCTTCCAAAGTTCTTGCAAAATCAGTTTAATAGTGGTCGTAAATGGTGAGATCCAACCCAGTGGATCAAATATTTTAGCAACCTCTGATAGTATTCCTCGTTTTGTCATAGAGTTCAGTGGCAGATCTATTCCCTTAAATGTGAACCATCAGTTTTTGGTTGCCATTGAAGGCCTAAAACGTTGACAAATTCCTTGGATTCCTTAAACCCAATATTTGTGTTGGTAGATCTTAAATAATTTGGCAAAAGTGACAGAACATCAGGAACATTGGAGGTCCATTTACGAAGTTCGAAGCCTCCTGCACTTAGTAAACCATAGAGTTCTTGCACCAAATTCTTGCCTTCATCTACTGAAAAAGTTCTAGTTACTATATCATCAACATAAAAATCGGTCAATGCTATTTTGCTAGCTTTTGGAAACTTACTCTGCTCATCCAAAGCTAACTGTTTGATGATACGAGTGGCCAAAAATGGTGCACAACTAGTCCCATAAGTGACAGTTTCTAGCCGATAGTCCTTTATTTTATCATGAGGATCATTCCGCCATACAATTCTTTGGAATTCCGAGTCTTCTTGTGATATTCTAATTTGCCTATACATCTTGGCGATATCAGCATTTATAGCAACAGGATGAATTCTGAATCTCAGAATGATGTGGAACAAATACTGTTGAATTTTGGGCCCTGGAATTAAAGCATCATTCAAGGACAAACCTGAATCAGTCTTTGCTGATGCGTCAAATACTTCTCGCTATTTGACGGTGCAACTTTTTACCTTTATTACAGGATGATGAGGCAGATATTACCTTCCCTTAATGATATCTTCCTTTGGTACTAAGCTCATATGTTCCAATTCAAGATATTCCTTAATGAAGCTTCTATATTGGTCATAAACTTCAGGTCGTGGAATCAAAGATCTTTTTAAAGAACAAAGTCTTTTGATAGCATTGGATCTTGAATCTCCCAAATGGCAGTCAATACGAAATGGCAGTTGTACAACATATCTGCCTGTGGAATCCCTTCCATGTGTTTCCACTGTAGTGTATTTGCATATTGAATTATGGATATGCAAATATCCTGTTTTGCATAATAGTTTTTATAGAATTGTATATATCTATATTAATAAAATGGAAATTTCATAATATATATATATATATATATATAGCGACAGTTTTTGGCTACCAGTAGTCAGTAAATTTATGTAATAAAAGCGATTACGCGGGAGTCCGTCTTTGCCTCAGCCTCGACACCTCACACTCTAGGCTACCTCCCAACCTCTTAGAACAAAACAAATCTGGCGACGAGGATAAAACAACTCTGCCGACGAGGACAGAACAATTCTGGCGACGATAAAATCTACAGGAAGCTACGGTAGTGACTACGGAAACGACCACGAGGTTTTAAGCATTGCGGACCTACGACTGACTCACAGCATCAAACTGAGGAAAGATGGCAACAAATCAAACTGTACCGTTCAGAGTCTTCGATTCGAAGGAAGAAAATTTTGAAATCTTCGTACAGCGATTTGAAGCGGCGTGCGAAGCTAATGAAACAAGTGACCAGAAAAAGGTCGTAATCTTGTTAAGTTTATTAAACTCTGAACTCCTTAAACTAGGGAATGATTTATTTTACCCTGAAAAGATAAAAGAGCAGTCTTATGAAGTAATAAATAAAAAAATAAGACAACATCTTGAGCCTAAGCCAAAAGTTATACCTCAGCGATGCAAATTCTTAAAAAGGGTGCAAAAAGAAACTGAAACTGTTTCTGAGTATCTAAGAAAACTGAAGCACCTAGCCACAAATTGTGAATTTGGCAGTATGCTGTAGATGATGTTACGAGATAGATTCGTAGCAGGCTTGTCATCCGAAGCCCTCCAGAAGAAACTCTTGCAATAAGATGATGAGGTAAAGCTGGATCGAGTATTTGCCATTGCGGTCTCGTTCGAGTTATCCGAGAAAAATGCTAGTGAACTGCATGGAAATTGCATAGGCAAAGTGACTTCGCGTTCTGAAAGAAATAGAAGGGAGAGGCATACCCCTGTACAGAAATATAGCCCTACGGCAGGAGTGAAAAAGTGTGTCCGGGGGGGCGAAAGGAATTCCCACTTAGCACCAGCATGCCCACACAAGTCAAAGGCTTGTTATAAGTGCAAAAAGATTGGGCATCTAAGTAAAGTATGCAAAGCGGCAAATTATGCACAGAAAAATAGATATGTGCAAGAACAGATACTGTCCCTCAAGGGTGAAACTGAGGCTAAGGTTACGCTCACTTTAGACGGAAATTTATTAAAGTATGTAGTGGATACTGGAAGTCCGGTAACATTGATGCCGAAAACCATCTTCAAGAAGTTTTGGAAAGTGAAATTATTTCCTACTTCGAAGAATTTAAAAACCTTGTGCAATAATCCTATCAAGATAGTAGGAGAAAGGGACGTTTTTGTTGGAGAAGCCGGAAAAAGACTTAGATTAATAGTGGTGAATGAAGGTTTCCCAGAGGTTTTACTGGGAAGGGAATGGCTAAGATTCTTGAATATTGACTACTGTAGGTTACTAAATGTGAATAAAATCTTCGAAAAATCTTGCATGAAGTCATTAATTGAAAAATATTCAATTCTCTTCAATAATTAACTGGGTTGCTTAAAAGATGTAAAATTAAATATTTGCATTAAGAAGGACGCAGCACCAGTGTTTTGTAAACACAATGATGAGGTATATAATAACATTGTCCTGAAGGTGTATCCAGCTCATCACTGGGAATAAGCTCCATATGATTGATTAAAATATATTCGTCAATAAAATCACAATATTGTTTTAGGATACTTGGAGATTTTTGCAATTTTCTTTCAAGTGATAAAAATCGTTTCAGAGCATTGATTCTAGATTCGCCAAGAGTTGGCAATGTTCTAAATGGCAGCCTAACAGAGTACCTTCCATCTTCCAGAATTTTGAGGTTTTTAATATATATTTCTTCACACGAAATTTCTTCTCTGGTTGAAGATTTGGCATAGGGTACTGACTCCAGCTCCCAGAATATTTTGAGAAAATCATCTTGTTCCTCCGACGCGAACATAGTTATATCTTGATTGGAATTTTCACCTGACAGTAATATTTTACCAATAAGTAACCATCACAATTTGGATCCGCACGCAGTGGGTACAGATAAATTTTGGAATCTAACCTTCCCGTTAAAAGGGCATGGAGCAAGCTCTGCTCCTATCATTAAATCAATCTGGCTAGATTTGTCAAAATTTGGGTCAGCCAACAGAAGATTTTTCAAATAAGGCCAATTATACTTTTCTATAAAGAAATTGGGCAATTCTGATGTGATCTTATCAATGACTATAGGATTGGCGTTTAATATTATGTTTGAGAAATGTGGGCTAAATTGGAGAGAGACCACACCCAATGATTGTTCTACAAGTTTGTTTCCCAAACCAAAAACTGTAGTTTTACATTCAGCTAGAGGAAGATTTAATTTCTTTCAACAACTATGGGCATGGGTCAATGGAGATATGTCCGCAACAGGACTTAGCATTTCCGGTTTGAACTGATGCAAAAGAGTATGTCTCTTATTACATTATTTGCAAATTTGCGTGAAGACGCATGACGATACTCTATGGTTAGATCTTAGACAGTTGTAACATAGACGATTATATTTTACAAATATCCATCTTTCAGGTAACATCATACCTTTAAACTTAGGACATTTTAACAAAAAATATTCACTTTTACATAAGACGCATGACATGACTCTGCTATCTATACTAGTGTCAGAGGCAAAAGTTGCTGAGGGAGAATGAGTGGGTTTATTCATTTTGTAGAATTGTTTTGAAATTTCTTTATTCTGAAAACTCCCGAGACTTCCAGCAAATCTTTCCAGGAAAGAAATAATCTTTTCATACGATGGATATTCTTTCTCAAGTAAACTCATCTCCCATTCCTTTCTTATTCAGAGGGGGTTCACACTTATAGGAAACAAGTTTTATTATAAAATATTAAAAATTAACACCATATTTGAAAATTTTCAAATGTTCTATTTGAAAGCCTTTTTGTTTATTTACAGAACGGCACCTGATTTTCCACGATAGACACTTTCTGATCATGGTCATACTCAAAAGATCCCATTCTTCCTTTACCACTTTCCAGAGCTAATCTTACCTTTTTGGACATTATTTATATATGCAAACAATATGATATCAACATTTCTAAAAAAGGTATTTATAATATTATTCACGACAAAAATATCAAGTTTTTATTCAAAGCACCTACGGAGAAATGGACAAAAGATTATTACCCTATATCTGTGAGAACTCCTGCAACTGTCAAAAAGGTGAAAAAATATATTACAGAAGAAAATCCTATGCCACAAAAAGATATAGCCAAATAAATAGGAACATCAGTGTCAACAATAAATAAAATAATAAATAAAGATTTAGGCCTAAAAGCTACAAAAAAACATGCGGTTCAAAAATTGTTTCAGAGCCATATTCGTCAGCGACACACTATCAGCAGATATTTTAATGAAAATTTATTGACTGCTGATAGATGGAAATTTATTGTTACATATGACGAAACATAGGTATATTTAACCGATTGCGACAGAAAAAGAGCTATATACTATCAAAAAAGGGTGGAAAAATCTAGGATAATTTGGTTGAAGGAATGTGCTGAAAGTTACCCCAAAGGATTTATGGTGGCATGCGGTATATCATATGAAGGAAAATTAAAAATAAGAAAATTTGAAAGAAATGCCAAAATAAACTCTGAGTACTATCAAAACAACATTTTAGAACCTATATTTTTAAATGATATTCCCTCTATCTATGGAAAACAGAGCAACAAAGTCTGGTTTCACCATGATAACGCCACAAGTCATACCTCATTTTCAACCCAAGCTTATTTGGAAGTTCTAAGGCAAAGAACAGGAATCAACACTATTCCAAAGAACAGAACCCCTGTAAAATCTCCTGATTTAGCCCCGATGGATTTTTTGCATTTTTGGATGCCTTAAAAGAACACTTGGAAAGAGACACCCTAGGACAATTGAAGGTCTCTGGAAAGTGGTAAAAGAAGAATGGGATCTTTTGAGTATGACCATGATGAGAAAGTGTCTGCTATCGTGGAAAATCAGGTGCCGTTCTGTAAATAAACAAAAAGGCTTTCAAATAGAACATTTGAAAAATTTCAAATATGGTGTTAATTTTTAATGTTTTATAATAAAACTTGTTTCCCCCCTCCAAGTGTGAACACCCTCTGTAGAACGATCAAGGTTTGATTGAATTATATGAATTAAAATCATATCCGATAAATTATTATGTTCCAATCCGAGGATAGAGAGATTCTGAATGCTTTCGTTACAAGTGTCCAGGAGCTCAAGTAAATCTTTAGTCGATTCTTGTTTTACATTTTTTAGATCATACAAATTTTGAATTTGTTTAAAAGCCAATTCACTTTTTTGTCGAATCTATTGACCAAGGTTTGCCAGGCAATAGGATAAATTCCAACAGAAATATTGAACGCCCTAATAAGTCTAGCGGCATTTCCTTTTAGTGCAGAATTTAAATATTGAAGTTTTTGAAAAATTCCCAGTTTTGGATTTTGATCAATAGATCTAATAAAAATTTCCTTAAAACTCAGTCAATCTGAAACATCACCACTAAAGGTGGACAATTGAAATTTTGGAAGTTCTAAATGCGTTTCACCAGAAAATGTATTTTTATTTAAATTTCCCAGCTATTTATTTATTTTTATCAAAAAAGAATTGATTTTAGACTTTGCTTTAAAGGATAACTCAAATTTTTCTTCAGCATTAATGCCTTTATATTTTACTAATTTCACATATTGGTTATCGAAGCCAGCTTTTAAATTTAACAATTCTTCTTTATTCTGCATAAGTGCGTATTTATCATTGCCTTCTAAATTATATTCTACATCTGCTTTTATCAATTCTAAACTTTTAATTAGATATTCAAAAATCAAGATTTCTGTTTCCATATTTTAAAGATTAGTATTCAAAACCGTACCTTTCTTTATTTCTATGGCTTCTAAGAACTTTCTATTTCTTCTACTTCTTTCCCGGGGTTCGGCACCAAAAAATGTTAGCACGTTTTCTTTGAACTTTCTTCTAGAAAGAACGAGCTGACTCACTTCGATTCAATTCGATTTATTTCAAACAACAACAAAGAATTACACTAAGATTTAAATGCGACTTAGTTATATTTAAAACATAAATAAAATAAGATTATATTAACAAAACAAAACAAAAAAGATAAGTAACAATAAAATTCTATGAATATGAATTATAATTAATTAATAAAATACAATAATAATAATAAAAAAACCTAACACCTATCCTTTATTCCTTGTGAGCGTCGAACTCCTTCTTCAATCAATTTCCTTTCTTGTTCTTCAAGTCTTGCTTTGTGCCGTTCTTCTAAGATGCTTTTTGTTTCTCCTATCTTTCTTCCTCCTTTTGCGCATCTTTCCTCTATTGGTCCAGTTTGTGTTGAGTCATTTTCAGTGTAGCCACCTGGTTTTACTAAAGTATCCTCCTGAGACTTCATTTTACTCTCTGTGGCAGGATTGTCTTTTTTCAAGATAAGAAAGTCTTCAACTATTTCTTCACAATTTCCTTTATAGGTCAAATTATCACAATTAATATATTCCTGAATATCATTTGCATAATCAATTCCTCTCTTATCTTCACTAAATTTTACTGATCTGACTTCATGGATTATTTTTGACATTATATCATATATTCTGTAGGCTTTTCCTTTAATGGAATAACCAATAAATATTCCCTTTCTACCCTTTGGTGAAAACTTGTTTCTTCTTGGTTTACTCTCAAGCCAATGTGTCAAACATCCAAATATTCGAATGTGTTTGACTGATGGTTTCCTCCCATTCCATCTCTGTATAGGTGTATGTTGCTTGATAGACCTGTGGGGGGTATAATTCTCAATGTATGCAGCTGTAGCAATTGCCTCTGCCCAAAACTTCATGGGTAATTTTGAGTCAATTAGTAAGGTTCTCGCTGTATCTATGAGTCCTATTCACTCTCTCTGCGACTCCATTACATTGTGGTAAGTATGTTGTGGTAAGTTGGTGATGGATCCCATTTCTCTTGAAAAGTCCTTCAAATCTAGAGTTACAAAATTCAGTTCCATTGTCCTTCAAATTCTTCAAATCTTTCAAAGGTCACATCTTTTGATCTCAAGAAATATACAAAGATTATTCTACTGTAATCATCTACTATAACATGAAAATACTTAGATCCTCCTAAAGATTGACATGGCATTGGTCCACATCAACATATATAGTCACGACCGTCTTTTCACCGTCAATCAATTCCTCATGTCACGGATGCGCGCGCATCATCATTATGATCATTATCATTATCTAATGATAATAATAATAATTATTATTATTATATTATTATTATTATTATTATCAACATATATAGTCACGACCGTCTTTCCTCCTCAATCAATTCCTCGAATTCCTCATGTCACGGATGCGCGCGCATCAGCATTATGATCATTATCATTATCTAATTATTATTATTATCAACATATATAGTCACGACCGTTTTTCCTCAACAATTCCTCATCTCTGTCACGGATGCGCGCGCATCATCATTATGATCATTATCATTATCCAATGATAATAATAATAATAATTATTATTATATTATTATTATTATTTCAATATTTTATTATTAATATATAGTCACGACCGTCTTTCCTCAATTCCTCATCGCTGTCACGGATGCGCGCGCATCATCATTATGATCATTATCTTCTATAGAAGCTTCTATCTTTATAATTATGTATATTTACAAAAGGTCAATTCGCTCGCGCCTCTACCGGTGAAAATGAGGGGTAATACCAGCTGACCTAATGTACATGTAAAGTTTGGAGCGGGACGTTTCACAAGAGTGACATCCACGGCTCCAATTTATAATTGTAACAAATAGTATTTGAATAAAAACATTCAATCGGGTAAAACACGGGCGTTGCCCGGGTCATTCGTCTAGTCCCTATATATAGTCACGACCGTCTTTCCTCATCGCTGTCCTCAATTCCTCATGTCACGGATGCGCGCGCATCATCATTATGATCATTATCATTATCTAATGATAATAATAATAATAATTATTATTATTTTATTATTTTATTATCATCAACATATATAGTCACGACCGTCTTTCCACCGTCAATCATGTCACGGATGCGCGCGCATCATCATTATGATCATTATCATTATCTAATGATAATAATAATAATAATTATTAATATATTATTTTTATTATTATTATCAACATATATAGTCACGACCGTCTTTTCACCGCCATGTCACGGATGCGCGCGCATCATCATTATGATCATTATCTTCTATAGAAGCTTCTATCTTTATAATTATGTATATTTACAAAAAGTCAATTCGCTCGCGCCTCTAGCGGTGAAAATGAGGGGTAATACCAGCTGACCTAATGTACATGCAAAGTTTGGAGCGGGACGTTTCACAAGAGTGACATCCACGGCTCCAATTTATAATTGTAACAAATAGTATTTGAATAAAAACATTCAATCGGGTAAAACACGGGCGTTGCCCGGGTCATTAATATATAGTCACGACCGTCTTTCCTCAATTCCTCATCGCTGTCACGGATACGCGCGCATCATCATTATGATCATTATCTTCTATAGAAGCTTCTATCTTTATAATTATGTATATTTACAAAAAGTCAATTCGCTCGCGCCTCTAGCGGTGAAAATGAGGGGTAATACCAGCTGACCTAATGTACATGTAAAGTTTGGAGCGGGACGTTTCACAAGAGTGACATCCACGGCTCCAATTTATAATTGTAACAAATAGTAATGGAATAAAAACATTCAATCGGGTAAAACACGGGCGTTGCCCGGGTCATTCGTCTAGTCCCTATATATAGTCACGACCGTCTTTCCTCATTGCTGTCCTCAATTCCTCATGTCACGGATGCGCGCGCATCATCATTATGAACATTATCATTATCTAATGATAATAATAATTATTATTATTATATTATTATTATTATTATTATTAATATATATAGTCACGACCGTCTTTCCTCATCGCTGTCCTCAATCCCTCATGTCACGGATGCGCGCGCATCATCATTAAGATCATTATTTAATGATAATAATAATAATAATAATAATTATATTATTATTATTATTATCAACATATATAGTCACGACCGTCTTTCCTCAACAATTCCTCATCTCTGTCAGGATGCGCGCGCATAATCATTATGATCATTATCATTATCTAATGATAATAATAATAATAATTATTATTATTATATTATTATTATTATTTTATTATTTTATTATCAACATATATAGTCACGACCGTCTTTCCTCAATTCCTTAATTCCTCATGTCACGGATGCGAGCGCATCATCATTATGATCATTATCTTCTATAGAAGCTTCTATCTTTATAATTATGTATATTTACAAAAAGTCAATTCGCTCGCGCCTCTAGCGGTGAAAATGAGGGGTAATACCAGCTGACCTAATGTACATGTAAAGTTTGGAGCGGGACGTTTCACAAGAGTGACATCCACGGCTCCAATTTATAATTGTAACAAATAGTATTTGAATAAAAACATTCAATCGGGTAAAACACGGGCGTTGCCCGGGTCATTAATATATATAGTCACGACCGTCTTTCCTCATCGGCCTCAGTCACGGATGCGCGCGCAGCATCATTATGATCATTATCATTATCTAATGATAATTATTATTATTATTATTATTATTATTATTATTATCAACATATATAGTCACGACCGTCTTCCTCAACAATTCCTCAATTCCTCATGTCACGGATGCGCGCGCATCATCATTATCATCATTATCATTATCTAATGATAATAATAATGATTATTATTATTATATTATTATTATTATTATCAACATATATAGTCACGACCGTCTTTCCTCCTCAATCAATTCCTCAATTCCTCATGTCACGGATGCGCGCGCATCATCATTATGATCATTATCTAATGATAATAATAATAATAATTATTATTATATTATTATTATTATTATTATCAACATATATAATCACGACCGTCTTTCCTCAATTCCTCAATTCCTCATCGGCCGCCTCTGTCACGGATGCGCGCGCACAGGGAGGTCACGTGCTCGCCGGCAGCCAACGGGCGCGCGCCGCCGGCATTACGTCATAGATTATAAACACAAGGTAATAAGGCCAAATAAAAAAATAGTGTGTGATAAGGCACAATTTGGATTCTCTACTTATATAATTGCCTTATTCTGTCTGTGTGAAGCTCACTGTGTGAAGTTCACGGATAGATTATGGTCAGAATGGATAAAATAAAAAAAAGTGTCAAGGGATGGGAATCGAACCCACGACCTTCCGCTTACCGGTCAGATGCCATGACCACTAGGCTACCCTGAACATATTTTTCCGTTCACATTTTTATTTTTATATTTTCAAGACACACACAGTTTGGGGCGGGACGTTTCACAAAAGAGACATCCACGGCGCCAATTTATAATTGTAACGAATAGTATTTTAATTAAAACATTTTAAAAATATATACGCACTCGGGTAAAACCCGGGCGTTGCCCGGGCCATTCGTCTAGTAAATCCATATGAATCAACTGCAGGGGCTTAACTGTATAATTCTCTGTAGTATTATATGGCTTCTGAACCACTTTTCCCATTATGCATGCTTCACACTCTGGTATTAAAAGATGTTACATAAATTTTAAGAAAGATATATAAAAGTAAAAATGCGTTTTAAATTTTAAACATTTTCACCTGCTTCTAAATGTGTACCTCTCCCTATAAAATTAAATCAAAATATAGTCCTGAAATATTGCGAATTTGAAATATCAAAATGAGAACTTTGAATTGTAAATGTAAATATTTTATGACGATCTAAATTGAGAATATATCTCTGGTAGTTCAATTTTCCTATTTATACTAACTTTGTATTCTGCGGAGGTCCAACTTTCCAAAAATGATCGGCAATGTTTTTAATTTATGTTCTGATATAAAATATTCGTTTTATCGAAGTCCAGTGTGTATAATGAATATAAGCAAAAATATTTTAAACATAATTCTATCGACGTTATGTGGCGCTGAGTTTGTTGTTGACACACATTCAAATGTTATAATACCTCGAAAAAGATTGGCGTTCAGTCAGCTAAAAATTTGGTAAAATAAATGATATTTTGATCCAATATATGCCTTTTTATTAAAAGGAATATACAGGGTGATCCAAAGGTCTTGCACAACTTCAAAAATTGATAACTTCGCGAATATTTGCGCTAGAGCAATGCGGTAAACACCATTGTTTTCAGGATGCAACGGAATTTTTAGGGCAAATAAAGAAAAATTCGAAATTAATATTAGTTACAATTTTATTCGCTAGATGGCGCTCTACCAGAATCAGAGATTCAGCGGCCAAATTGTTTGATAAATTGAAAAATATAATTGATCGACACGTATTTTCCCTTTTTGAATACCAGGAAAGAACCCTAATAATATCAAATAATAAATTAATAAAACACCATTTCGCCAAAAATAGAAGAATTTTTAAATGCAATATGAGATATGTAAAATAGGTAAATGCAAATTAAAACATTTTAGATGCGGTTTTGTGAAATAGATCGAATATATGAAAAACACTGCTGAAATAATTACACGATTTTTTGAAATGTTAATATGGTATCTAAAATTATGATGGCACTACTAATAGGATTACTTGCTAAAAGACATGTATAGTTTCTTGACAAATTGGCGACACTTGACTATTTAGCTGGATATTTGTCATGATCAAACAAATTAAATATAGAGGGGAGTGACAAAATACAGGGTGATTCAAAAGTCCCGCACTATTTTAAAAATTAATAACTCCGCGAATATTCGCGCTAGAGCAATGCGGTAAACACCTTTGTGTTCAGGATGCAATGGAAATTTTATTTCAAATAATGAAAAATTAGAAATTGATTTAGTTACAATTGTATTTGTCAGATGGCGCTCTACCAGAATCAGAGATTCAGCGGCCAAATTGTTTTATAAATTGAAAAATATAACTGATCGACACGTATTTTTCCTTTTTGAATACCAGGAAAGAACCCTCATAACATCAAATAACAAATGAATAAAACACCACTTCGCCAAAAGTAGAAGAATTGGTTGACGATTTTTGAATACATTCAGAGATATGTAAAATAGGTAAATGCAAATTAAAACATGTTGCAAAAAAAAAAATTGATATTTTAGATACGGTTTGTTTTCGAAGATAATAAATTTCTAATTTTTTAAATTCAACTCTCTCTCAGTATCGATCATATTTATTTTAATTCATTTGAAAAATATCAATCTCTGATAATTTATTTTACTCTGGAATGCCGTTGTTGTTGTGTCAAATAAAGAGCCTCAGATGTCTCCATGCATCTCCATCACAGCAGCAGCAATGTCCACTATCTTGGGTGTGTAAAGCTGCTGCTCTGGGTCTATATCAAATTTCTGCAAGGCTGCGGCCATTGCCGGGTGTGAGAATATGTGGGTAGGTGTTAGTTCCACACCAGGACAGTTGTTGCATGCCCTATAGGTTCTTGTGCCATCTGGATGTATTGTCATTTCTTTATAGTGTTTTGTTCTAAGTCTTGTTATAGTTTTTGTCATTTTCCTATCAGAGTTTATTTCGCATTTTGATCTTTTTTTTTTTGTTTTATCATCTTGTATTTTGACAAAGCATCAGCGTCAAATAATGACATTTGTTCTTTTCTTTGGCTCAATTTTCTGGTTCCTTTGCCAATTAAAATGCCATTTCATTACCCCCGATCCAAACATGGGCAGGAATCCATTGTAGAATGCAGTTCTTCTCCAATGGTTCCAGTTGGGTAAGTAACGAGTGTATTTTCTGTGTGATTTTAGTATTGCCCTTTTGAATTGCTTCTAGAGCGGATTTGGAGTCGCTGTTTATTAAATTTCCTTCTGTTTGATGCAGGGATGGTTTGTTAAGGCATACATCAAGCGCTTTCCAGATAGCTGTCAGTTCACAAGTGAAGTTTGACGAAATCTTTCCTGCTCCTTCTTTGATTTTGATGTGTGTTCCATCTTGCAGTATTATGTTAATTCCGGCCCCTCCATTACTCAGGGTAAGGTCTGAAGATCCATCTCTATATTGTTGCACTGGGCTGCGGTTTGGCAGATTCTTCAGTCTTGAGTCTCTCCTCAGACGTGTCTTGCATCTTTCCAGAACGTGTCTCAACCATCTTACAAGGTTAAACCAGTCAATAATAAGACAACTATAAATTTAGGTAGCACCTAGAATATCTCTTTATTATCACATCAAAGTTTAAAGCATGTGGGGTATTTAGTGTATCAAAATACAAATGTTTTATTGTACATTTTTTTTATTTATTGTTACAAAAGCACGAAGTCCAAAGGACTATTGTGCTGTGCTAGTATTATTTACATATATATGATTAATTATTTACACGATGGATTAGTATTGTTTTGTAAATTATTGTACAAATAGTTCTAAACTTAACAAAGTTCTCATAAGATAGAGTATATACACAAAGAGAATTTGGTAATGTTTCAAAGTATCTACATACAATTTGATTAGTCAGAGGGCAAGATAAAAGAAGATGCTCTGGTGATTGTACATCTAAGCGGCATTCACATGTTGGATCATTGATAGCATTCAGTTTGAATAGGAAACTTAAGAAGGGTCCTTTGCCAGTTAAGAATAGAGTAGTGAATTTATCAGAAGAAATGAAATTTGGGACAGCAATTGGAAAGAATTTCTTGAACAGTTCATTAGATTGAGAAAGATAAAACTTAAATTTTAGATCAGATATAGTTTGTTTAATTCTTTTTGAAGGGGTTTTTTGAGTGTTCGATCTGTGAGAGAATTTGTCATATTATACTTTGTTTGTAATAATTCAAGATAATCGGACAGTAAAGGGGTTTTCGCTAGTATATGTGTGATGTAAGAAGATGAAGTCCTATAAGCATGAATGCATCTAATAAGAATTTGATATTGTATAGAATTCAACTTGGATCTTTTTGCTGCAGTGATAAAAGGAAACCAAATATTTGATGCATAGCTTATTGTAGAGCGTATCATAGCTTTATATAAGATCAATCTACGTCGAGTATCAATGCCCCAAGTACGTGCACATAATGAGAATAATATATTCTTAAGTTTCGTAGCTTTCATAATTATATTGTCAACATGTGTTCCAAAATTAATCTTATTCCTTTGTCTATGATTTTCAAAAATAACTCCCAAAATTTTAACAGTTTCTGATGGTTGAATTATTTTT
Organism: Cordylochernes scorpioides; assembly: GCA_030710605.1. Taxonomy (NCBI): domain Eukaryota; kingdom Metazoa; phylum Arthropoda; class Arachnida; order Pseudoscorpiones; family Chernetidae; genus Cordylochernes; species Cordylochernes scorpioides. Next base: position 16,355,691 of record CP092875.1, on the reverse strand, counting down.
CCATCAAAATTAATGGGCAATTTTTCATAGTTATGTAGATAGAGTATACCTGTTTTGTTTGGACTTAGTGAAAGTTTTACCTTTTCACAACAGGCTTTGATTTTTATTAAACATTTGGTAATATTATACTGAAGATCATAGATGTTTGTACATGAGCATGACTATTAGTAATAGTAAGATCTATTATACTTGATCCTCGACATGTTTTGTTTCGATTGTTATGTATGAGCATATTGTGAAAATCAATTATAGGTTGAAGTCTTCTACCGTTTTGATTAATAATATTATCAAACCACATCTGACTAATCTGTTTTATAAAAATAAATAAATGTATAATTTAAATTTTAAATATATTAAAAATAATATTATAAATAATTTTAAAAATACGCACATTAATCATGATGCAACACTTCCCCCTCTCCAGAGGTCGTAACGTCCTCGTGAGTGACCTCATCAATTCTTTCAAAATAGGGTTTGAGTCTTGAGACATGGACAATCAATGGGTCTTGGCCAGGATTATCTTTCGGCTCAATTAAGTAATTTACGTTGGACAGCTTCTTTAATATTCGATATGGGCCAAAATATTTTCTCAATAGTTTTTCACATTTTCCGATTTTCCTGACTGGTGTCCAAACTGCCACTAAATGTCCTGGTTCATAGATTCTCTCGTTGTGTTTTTTGTCATAGTTTCTTTTCATTCTTTCCTGAGTCTTCTCTATGTTGTTAATGACTACCTGTCTCGTCCTTGCTATTTTATCTAAGTAGTTTTCTATATATTCGTCGTAATCGTCCATGTTACTGTCCGTTGGGATATTCTCGTCGTCTAAGAGGGACATGGGTTCCCTCCCAAACAACAGGAAAAATGGAGAGTAGCCTGTGGTTTCTTGAATTGTGGTATTATACGCGTGGGTGATAAAAGGAAGGATTTCGTCCCAGTTCTTCTGATCCGTATTCACATACATGCTGATCATATTGATTAAAGTTCTATTTAGCCGTTCCGTTAGTCCGTTAGTCTGGGGGTGGTAGCTCGTTGTGAAGCAATGTTTAACTTTGCACATTTTCATAACCTCCTTCATCAAATTGCTAGTGAATTGTGAACCTCTGTCGCTGATAAGAAATCTTGGAGCCCCGTGACGTAAAAATATATGTTCGATTAAAAATGTAGAGACTTCTTTTACTGTCGCTTCTGGTACTGCCTTTGTTTCAGCATACTTGGTATAATAATCCGTCAACACAATTATCCATTTCCTTCTTCTTTTCGTTGATGGCAAGGGGCCAACAAAGTCAATTCCGATTCTTTCAAAAGGGTAGTTAGCTGGGGGAATAGGTTGTAGAAGTCCAGATGGCAACTGATTTGAACCTTTCCGACTTTGGCAAAGATGGCACGTCTTTACAAATTCGGAAACATCTTTCAGCATGGAAGGCCAATAGTATTTATTCTTCAATCGGTATGTGGTTCTGGCGACGCCCAGATGGCTATTCAGCATATGGTTGTGGTATTCACTCATGATTTCTTTCCTTCTCTTCTTTGGCACTACCAGCAACCATTCTCTACCTTCAGGATTCGGATTTTTCTTGTAGAGACACCCATTTTATTCTTTAAAGTTATGTGTAATTGAACGCTTGTTTCCACTAAGGTTCTCCCTAATATTCTCAATAAAATCATCCTTTTCGTCTATTATTTGATTCAAAAATAGTCTTTCATAATCCTCGTCCCATTCGTTTTCTGGTAAGGGTCCTCTAGATAGACCATCAGCGTCCAGATGTTTTTTTCCCGATTTGTGTATAATTTCGAAATTATATTCCTGAATCTTCAGTGCCCATCGTGCTAATCGACCGGTCGGATCTTTTAAATTCTTAAGCCAGCATAGTGCGTGATGATCAGTGACGATTTTAAAGTGCCTTCCATATAAATAGGGCCGTAATTTTGATATCGACCACACTACAGCTAAACATTCCTTTTCGGTGGTTGAATAATTTTGCTCAGGTTTACTTAGGGTTCGGCTCAAATATGATATTACCTTCTCTTCGCCACCGATATTTTGAATTAGTGTTGCGCCTAAGCCGATGTTAGAGGCATCTGTGTGAATGCAGGTGGCTGCATTTGGATCAAAGTGACCTAAAATTGGCGGATTCATAAGAGCTTTTTTAAGGTTTTGGAACGCTTCTTCCTGTTTTCCTGTCCAGATAAATTGCACATTTTTTTCTGATGAGACTGGTCAATGGGTCAGCGATTAATGAGAAATCTTTAATAAATTTTCTATAATATGAGCACATTCCTAGGAATGATTGCACTTCTTTGGCCTTCTTGGGCTGAGGAAAATCTCTAACGGCTTTGATATTATATTCGGCAGGTTTTATACCCTCTTGGTTGGTTATATGTCCAAGGATCTCAAGTTCCTCGGAAGCAAATCTGCATTTCTTGGCGTTCAGTTTTAAATTAGATTCGCTGAAGCATCTGAGGACAGCTTCAATTCTTTTAATGTGGGTTGGAAAGTCCGAGCTGTATATAATAACATCGTCCAGGTAGCAAAGGCAAATCTGCCATCTCAGATTTCCGAGGACATTGTCCATATTCCTCTCAAAAGTAGCAGGGGCGTTGCATAGACCGAAGGGCATTACGTTGAATTCATATAACCCATGTGCAGTAGTGAAAGCCGTCTTCTCTTTGTCTCTCTCTTCAATTTCGACTTGCCAATATCCCGATTTGAGATCTATTGAGAGAAGTACTTGGATCCTTGGAGAGTATCCATTACATCATCAATTCTTGGGATTGGATAAACATCCTTCACTGTTACTTCATTTAATTTCCTGTAGTCCACACAAAATCTGTATTTGCCATCTCGTTTTTTGACCAATATAACGGGAAAGGACCAGGGACTTGAAGATTGTCTAATTATTCCTTCTTCGAGCATCTCGTCTATTTGATCCTTTATGATGGTTCGTTCCTTAGCGCTTACCCGGTAAGGCTTGTGCTTTATCGGTTTTGCGTCTTCTGTATGAATCTGATGTTTTGCCAAATTGGTCCTACCTAACCTCGATGAGAACAAATCAGTATACTTGGCCAAAATTTGTTTTAACCTCTCTTGTTCTTTAAATGATAAATTTTTGTTTATTTGAAATTGTATTTCATCATTTTCATTCTGCTTCTCTTTATTCTCTATAAAATTTACCCCTGCAGGAAGACTTCCATAAGCCAATGTTTGGTCTTTCATGATTTTTAAAGGTCGAGGATAAGGGTTCGTTATCCAGATATGGGTTTTCTTATCCGTGACAGTAAGCAAACTTCTTGCCAATCGATGACCATTTGTTTTAGTCATTCTGTTGTTCTCTTCGATGACATATTCGCCATCCTCTGCTTCTATTGAGGCCCTAATCAATTTAATAGATAGTTTAGGTATAACGGTATCTGTAGTGCTCTTTATTTTTTTAGATCATAATTGCTTACGTCATGATTACTCATCAAATTATATTTTATTGTTTCTCGTTTACAATCAATTTTAGCATTCATTTTTTTAAGGAAATCTCGTCCAAGAATAAGAGTTCGTAGATGCGCATCCATTACTACAAATTCGTGGGATAATTCAGTGTCATCAATTTTTAAATCTAAAATAATGCTACCTACCATATCTAATTTTTTCCCATCGGGTCCTGAACACGTTTTAGTGAGACTATTTATTTCACGGCCTGCAAAAAGTGCTGTTCTTAGGTCGACCACTGAAAGATCGGCGCCTGTATCAATCAAAGCTTCGCATAACCCTATCTTGTCCACATTAATATTAATTTTGTACCTAGGGTCCAACTTTCTAATTTCATTTATGGTCGACTTGCTTTGATTGAAGGAATCAGGCGCGACACTTAGTTTAAATCTTCCAACACGGAATATCTATTCCGTGTAGGAATATTCGTTTGTGTGTCATAGAGGCGAGGCCGTGTATAATCTTTCCTTTCGTCCATTTGAAGATTTTCTTGGCTCTTGTCTTGGGAAACTGAGGGGTCTTCTTCTACGATCCTCACAAACTTGACTCTGCAATACCGCGCTACGTGTCCTGGCTTGTTACACTTGAAACATATTGGTCTCCCGTCTTCTGTCCTATTCCTGTTTGAATCTGGACTCTTATTGTATGTTTTCCTTGGGTAGACCGGTTTTGGCTCAGGAATGGGAGTGTAAAATCGTCTAGGGGCAGATACCTGGGGCAGCGGCTTGTTCTGGTAGTACCTCGGAGCGGGGGCCTGGGGCTTGGGGGTGTTCTGGTAGTACCTCGGAGCGGGGGCCTGGGGCTTGGAGGTGTTCTGGTCTGGTCTTCTGAACGACGGAGCGTTCTTCCATTGCTCTTGATAATGGGAACGAGGAGAGCGTGGTCCATTATATAGAGCCTTTGATTTTTTCTATACGTTCTTGATAATTATTTTCAAACAAATCCATCTTTTTACACAATCTTAGGAGTTCGTTGGTATTCTTAGGAGGGTTTAAGTAGAGGGCAAAAGAGTATTCTTTCTTTAACCCTCCAATAACTCAATTTATTTTATTCTCTTCTTCCATTTGGGGGTCGACCTTGTTGCACAGAACCAGGATATCCTCTGCAAACCTGATTGCAGGTTCATTCCACTGCTGCATTCTGTTCAGCCTCATCTTCAATTCTTCTTTGTTGGCGTCTGAGCCAAAATCCTGAATTAGGCGGCTCTTGAAATGTTCCCAGCTGGTAAAACTTATCTTGTGTAGGTCCAGCCAGGTTTTGGCGCTACCAATCATGTTCATGGCTGCATAGCGAGAAATAATATATTCTGCCCAGTGGTACAGGAAGCCAATTTCTTCAAGGGACTCAATCCATGGGCGAGGGTCTTCTGTTCCATCATATTTGGGGATGTCTATGTTGGGGTTCAAAACAACTGGGTCGGCACTTGCATCTCTACCAATTGTTGCACTGGGCTGCGGTTTGGCAGATTCTTCAGTCTTGAGTCTCTCCTCAGACGTGTCTTGCATCTTTCCAGAACGTGTCTCAACCATCTTACAAGGTTAAACCAGTCAATAATAAGACAACTATAAATTTAGGTAGCACCTAGAATATCTCTTTATTTATCACATCAAAGTTTAAAGCATGTGGGGTATTTAGTGTATCAAAATACAAATGTTTTATTGTACATAATATTTTATAGTAATAATCTGTTTTATAAAAATAAATAAATGTATAATTTAAATTTTAAATATATTAAAAATAATATTATAAATAATTTTAAAAATACGCGCATTAATCATGATGCAACAATATGCTGTTAAAGGGGGTGGCCTAGCATTTTTAATCAGGAATTTGTACTATGAGGACATAGCCGTTAATATTCCAAACATATCAGACCTCGAAGCCCAAGGTATCAAAGTCTACCTCAATAAAAACAAAGCCATCAACATATACAATATGTATCACCCTCCTAACAATAAATGATGGAAAAATGGCTTAATTTCTTACAAACAACACTATTATTGTAGGTGACCTTAATGCCAAACATCAACTATGGGGATGTTCCACGCCAAACCCAAGAGGCAAAATACTATCGAACATATTTAACCACAATGCCATTATCGTGATACTCCTGTCGAAGGACTGCCAGGTCCGAAAGCTATAGAATAAAATTTGAACTAGAAACTTAGCCCTGGAAACTTTATTTTCTTTTTAATGCCTTCATGTGCTCAAATTATGGAAATCCTACTCATCATTCCTACAGCTCTAATACTGCAAAAGCACTAGTTATAAGTTTTTACTATCCTGACATTTTCCACAAATGCAAATGGCAAATATTAAAAGGTATTGGAAGTGATCATTTGCCTAATTTGATAGAAATTATCACAAAGACCAAAACCAGCTCAATTAAGAAAAATTCTGGAACTTCAAAAAGGCTAATTGAATATCTTTCAAAAACACCATTATTAAAGCAGCCAAAGTTTCAATACCAAGAGGTAATATTAAGAAATGGATTCCAAATTATACACACCAAGCAAAAAAAAAATCAAACACTTATAACTAAAATAATATATAACTAACACTTATGAATAGAAAGACATAATATTCACAGATATCTTAGAAAATTTGGCTATCCCCCACTGTTCATCGATCAACACTGTTACAATCCATCCCATCATAGAACCCAGCAGACTTTCAAAACGACCTGTTATATTGATTACTCACCAACCAATTTAAAAATAGCCCTGGAAATAAAGAAATACGGAATCAAGTTCTTTTTCCGCACCCCAAGAACCATCGGGAATATCCTTAGAAATCCCATCACAAAATCGACCACAGACCAGAACCCTCTTCAGAAGAAAAATGCCTAATATTCCGTGTCATGAATTGATTGTCCATCTATATACATAGGAGAAACAAGCAGGAAAATAAAGACAAGATTGAAGGAACATACTTACAATATGAAGACCAAAGATCCAAGATCCCTCATTTTTCAACATACCATGAAAACCGGCCACAAATTTAATTTGGACAGTCCAACTTGCCACTACAGTAACATAACCACCAAATCTGAAAGATGAATCCTTGAATCGCTGATTTCCAAACAACACAATAGTATTAATCGTAGAATAGATATCCCAGAACAATTTTGTCATATTCCATACCACAAAATTCAGATTTCTCGCTTATCCAATCCATAGTCTAAAACTTAACCTTATTAAAATATTGAAATTTAAGGTTAATTTATTTCCAATTGTTAAACATAGTAAAATAGTAATAATTTATGTAGATTTAATACTTTTCTTTCTGATAATTTATGTAAAATTTGTAACAAATTAAATGTATATAACTGTCTCTCGAGGATCAAATGTTTTATTTTTACCTGTAGAAGGGCGGCTCCAGCCCGAAAGCTCGCGCATATCATAATAAAAGAAACTCAATGCGAAAGGTTGTATTTTTATTTTTTGTTTATAACTAAAAGAAATGAACTACAAAAAAGTGCACCCAAAACCAAACAAATTGTAGAACTGAACTGAGCATTGTGAATGCAAAAATAAAAATATTATACGTAAATGTGAAAAGGGAAAAATGGAAACAAACTTGAGAAAACCTGTACCCAAGAAACCCGAATACAAAACTTTGGCATTTGGCAAAACAATTGCTAGATCCCAGTGACAAACTGAAAAAACAAATATGATAAAGAATACAGATGATACCCCAGCAACTAATGACAAAATTGCTTCCAATCTTTTAGGTAATTCATATCAAATATGTAGTAAATTCAAATTAGAAATAAAATATAAGAAAGTTGAAAATAAGGTCCGAAAGATTATTCATGACTGTAAAAATGTCACCACCTCCCAGACAACGTGTCTGGAAGGATTTCTATACCGGTGGCCTTTAGTCACAGCAAAATAGTAAACTATCTACTGTGTCCAGCGGGAACCGCGGGGAGGCGGCCACCGGTCTGATCTCTTCACTCGCGGCTGAGGAAAAGCTCAGCAGCCACGTCGTGGGCTTTCTCAAGAAGCTTACTGTGATTTCTCAGCAGCTTACTCTCGATCGTGCCCCTCGCTCTCCTTCTCTCTTCCTGTACACCCACAACCCTTGGAAATCCAAGACGTAGTGGCGCGCATCCACATCCGACTCCACAGACGTAATCAGGATTGCTCTTAATTTTAAATCTGTGGAGACTCCTGGGAAAGGGCCCATGTTCCGAACTATCCTAATGAGTTTGTGGGACATTACCTTACAGAGGTACTTGGGTGTTGTTACCCAATTGAATATATATATGTCATAATATATGCTCTTCCAGGATTAATAAAACAAACCAACAGCCAACGAGAGAGAGCTGGGCAGCTAAAGCGAGACACTTTAGACAACTAACTTACGACCATTTTTGGCCACATTCCTGAGGGGGGGCGTCACCACCTGGCGACTTTCCTGGTTAGCCCCCCGGTTGTGTACACAGGGAAAACAGTCGTTCAGCTGATAACGTCTCGCTCGCTCTCTCTCGGCTGGCTGCCTGGATGATTGCTCTAACAACTCGTCGTGTGATTATTTCTCGCCTCACCACATTTACCACTATAGTGCCACATTGAAAGTCGACAGGATCATATCACAGAAAAAGTCGACAGGATCATATCACAGAAAAAGTCGACAGGATAAGACCTGGCCGGGAAGCAAATCCCTCATATACCGGAGTATGAAGAACAAGAAGCCAAGCCACGATGATCGGCCAAACCCAACTCAACTGTAACCACTCCTCTTCGAGCCCTCAACCACTTCTTCGCCAACCTTTGAACCGTGATCCCGAAGAAGTATTCACCTACGACGGAGATGGAGCTGCCACACACTTCTTCCAGCACTAGATCTACCCAAAAACGACCACCGTGCCAGAGCAGGACACCTTCCATCATCATGGACAAGACTCCGCCATATCCCTGCCGCCACTGTGATGTACAACACTGGTACGCTCAGTGTCACAGACAGAACTCTCCCGAATCTCAATGAACTTACCTGCTCTCTAAACCAGCATAACCTGTAAGTGAAATTGTTTTACCCCTTCCATTCATTCTTTAAATAAGTCATTCCTTGTAAATTGTCCCAATATTTACAAAATTAGCTCCATTTATTCTCTCCATGCCTATTAACAATAATTTTATGCTCCATACTATTTATCTAGATATTTGTAACTCATTTAATTAGTTACCTTACCAGTAGAATTTAACAATCGTTATTTTAATTAAATAATTTCCATTTTTAACGTAACTCTTAAAAAAAAAACTCTTAAAAAATAAAAATAAAAATTGGAATTCTACCTATTAACGCTTTACGATTTTTACTATTAACAATATATTTTTCATAATCAATTTATTTATAAAAATATGCCTCCAGCACCTAAAATTTTGTATGTCTATTTGTATATGACCTCTCCTACTTGTAAGCACGGCTCACGAAAAATAATTTCTTTCCCTAATCGATTCAAAATTCACCCTGTAATTCAGGCGTCGAAGAATTCCAACCACCACGTGAACCTTGCTTACAACCAACCCTTGGTGACTTAGCTATCTGCCCCTTAATGCCCCTCTCATTCTTACAACTTTGTTAACCTTATACCAGCTCAGGACCTTTATAGAGAATTATTGATTAATAAATTATCGAACTTCTATATTGTCATTTCAAAATTCTAATCTTCACCCTTCATTTATGATAATATATTTCGCAGTTCATCTCTAGCATATCCACCGACCCACACCATCTAGCCAATGGTGTGTTCGTCACAGGATGCAGATTGACTAACTGTTAGGTATTTATCAACTCCTTTTTGTTCGCACTTGAACAATCTGCATCGAGCGACACAGTTCGCTTCTTCTTCTCGCGCCACACGTTCGCCACACGGACCCTGTCTTCAAATCTATGTTTGTCCATTGTCCAAACCAGCACGATATAGCCCACCTCCGATATTTCCCACGGAGGTACGTTAAACATCGTCGCTGATTTTGTCCGGTCCGTCATCATTTCGCGCAGACATGGGTCTTACTTTCAACCCACCGCGAAATCATCGCCTTGCACAAGCTCCCACGACGGTTCAAACACCTCGTGTCCGAGCAGCTTGTCACTTGTAACGGACAACGCAGTCCTCGTCCCAATTTTTGGCACTGTGCGCGCATACTTTCCGCAAATTAAATATAAGTCCGTTCGACTTCCTCACCTACACACGGGACTTTTCCCCTCGGACTCGCTACACAAGTAACTGCATAGATAAGTTAGATTGGCCCAGGGCAAGTCTCCCCTCGCTCTGTTCGCCGAAATTCTAACATTGTATGTAGTTCGATATTTACCTCAGTCCTGAGCTCACACAATTGCCAACCTCAACCTCATTTCTCGTACTCTACACTTATAACATAGAAAGCCCATGACAAGTTTCCCCTTGCCATGTCCGCCTGAAAAATATCTTAAAGTGTAGAGTTCCCCAGTCTTAATGATCTTCAGAATTTCATCATATGTATGTGACTCTTCTTCTCGTTGTTCACACTCCTCCATATCACTTCCCTTACAGTACATTAGATTTTGTTGTATATAGCCTTTTATAACCTTGATATTTCAAAGATTTCCTTAAATGTCAAACTCCCCGGTGTTGTAAAACTGCTTGTAAATAATATTTACTTGTGTACTATACAATATTTTATTTACATAAAACTATGTCACCATTACCTTAACTAATTTTAACTGTAAAATTATTTTCTCTATTCCTGGCTTCTCCAGCTTTAAATATACTTAAACCATGTTCAGCCTTCTTCAACGGGGGCCATATGTCATAATATATGCTCTTCCAGGATTAACAAAACAAACCAACAGCCAACGAGAGAGAGAGCTGGGCAGCTAAAGCGAGACACTTTAGACAACTAACTTACGACCATTTTTGGCCACATTCCTGAGGGGGGGGGGGGGCCGTCACCACCTGGCGACTTTCCTGGTTAGCCCCCCGGTTGTGTACACAGGGAAAACAGTCGTTCAGCTGATAACGTCTCGCTCGCTCTCTCTCGGCTGGCTGCCTGGATGATTGCTCTAACAACTCGTCGTGTGATTATTTCTCGCCTCACCACATTTACCACTATAGTGCCACATTGAAAGTCGACAGGATCATATCACAGAAAAAGTCGACAGGATCATATCACATATATGTATATATCTCCCCTTCACACTGTTCCTCCATCTGTTCAACCATAAGTCCTGGACGTGCCCCCTGATCATCCTATGAATTTCTTCCTTGGTCACTGGGGTCCTCAGTGATCTACCTCTAAAGCATACTGCCTTAGCGAGCCTGTCTGCGAACTCATTACCTTCGATGAGGGTGTATCCCCTAAACCAAGGGAGCTCCGGAGCCCGCGTCATCATCTCCAGCTCCTGGATTATTTGATGCGCGAGTTGCCCTTTCTCCAGATTGATGGCGACGAGGGCCGACATACAATCTGAATAGAGGCGGTCCGGGCTGAAGTTCTTCTCGGCACACACTCTGAGGGCTTCCCTGATCGCAATCAGCTCGGCTGAAAATACCAATTCGTCCACTCTGAGTGCCAAGCTTTCTTGGAAGATCAGCTCTCCATTAGTGAAAATCACTACCCCAGCTCCAATATTGGTTCCAGACTTACTCCCATCAGTGAAAACCTCCGTGCCAATTCCTGTCGGCCCTCCAGGACTCCAATTCCACTTTGGCAACCACTGCGGAGGCTTCCTTTGGTCCCTCTTTCATTCCAGGGCACCCGCTTCAAGTCCCAGGGCATCTTCCCTGTTCTCCCAGCTTCTGTCTGATGGTCTCCTCCTCTAGTTTCAATCCCAGGGGAATAAGCCCAGCGAGGACTAATAAGGCCTCACTGCTGGTAGTGCGATATCCCCCTGTGAATCTGAGTGCCGCTGTACTCTGCACTCTCTCTAGAGTTGTTGCCACCTTCTAATCACTGTTTCGGCGTCACCAAGCCCCGGAAGCATATAGCAGGTTTGGCTCGACACAAGAGAGGTAGAGGTTCCTAAAAATAATACCCTTCTTTCCCCCCTCCCCCCCCCCCTGTTGAGAGCTAACCAAGACAGGCCTACACAACGCCTCCCTGCCTCTCGCCACCATCCCTTTCGCCTGGTATTGCCAACCCATCTTGACATCAATGACTACTCCCAGGATGGTCATCCTATTAATCAACGCTACCCTCCGTCCTTCCATCCGGATAGCCGGCTTGTGTTCCCATTTGATCCCTTTCCTTTTAGTTCTTATGTCCCTAGACTTAAAGCTGAGGGCTTTAGTTTTGGAGACATTGAACTTAAGGCCAGAGTCTTGGGCCCAGTTCGAGAGGATTTGAAGAGAAGTCTCAACACACTTCTCAGCCTTCGCTCTCAAAGCAGCCTCAATGATGAGGAACTGGTTGTCGGCATAGAGAACCAGCCTGGCTCCCTCAGGTAGCTCCTCCTGGAAAACGGTGTTTACCAGGATATTCCACAGAATAGGTCCGCAGCAAGAGCCCTGGGAGCAACTCCTAGCACAGTTTCTTTCCAACTTCCGCCCGCCAAAACTGAGGCTAATCCGTCTATCCATCAGGAAGTCACGAACCAAGTTGCACAAATTATCTTGACAACCCATGTCCATCAAATTTCTCATCAGCTTGTTCCAGCTCATGGAGTTGAACGCGCCATCAATGTCCAGGGCCACGAGAAGAACCCAAGCACCCTTATTTAAGCCCATCTCAACCCCCTCTGACACCTCGTTCAGAGCTGTGGTTGTGGATATGCCTTCCCTAAAACCATGTTGAAAAGAGGAAAGGAGCTCATTACTCTCTAGCCAGTGCTTCAGTCGCTGAGCTATTAGGCTATCCAGGACATTACCTAGACACGCTAGTAAAGAAAGCAGACGATAATCATTAGGAGAATTATCCTTTCTACCAGACCTTTCGAGAAGCACTACTCGAGCAACCTTCCATGCCTCAGGAAAAGTACCAGTGTCCAGGGACCTATTGAATAACCTGTCAAGAAGCGATGGGTGCATCCTTACCAGGGCTTTCACGACCGTGTTATCGATCCCGTCGGAACCAGGAGATTTCCTTTTCCCGAACTTGAAAGCCTTCTGTTTCACTTCATTCTTAGAAAAGGGCGGATCCACCAAACCACAAGTGGTCAGAGAGATCTCGCCTCTGGTTCCTCGTTTTCGAAGTGCCGATCCAAGATGAGGTCCAGGGTCTCCTTCAGGTCCCGGGTCTTGAACCCATCTTCCCCTCCAAGTAGCCTCAAGTTAGCGGAGCACCTTATCTTCCCAGAGACAGCCCTGTAAGGGCGACCGTATGGATCAATCTCCATTACGGTTTTGCACTGCTACCTCCAGTGTTTCCTCTTCGTCCTTTTGGTGTGTCTCTTGTACCCTGCTAGGACCTTCTGGAAAGCTATTCTTCTCCTAACTCTCTCTTCGCCCGTATTATTCTGGAATAGCTTCCTCATGGCCCTGACTCTCTTCCTCTCGATCTCCAGCTACTCGGTCCACCAAGGCTGTTTAAGCCTTTTAAATGCGGTAACCTTTCCAGATCCAGGCCCCAAGGGTTTGCACGTGTTGGTTATTTCCTGGTGGAGCTCATTGACCATGCTATTAATATAAATTCAGTTAACTGCTCCAGCCAATCTATCCCCAAGTGTGCAAGCAAATCGGCGTCTGAATCTTTCAAGGTTAAACCCCCTGATGCTGTACCGAGGAACTCTCTCCACTGATGGCGGTTACACTTCACAGCTGGCCTCAAACCTGATGAATTTGTGGTCGCTTACGTCCGTGGGGTCCGTTTCTCACCTCAAACGCCGCATCCTGCTTGTTCTAGCCAGAGAGAAGTCTATGATGCTTTCACCGTTTGCCGTGGCAAACGTCGATTCACCATAGACGTTCCAAATTTCCAGACTCTGACCAATAACAAGATCAACCAGCGCCTTTCCTTTAGAATTTCCTCCCTGTCCCCAAACAGCTAGGTGCGCGCGTTAAAATCCCTGCCAATCACGATCTCGTGCCCTTCCTTCCAGACCAAAAAATCATTTAGGAAGTCCAGCTTACCGAGGTCGTTGCCCTGAGGTGGTATGTACGTTGAGAGGCAGACCAGTTTTAGATCCGCCGCCTCGATCTGTACAGTCACCGCCTCCTCCCAGGACCCACAACCCAAACAAGGAAGATCTCCCCGGACCAGTAAGGCGGCCTTGTTGCACTCGCTAGAGAAAAACCTGTAACGAGTATCTAGACCCATCCTACCGTCATCCTCCAGGTACATCTCCTGCACCAGGATGACATGAGGGTGATCACTTTTAATGATCCGGTCTAGCTCCTCGGAGCTCCTCCTCGAACGAGCGCAATTTAGCTGCACGAACCTCCACACCTCCTAGTTTGGCCTCTCTACCATCGCCTCCCGTTCACGTTCCAGGCCTTCACCGAGCACTGCGTACTCCGGGGGCGATGATCAGAGTCATATTTCCTGCTGTACCTCTTGTTGTCCTCTAAACAGAGCCAACAACCCGGCTTCATATCGCATCCCTGTTCTTGGAAGTGCACGCCCTCGCACCTCCCACACTTCTTAGGATGTTCGCAAGTCCTTGCGATATGACAGGGCCTGAGGCACCTAAATAAGTTAACACTGCCTCATTCACCCTGATAGGTACCATCCTGGCACCTATCTTCAACCACTTCTTGCCAAGGAGGGATTTCATGGTGGCCTCCTTTAGGCCCGAATAACCCAATTCGTTGCGTAGGGCCTCCTTGTACTCTTTGGATACAATCTCATGTATCCTTTCAAGAAGTCCCCACACCCCGAATTTTGGAGCACCACCATTTCTTTTAGCGTCTCCTCTTTGATGTCAGAGTTGACACCCAAGAGATTCAGCTCCCTTCTGGCTCTCTTGAGGCCTCCTAGCCTCAGTGCAGGCTCCCTCTCTATAGCCTCCACGGCCAGTTTCTTGTCCTCGGGGTTCTTCAATATCAGAGCCACAGCTCCCCCACCCCGAACCATTTTGAGGTCATAGCGGTGCCCAGGAATGCTACCAGCGATGCTTTTCAGCGCCGCGAGCATTAACCCGGACCTCGCATCCTCACTCCACTCAACTACCAAGGTCAGGTCCTCCTGCCATCTAGGGGGGCCCTTGACCTTTGGGGGTTCTGAATTGGTAGTCTTGGCCGCCTTGGGGGGATCCTTAACCTCTTTAGCCCTGGATCCTCTTTTGATCCGGCTGCCACCTCAGTCCTACTCTCTTACTCTTTTGCTGAAGACTTCCTAACCCCTTTCTTCTTCTTTCTCTTCTATTCCGCCACCTCGCTGTTCTTAGTGTGAACAGGTTGTTTTGGGGGAGATGGCGGAAAAGCTTTCTCGTCTCTAATTGGTATTTGGACCGGGTCTCCCTCTACTTCAGGGCAGTAACTCCCATCCCTTGCCCTTGCGGGCTCCTCCGTTTTCTCGTTTCGGGGCGTCTCTCGTCTAGGGAGGACTGGGAAAGCGTCATTGGGAGGACATACCTCGACCTCAGCTAGTTTCAGCGACTCTAAAAGAGCCGCTGCCACTCCCCTCTCTATGCCATACTGCAGGGTGGTCGGACTGAGGATCTTTTCCTCCAAGTTCCGCTTCTTCACCCGCAGGAGCTCGAGCTCTTCAAGAGCCGACCTATGTTTCTTGAGGAGCTTATCGAAGCATTGCTCGAGGATTTTCGGGTGAACGTTTCCAATTTCCTTTCTCGACGTATGGTGTCTAGGGAGTCCTGTAACGCCTCGGCAAGCTCCTTAAGCTCCGGGCACTTCTTCTGGGGTAACAATGCCTGATTTAGAAACTCATTCATTTTATTCAGGTCATTGAGGTACCCTGCCTTGGTGGCATCCATCGCAGCCCCCGACTCCTCGACTATTGAGCCGATTCACGCCTCAGACGAAAGGTCAATCAACAGGAAAGTATCCACAGGGATCTCCATGTTGATGATCCTGTTGAGGCGGATATCAGGGGGGGAGGGTGGACGATCCTTCCTATCCTCTCGCTCTGGTTATCCAGAGCTAGCTGTGCAGAAGGCACCTGAGCTCAAATCCTCAGGCGGCCGCGTCGCTTTTCGCGGACTCAAGTGAGGACCCTGCCTATCCTCTCGAGTCGTGTCGACTCTCGCTGTGTGGAGGGTGCCTGGTTCCATAGGGGCTTCCCTGGGCCATTAGTGGGCGCGTCAGGGAAATCATTAGAAATATCCAACAAGGTATTATTGGGCATACGCTCGGAGCCCGAGGGAATTTGAGCGTCCTCGGGCTTATCCATGTCTTCAGGAGTTTTTTCAAGAGGGATGCATGAGAAGTTACTAGACCCAATATGTCGAGCTGGCCCATCAGCTCTGACTAGGTCGTTCACTCCGCGGCAAGAGGGATCTGCCTCCCACCCGTACTCAGGCGCTACCTGAGCCCCATTGGTAATGTCAATCTTTATATTTTTATTGCCATTATTGGGGGGTGTGACCTGTATTATAATGACACCAGAACGCCACCATGTCACGCAAGGCTGAACTGGGCATATCCGTCTTTCCAGACTTGTCAGACGAGCTGTCAGCGTTGGCCACGTTCTTGTTAGAAACGTGCTCAGGACGCACCACGGGAAGGTGCTGATTAGCATATGTAGGTAGCCGTCAAGCCTCCCTACTTTGCGTAATCTGCAACTGGACGTCACTCCTGTCACAGAACCCTATTAGCATCGCTAACTCTTCCACTGAGTTCCTCAATGGTCTGTCGTGATCAGTTAGCCCCTACCACCCTCTTTCAGGCAGCCAGGTACAGACCGCTAATGTCCGCGAGTCGGGTGCCGAGGGCTGCAGATGCCAGGCACATAGTCCTATCCACTCTCTATGCTCAGAACTAGGGCCCTGCATAGTTGGTACATCCTTGGAGCAATGGCCACCCAGACCTTTCGGTCCATAAACCGGCATGCGATTGCATACCCATTGCTGCATTTTAGGTCACCTAACCAAAAGGAATGATGCATTCTCTCCATGCACCGAGCGGCCATTGTTTGGCCCCTCGCACCCGCCATTATGGTCTGGCTCCATAGGGTCGACAAATCAAACCCACAGGTGTCTCCTAGAGTTCATGGCAGGGTTGCTGACGAATCAAGGGCCTCTGAGGTTCTGAGGTTTACGCAGGGAACCAACGCTAAGGCGGGAGGGTGTTACTACTGTGTGCACCCCTTGGTTTTTCATGGCGCGCACGGTGAGGACGCTCCCAATGGCGCACACACAGAGCGAAGACTCAAGAGTTTCAAGACACGTGCGCCTTGCGCCAGCCAACCAAGGGCAGATCGCCAGCTTACAGCTTCACTGGCGATCAGCCAGTGGCACCCCGACGCAAGGACGAACACGCAGAGTCGCCTCTCCACTCCTCTATCCTCAAGGGTGAGTGAGGGGTGGGCATTCTTCTTTCCCCACAGCACAGTTGGTACAGTGAAGTGGACCCAGGAAGAGCTCTGAACAACAGAAATAGACAGCATCAAACGACACTCACAAGATTTAGAATAGGCCATCTCAAGCCATTGAAGATAGAAAATAACAACAAAATCTACCCCACTTGCCCAAAATGTAGCTTGGCACCTGCAGCTCCAGAAGACATTGTGGCTTGCATTAGATGCACTAAACAGGACCTTTGGGAGAGGCCGCTGTTTATTATAAAACAGCTAGAGCAGCATGAATTCATAGAATTCGTGTAAACTTTTGTTTCTTATCCCCTTGTGTAAGAAACAACAACAACAAATAATTTCTCTGATCGCTTAAACCAATTGTATCATGTCCTTTCTTTTTAAGTATGTTTTTGTTCTCTTTTTTTTTATATGCAGGGTTCATTCAAGTTAAGATTGATGATTACATTTGATGGCACTGGGGTAGGTGGTTCTTTTTGAATTTGAAAGTCATTGTGTTTCATATTTATGCCCTTTCTAATATTGTTGTCGTACTGAAGTGTTGAAGATCTTTTGAGTCTTTCTTTTTGTGTCCAGTTTAAATAGGTTTCATGGGATATGTGTTAGGTTTCTTTACTTTTTAAGCTATTGGTGAATTTTATTGTTTTTATTTTGTCTTCTGCTTTCGATCGAGTAGGTCTGAAACACATTCTCTCTGAATTTTCTCATTCTTGGTGGATGAAGCAGCACCAGTGATTATTTTGGCCGCTTTTGCTTGAACACTGTCTAGTCTTCCTTTTAGTGATGAGCTTGAGGGAGCCCAGACGAGTGTTGCATATTCCATTATCGGCCTTATTAAGGTGGTATATGTTGTTCTGAGAATTCTGTGTTTTTCTCCCCAATTTGTTCCACATAGCCGTCTCAGAATGTTTAGTTTTCTGGTAGCTCTATTTGAGGTGATAATTATGTGTTCTGAAAATCGCAATTCCTCATCAATGACAATTAAAATAATTTTATTGACACCTTGTCAATACATGCAAAGTGCACAGTCTGCACTATTTTAAAAAAGATAATATGCATTATATACACTATGTACAATAAATATGGCGCCTCTGCCAGCGCTGCAGAGTTTGGTGGAGAATCGCAAGTGGGTCTCCAGCGACACCACGCATTTTGCGATCTACGATGAATACGTAGATCGCGTACTTCGCCGCTAAGGAGATGGTGATGGCGTGGTCCTCGAGAATAACTGGAAATATCCAGGACTGCAGTATAACACCTAGGTATTTTGGATTTCTAATTTTATCTATTATTTGGTTGTTTATGCTTATTTTGTGGTTATATTTATGCCTTTTTTCCCTGTCAGTGGAGAAGACGCATAGGTTTGGTTTTATTGGGTTTATGGTCATTTAGAGTTCCATTGCCCTCTTCTCCAGTCCTCTCATTGATGTGTTCAGTATTTTATGATTTTTCTATACTGCTACTTGTGTGCCATATGGCTATTTCATCTGCATAATAGGCAACCTTTGTGTCTTCAGTGAGGAAAGGATGGATGTCGTAAATATATAGCAAATAGAGTAGAGGACTGAGCACAGATCCCTGAGTTAAACCAGCCCATGTTCTTCGGTCCTTGGAAAATTCTCCATTAACCCGAACCTTTAACCTTCTTCCCCTTAAGAAGTCTGCAATCCAGATTAAGATTATTTTCCTCTTAATCCGATGTTGTGCAGCCTTTCAAGTAATTTCTCCCTCCACACTCGATCAAAAGCTAAGGTCATATCCAGGAATACGGCCGTTGTATTCTTTGGCGGTTTTTCCTGGAAAGAATCTATTATTGATTGACAGAAGTAGAACAGTTGATCAGGTGTACAGTGTCTGGATCTATAGGCAGTTTGGTAGATGTTTATTTATTATTGTTAGTGAGCCAGACTATGAGCCTAGAGTGGATAATTCGTTCTGTTATTTTACAAAGTATGCTGGTGAGAGCAATTGGCTGATAGTTCTTGGATTCCTTAGCATCTTTGTTTGGTTTCAGTATTGGCACTATAATCGATATCTTCCAATTCTTTGGTAGTTTACCAGTTTGCCATGAAATGTTTAGTATTCGTAGGAGTTGATTTTTAGCTTTGTCTCCAAAGTGTTTAATCGCTTGACCAAAGATTAGATCATCTCCTGGTGACCTCTTGGATTTTTCTATTGATGAGTTTAGCTCATTCAGTGTGAAGTCTCTCGAGAAAATATCTTGTTGATGGTAGTTTCTTGCTTGTTTAACTAACTTGTTTATATTATTTTTTAGAGTCCTGTCTTCATTCGTATAGTTGAGTAGAAAATGCTTGAAACATATTCAGCAATTATGTCAGCCATCTTTTTGTTCTCGTTTTCTCGCTGTTCTATTCATATCGGTTAGAGTATTGGAGGATTGGTGTTGGTTTTGATTGTTTTCTAACACTCTAATCATATTCCAGTGTTGGCTGTCCTTTCTTGGATCCATTTTTTCGCGGGATTCTGCCATTATTTTTGTTTGCATATCCAAATTTCTTGTTCTATTTTGTGACTAATATCAATGAGTTTCTTTCTGTTTTCTTCTGTTTTATTTGTTTTAAGAAGTTCATTGATATTGTCTCTCTCTCTGAAATCATTGCCTCGATGTTGTGGTCGTTCCAGTAAGGTATCCACAGGTCTTTACGTCTCCTTCTAGGTATCGATGCTTTTGCAGCTTTGGATATGTTCAAAGAGAAATTTTCCAAGTTTTTTCAAGCGTTCTGTAATTCAATTCTTCGTTGCACAGTTCTTCATGCTTTTCTGTGAATTCTTTTCAAGTCGACTTTCCTAAAGTTCCATGTTCTTTTATTCTGTTGGCCATTCTCAATTTTTAAGTTTAGGGTTGTTAAAATTGGTCTGTGGTCACTGATTGCACCTCTCAGGATTTTCCATTGTGTTGTGGGTGCGATGTTGTGATTTATCGCTGTGATGTCTATTGCGGATTCTGTGCCAGTGGACTTGGATAGATAGGTGTTCTCTCCCTCATTTAACGGTGTAAGGTCGAGGTCGGTTAGCATGTCCTCAACCTGCTGACTTTGTTATCCTGGACAGGTGATCCTCAAGTTGAACTTTTGGCGTTAAAATCGCCGAGTTTGATTGTGATATCCGAAGACGCTTCACTTAATGTCTCTATTGTGTGTACCCATACAAAATTAAAAGATTTCACGAGCTGAAAGTTGGCGATGTTGAGAAGTGTCAAGAATTCGCTGCATGGGTTTTCCGGCAAATTGATATTGATGAAAACTGGCTGTCGAATGTTCTGTGGACAGATGATGCTCACTTTTTCTCTAAACGGAGAATATAACATTCAAAACAGCCACATTTGGGCAACAGAAAACCCTAGGAATTTTACAGAAATACCACTTTATCAGCCTAGAGTTACAGTTTTGTGTGGGTCCACTTCTTCTTTTATAATTGGGCCGTTTTTCTTTGAAAAATCAATGGAAGAACTTTTAAAACCGTTTTTGTAACTGGTGAACATTATGTTCAATTTTTGAGAGAAAAGGTTATGCCCATATTGCAGACAAGCACTGAGCGAAATAACATTCATGAAAGATGGAGGACCTCCTCATATCTCCCGAGGTGCCAAACAATTGCTGAAGAATACGTTCGGTGAAATTCGTGGGATAAGTCGCCACTTTATACATCAGTGACCTCCAAGATCACCAGACTCGACGCCTTGCCATTTTTGGTTATAGGGGTACATTAAATCGTGTGTTTATCGATGCTGGCCTACCACATTGGCCATGTTGAAGGCTTCTATCAGATGGCACGTTTTATCAATTTCAACATAAATGTTATTTAATGTTGTCCAATCTGTCATCTATCGTCTGCAGGCGGTGTTTGAGAATGAAGGGCGCCACATTGAGCAAGGATTGTCACTTAATACAAGAGAGAAGGCAGTTACCTCATGTGTTATATAAGCTGCCATGTATTATATTATCCACCAATATTTTGCAGCTCTTTGTGTTGGGTTATGGGGATAATAAATTCTGTCCTCACATCTTGACTCATTTTTTTTTTTGTGAACAGTAATTTTTTGTTTGTCATTTGCTCACATATTATGTCGTGCAAACCAAAGTGTTATAACTTCTCGAATAACACTGGTACACATAATTTTACCCCTTATGTTTAGGTTATCGTTTTTCGCTCATTAAGAGAAATAGCATAAGGAGTATTTTCTTTAAGCCAATAACTTTATAAATTTTGTGCAAAAAATAATACAAAATTATTTTACTACCAGGTTTTTCAACGTAAAAGGTCGATCTAAAAATGATTTTTATTTGAGGGGAAACATTTTTAAAATTGTGTACAGGATAATAAGCAATGATAACATTTGACAAGCCCATAGGATATTTGGAATATAATACGACAAATATATTTTGTCACTACCCTTTATATTTAATTTGTTGGATAATGACTAATATCCAGTTAAAAAGTCAAGTGTCGCCAATCAGTCAAGAAACTACAAATTTCTTATAGCAAGAAATCCTATTAATAGTGCCATCATAAATTTTGATACTATATTAACATTACAAAAAAATAGTGTATTGATATCAGCAGTGTTTTTCAAACATTCAATCTACTTCACAAAACCCCATCTGGAATACAAATAATTTTGCTACATGTTTTAATTTGCATTTACCTATTTTACATATCTCGGATTGCATTTAAAAATTGTCATCCAATTATTATACTTTTGGCGAAGTGGTGTTTTATTTATTTATTAATGGATATTATTAGGGTTCTTTCCTGGTATTGAAAAAGGAAAAATACGTGTCGACCATTTATTTTTTTTAATTTATCGAAACAATTTGGCCGCCTATTCTCTGATTCTGGTAGAGCGCCATCTAGCGAATAAAATTGTAACTAGAACAATTTATAATTTTTCATTAATTTCCAAGAAAAATCCCATTGCATACTTAACACAATGGTGTTTATCGCATTGCTCTAGCGCAAATATTCGCGGAGTTATTAATTTTTAAAATAGTGCGGGACCTTTGGATCACCCTGTATATCTGTCGTAATTTATTCCAAATATCCTATGGGCTTGTCAAATTTTATCATTGCTTTTTAAACTGCACAAAATTTTTAAAATGTGTCCCCATAAAATCATTTTAGATCGACTTTTACGTTAAATAACGTGGTAGTAAAATCATTTTGTATCATTTTTTGCGCAAATCATCTAAAGTTAGATTATTCCTTATGCTATTTCTTCAAATTAGCGAAAAGCGATACACTAAACATAAGAGATAAAATTGTGTGTACCAGTGTTATTCGAGAAGTTATAACACTTTGGTCTGCACGAGATGTGACTGCATAAGATGTGAGAAAATGACAAACAAAAAAATTACTCTTCACAAAAAAAAAGGAAAAGAGTCAAGATTTGAGGACAGAATTTATTACCCCCATAACTCATCACAAATAGCTGCAAAATATTGGTAGATAATATAATACATGGCAGCTTATATAACACCTTCTCTCTTGTATTAGGTCACAATCCTTTCTCAATGTGGCGCCCTTTATTCTCAAACACCACCTGCAGACGATAGATGACAGATTGGACAGCATTGAATAACATATCTGTTGAAATTGATGAAACGCGTGCCGTCTGAGAGAAGCCTTCAACATGGCGAATGTGGTCGGCCGGTATCGATAAACACGCGACTTAATGTATCCCCATAGCTAAAAATATTGTAACAAAGTATTTATTAATTTTATGATTTTTAGTAACAGAGTGGTGATTTTTATGTTTATATTTTGCTACTCTGTAAATTTCCCACGTGGCTTATCTTTTGCTTACCATTCATTTTTTTTTCTTGCCTGAAATAAATTTCTGTCTCATCCCGAAGTTGGTCGTCCCTAATTTTTCACATGGCATTTTGGTGGAGATGCCGAATAAGTTAGAGAATACAAACTGAAGATCGCCGAGGCCATAGGTGCTGTGATCTACATTTTCAGAGACTGACAACGGGATTCCACCGTTGTCTAAGCCTTCCCTCCAAGATGACGATTTCCCTATAGACGATACAACGACAAAGCCGCTTTTTACCCCGCAAGAAAAAGGACGCAAAGGTACTAGGGACAAAGTTCCAAGACTTCGATGGAATCCATGGCAGAAGCACGTCAGATCCATGTCAGTATCTACAATAATTGCAAGCTGTGGGTCACAGCTCCCATAGGGAAGAAGCTATGTAGCAAAGTATTTATTAATTTTATTATTTTTAGCAACAGAGTGGTGATTTTTATGTTTATATTTTACTACTCTGTAAATTTCCCTCGAGGCTTATCTTTTGTTTACCATTGATAGTTTGTCCTTGCCTGAAATAAATTACTGTCTCATCCCGAAGTTGCTCTTCCCTAATTTTACACGTGGCAATATATATTCCCCCATAGCCTCGTGTATAAAGTGGCGACTTATCACACGATTTCCACCGAACCTATTCTTCAGCAATTGTTTGGAACCTCGGGAGATATGTGGAGGTCCTCCATCTTGCATGAATGTTATTTCGCTTAGTGCATGTCTGTCCTGCATATGGGAATAACCTATTCTCTCAAAAGATGAACATAACATTCACCAGTTACAGAATCCTTTTTAAAAGTTCTTCCATTGATTTCTTTAGAAAAAATGGCTAAATAATAAAAGAAGAAGTGAACCCACACCAAACTGTTACTCTGGGCTGATGAAGTGATATTTCTCTAAAAATCCTAGAGTTTTCTGTTGCACAAATGCGGCTGTTTTGAGTGTTAACCTTTTCGTTTAGAGAAAAGTGAGCTTCATCTGTCCACAGAACATTCGACATCCAGTTTTCAAAAATATAAATTTGCCGGAAAACTTATGCAGAGAATTCTTGACGCTTCTCAAAATCGCCGATTTCTAGCTCGTGAAATCTTTGAATTTTTATGGTATTTTTTGTGAAAAATTCTTAGTGCTCTCCAACGGTACCATACGAAATCCCCGTTTGTCGATAAATGTGTCTAGCACTCACTTTTCCATACGTGGATAACGTTTTAATACCTTCAACATTCTGCGAAACCAAAAAAGTCACTGATTTGCATGTCGATGGTCATCCACTCCGAGGTTTTGCTTCCAGAGATCCAGTCTTCTCAATTTATTTTCATTCGCCTTGAAGAGAATCAACTCATGGGTCCTTTACCGCTTCAAATACCTTTAGAGGTACGAAACTCTTGTAAAGCCTCTGTGGCAGATTCTGAATTACAAATAAAAAAATTCACCAAGAGTGCTTTATCCTGTAGTGACGGTATTCCAGAGTAAAATAAATTATCAAAGATATAAAAAATTTTCAAATGAGCTAAAATAAATATAATCGATACTGAGAGAGATGTGAATTGAAAAATTAAAAATTTAATATTTTCGAAATTTAAATCGCTGAGATGATTCCAGCAAACCGCATCTAAATGCTTTAATATGAATTTAGCTATTTTACATATCTCGGATTTCATTTAAAAATCGTTATCCATTTCTCCTACTTTTGGCGAAATGGTGTTTTAATAATTTATCATTTGATACTATTGGGGTTCTTTCCTGGTATTCAAAAAGTAAGAATACGTGTCGATCAGTTATATTTATATGTGTATCAAACAATTTCACCGCTGAATCTCAGACTCTGGTAGAGTG
Source organism: Cordylochernes scorpioides (assembly GCA_030710605.1). NCBI lineage: Eukaryota > Metazoa > Arthropoda > Arachnida > Pseudoscorpiones > Chernetidae > Cordylochernes > Cordylochernes scorpioides. Next base: position 16,331,140 of record CP092875.1, on the reverse strand, counting down.
CCATCTAACGAATAAAATTGTAACTAAAATCAATTTCGAAAATTCCATTTTTTTGTTCTAAAAATCCCATTGCATCCTGAACACAATGGTGTTTATCGCATTGCTCTAGCGCAAATATTCGCGGAGTTATTAAACTTTATAATTGTACAAGAATTTTGGATCACCCTGTATTTAATAGGAAGTGAAGTGATAATTATTCCATTGGAAATAACTTGTATTTGGAAGATTCTAAGAATAGAAAAAAATAGAAAAATCATCTTTGGAGCGCTAGTAGTAGACCCTGAGTATGAATTTTCAATATACGAGATCAGAATAGGGATGAATTTCTTGGTTCAACAATGTTAAAACATTTTAAAGTCAGTAGCTTGCATCACTCCAGTTTCAGTTATCTATAGACTGGAAATTCCCATCTCGGTCAACTCCAGTATCTACGGGATGTTGCAAGATCTCCTTTGACTGTCAGTAATCTGCGCCGAGACAAACATGTTGTGACGGCCTCACGTGATTGACTCAGCTAGTTTACGGTTCCTTGTCTCGTGAATTTGACCCTTCCAGTACATATCTTGTCGAGACTAATGTAATCTTATCGCGTGAACTTGACCCTTTCATCACATTGCCTTGTCAGAACTTATGATAGTTTTCACTGTACATGATTCTCCGAGAAAATGTTTTATCTGGACCTGTAATATCTTGCCTCTTGCACATGACCCTTCTAGTAAATGTCTTGTCTGGACCTTTATTAGCTTATTTTGTGAAATTGACCAGAACATGTCTTGTTTGGATCAATAATTATAGCATCTATTTAAACATTCTCTTGGTTGAGCTTAATTTGAAAGCTATGATAGACAATTTGTTGTTCTGGAATATAGCTCTGTAATTTTCCAATTATAGGAAATTTTGAAATAAAGAAATTAATCATGTTCCATTCTTTATGCACATATTTAGGGTCTTACAGGGGTGTTCCCTCAAGAATTCGGCTTAATCCCCTCTCTTCCCTCGAGTCCCATGGTCGTCATCTCGAAGGATAATTTTATAATTAAAATGGGGATCTTAAACTACACGTTCTCATATTCACTACGTTCACTATATAGTCTGTATAATCTGATCAAAGTTCTACTATGGTCTCACCGGCCTACACTTTGGTGCTATTGGTATGCCAACAACTAAATATAGCCGGAACAGTGCGGCTTCACTTTGACCCAATGAAAATTGAATTAACGTATTAAATTTACCATTTCCCAACCCCTCGGTGTCGCAAAGTCATACACTGCGGCCGGATCCTTGTGAATTGAAAAATCTTGATGATGGGCCTCAATATTCATGAACAGGTGGAAGGTGACCTGGTATCGTGCGCCTGAAAGTTGTTTCCACAAGAGTGTTTTTTTTTGTAAATTTTGTTCACACATGGTTATCTTGTGTGTCTTCATTAAAGAACAATGTGTATCAAATATACTCCAGATTTATTGTTTGAATCACGATTAACATGCTAAAAGGTACAACTTCCTTAAGTTTTGTCTATGAGTGATGTATACAATAATCAAAACTACTAGGCATAAAATGTTTATTTCAAAATATACTTACAGTAGGGAACCCTCCCAGCGGTTTCGGAAATTTAATCTTCCAGACCCATCTCAGAGCTCCAATGCTGCATAGGACGATTCTGCTTATATACGAGACACTGAAGGGTGTAATTTTAGTTATAATATTTGAGTAAACAATGGACTTAAGCTTTATAACAGTAAAATTACATATAAAGAAAAATGAGAACCGCTGGGAGGGTCCCCCCCCCCCCCTGATGAGCCAAGCCCTCTCAATATTTCCCATTGTATTAAGGGCATTTTATTTACAAATTTGTTTATATATGCACCAATTTAACTTGCAACTAGTGCTACCCACGGCATTTTTCAGAATTACATTCCCCTCCGGAGGCCTTTGTTGAAATTACGTTTTATTAATAAAAGAATTCCCAAAAATGGCGGTTTTAAAAATTTAGAAATTTTGTATATATATAAAAAAATAATAATTGAAATTAGAAAGAGGTGATTTTGAAGAGCACCAAATATTGCCGTTTTGTTTCTGGATCAAAATTGTAAGTCCAAGTTTCGTCACCAGTAATAATATTAAAAACAACCTTGGATTTGCCTTCATATAATTTTTACAGCATGAAATTACACCATTTTATCGACCAAGCTTTTGGTCTTCAGTCAAGTTGTGAGGTACCCATCTAACACGTTTTCTGTATTTTAAAGGATTATCAATGATGCTGTTGATTGCTGTCGATCCAATGCCCACACTTTTCTCTAACTGCTGATACTTAATTCTTCGATCTTCTCAGTGTAAAAATCTCATCAGCTCAATTTTTTCTTGTGTCACTGCTGTTGGTGGGCGACCTGAACGAGGATCATCTTCAAGAGTGGTTTTCCTAATTTAAATTAATTAAATTCTAAAAGAAGGAGCTTTATCGCCTAAATCTTTCATAAATATTTAATGGGATTAGTTAAAAGTTAAATTACTTGTATAATCATGAAAGATCATGGCGCGTGAACTTTCTCTAGTCAACGCCATTGTGTCTGATGCAATTTTTAGAAATTACCGCTGCCGCTGTAAACAAAGTCGCGCCCTCTATGAATCATTGTTGTTACTATTTCATGAAAATGTTTGTTAGGTGAAAAAATGCATATAGATTTTAATGGTAAAATATATTTTTTAATATTGTCACAGTAATGTAGGTGAGAGTCGTTTGGATAGAATAAAATAATAATTTATTAGATGACTTTAAATAGCTAAATAGTTTGAGGGATAAACTAAGTTAAATGGATAAAAATAATAGTAAATTAAGGAAATAATGTCAAAGACTCAAACGGCTGGCGATCGGCTACCCCCTTCAAGATGGCGACTATTGTTTACAAACTTCCCGCCTAGCGCGCCCGCCATCTATCGGAACTTAGGTACATAACACTTGCCGAGCTGACAGCGCGCGTCACCTATCGGGGCTTAGGTACATAACATTCGCCAAGCTGCCGATGTATTATTTACAGTTACAAGCTATGTACATTTTTGGTTATGACATTACTCCCCTTTTCAAAATAAGCAGCGACCCCGCTGCTTAGAAAAAAAAAGTCTACACTATGAGATCAGTCCTGTGTTTGTTCTTCTGGGCTACTGTGTGTTTTCATCCGTAGGACGTGGACGATGTCTTTGATATTCCGTTGTCGGGGTCTCCTCTCCAAGGCCTCTACTTAATAAGTTACTTCAGACAGTTGTCTTACAACTTTATAGGGGCCGAAGTATCTTTTAAGTAGCTTCTCCGACAGTCCTTGTTTGCGCACAGGTGTGTGCACCTACACAAGGTTTCCCGCGCGGTACTGGACAGGTCTGTGGCTTTTGTCGCATCGAGATTTGTCTTTTTCTTGCGCCTTTAAGATGTTCAAACGGGCCAGCTGGCGTGCGTCCTCGGCATTTGTGACTAAACTCTCCACGTAGTCTTCCAGATTGGCTTCCTGTCTATACGTCAGGATGGTGTCCAATGGGGTTTCGACCTCGCGTCCGTGTACAAGATAGAAAGGGCTAAACTCGGTGGTTTCCTGTTTGGCGGTGTTATAGGCAAAATTTACGTAAGGGAGAACTGAGTCCCAGTTTCTACGTCATCATACGTCTCTCGGTCAGGCCATTTTTCTGGGGGTGGTAGGCAGAAGTAAAGCGATGTGCGGTTCCACAGAGGTTGTTAATCTCCCGTATTGTGTAGGATATAAACGTTCGACCTCGGTCTGAAATCAATTCTCTGGGGGCTCCATGTTTGAGGAGATGACGTCTTATACTATAAATTTTCCAACTTCTTCCGAACTTCCATTTGGTATGACTTTGGTCATAGCATACCGGGTTAGATAGTCTGTCGTAACCACGGTACATTTATTGCCATCGTTCGAGGTAGGGAATCTTTCTAACAAATCTATCCCTATTTTCTGAAAAGGTTAGGATATACCGACAGAATTGGCACAAGTTGCCCTGGTGGACGTTCGGTAGAACCTTTTCGCCGTTGACATTCTCGACAATGAGCCACATATTGTCGCACAGATCTATAAAGCCGGGCCAGAAATATTTTATTCTAATGCTGTCATATGTTTTTGCAAATCCCAGGTGTCCCGCCATTGGTGCATCGTGGGCTTCCCTCAAAATTTCAACCCTCATGTGTTTGGCACTACTAAGAGCCAAGGTTTGCCCATGGGATCGTAGTTTTCGCGGTAGAGGATGCCGTCGATTATTTTGTATCCACTTTCACTTTTGGAATCAATTTCTTGAATTATTTTTTGGTCTTGACATCGCTTTTTTGCTATTTTCCCATGTCGGTAATTGAAAACAATTCTGGTATGTTGTCTTCATTGGATTCGGGGAGAAGACTTCTTGAGAGGCAATCCGCATCTTGGTGTATTTTACCATTCTTATACACAATAGATATGTCGAACTCTTGAAGTCGCAAGGCATGAATCCTTTACATAAGCTAGCCAACACAGGGAATGATGGTCGGAGACGACGGTGAAGTGTTTTCCAAGCAAATATGGCCAGAACTTGTAAATGTCCCAAACTACAGCCAGGCATTCCTTCTCCATTGTGGAATAATTTCTTTCTGCGGCGTCAAGTGTTCTTGATGCATAGGCGATGGGCTTTTGTTTTATTTCTACCAGTTGGGTCAACACTGCTCCGACGCCATATTCACTCGCGTCGGCATGTACAAGTGTCTCAGCATCTTCTTCAAAATGGCCAAGCATAGGATCGGTAGTTAGGGCTGATTTTAACATTTGAAAAGATTGTTCTTGTTCGTTATACCAAAATAACTTCACGTTATTCCTCGGGAGGTCGTGTAACGGCTTTACTTCACTTGCAAAATCTTTCACAAATCGTTAGTAATATGAACACAATCCAATGAAGCTTCTTACTTCAGTTGTTGTTTTTGGAGGCGGGAAATTTGTAATTGCTTCGATTTTGTCGTGATCAGGGCGAATTCCGCTTTCTGTAACTAGATGTTCTAACACTTTGATTTCTCTTGACTCAAAACGGCACTTCTCATGATTAATACACAAGCCTGCTTGCTGGATGGATCTGAGAACTTTCCCTAGGCGTTCAATATGTTCTTTAAAGAATGTAGCATAAACAAATATATAGTCTAAATAGCTAAGACAAATTGTCCATTCCAATCATGCTAGTAGTTTGTCCATCATTCTTTCGAATGTTGCCGGTGCGTTGCATAAACCGAAGGGCATCACCCGGAACTGATATAAGCCATCAAGGATGATGAAGGCTGTCTTCTCTTGATCTTCCTCGTCGATTTCTATCTGCCAGTATCCTGTACGTAGGACCATGCTGGAAAAGAATTTAGCTCCTGTCAAGCTATCCAAAACATCATCATTTCTGAGTAAAGGATACACATTCTTTTTGGTGACCTTGTTAAGCTTTCGGTAGTTCACGCAAAATATCCAGGACCCATCTGTCTTTTTAACCAAAATTATAGAAGACGACCAAGGAACTTTCGGACGGTTGTACAATTCCCATATTTATCTTTTTATCGACTTCACTTTGTATAGCTCCTCTCTCGACAGGAGACACCCGGTATGGTCGTTGTTTAATAGGACGGCTGTCTGAGGTGTCGATTTTATGTTTCACATTGGAGGTTGTACTGAATGATTTTGTCTCAAAATCAAAAACCTCCGAGTACTTTTCTAAACATTCTGCAATCATTGACTTTTGTTCTTCATTTAATCTCTCGTCTACCAAAGATAAGATTTTTTGGCGTCTATCCTCATTTTTAATGTTGGATTGAATTTTAACGTCTTCAGTTGTGTCAACACTGTAGATTCCACTACTTCCAATATTCCTCAAGTATCCTATAAGCATACCAGCTGGGATTATTTGATTTTGAGAAGTCCCATTAGTTACCCATATCTCCCCTCTGCCATCACGAAAGCTAATTATGGATGATGGTACGACCAATTCTTTTTTTTTTAAGATGAGATATTTGCTTCCTTCAATCATCAGATCTTTTCCACCTCGAATACCTTCGTTAATAGCCGTGATTTTCTTAATTGAGCGAGCTAGAACAAAAAAGTCTTCTAACGCATGTGTAGGCAGATCTTCTTCTAGGCCGTCGTTCACACTTTCCTTCAAATGTATTTCACCTCTTCCACAATCAATCACTGCACATGTGGGTCGAAAGAAATCCAGACCAAGGATTATGTGATGGCTAAATTCAGAGAAGACAACAAAAATAAAATAAATTTCAAGTTCTACAATCGACACTTTTAAGTTGCAGCGTCCCAGAGTTTCGATGTGCTTCCTATTGGCGACTCTCAGTACAGGCCATTTTTTTGCAAAGAACTGAATTTTCAAATATAGGCGAAAACTTTCAGAGATTACGAAATAATCGGCTCCATCCGTTCCGTTTCATGTTCGCAGTTATAATGGGGGGAGGATTTCTACTTTCGTCAGCGACCTTACCTCCATTCTCGGTCGATCTTCTTAGTTTCTCTGGCTTAGGCGGCGAAGAGATTGACTGGATCGGCGAGAAGGCGACGGCGTTGCGTTTCGTCTTGAGGGGGATCTTCCACGGCCAGGATAGGGCGACGGGTTTCGAAAGCGGCGATCTACGAACTCAACTTCTTCGGCATTTTGGTTGAACCAGGTGTTGTAATTATTGGAGTAGGTCGGTCTTCTTACCCTGGCTTCCTCGAAAATAACGCCTTCTGTCTCGGCAATATCGGGCTACATGTCCCGGGCGACCGCAATGGAAACATATTCGAAGGTTTTCGTGTGTCTTCCATTATTAGTTCTTCTCTGTAGTGGTGTCTGGTTGAGTACCGGTGGTCTTTGGTTCAGGAACTGCTGTCGTGGCGTTTGTTTGAATATTTGGGGTCGTTTAGAGTACTGCTCGTGGCATTGGCCTTTGAACGGGCTGCGAAATTTCAGACAAGTTCCTTTCAACTTGCTCTCGGATAATTAGATCCAGGGAAGATGGTTTGAGAGTGGCTGGCTGGGATTCAATGCATGGTGGATTTCGTCTCGGACGATACGTCTAATGAGGTGCCCCAAAGATTCCGATTCTGCTGGGTTTGTTGGAGGAAGCATTCGGGAGTCTGTCAAAAACTATCCGCGTATTCACACGCTTCTTTTGGGATAGTTCGATTTTTCGACACCACCTTATGAACTCCTCGATGGTGGCAATTTCAAATGTGAAAATTGTCCTATAAATTTCCTCAGATACCCCCTTAACTAGATGAGCAACTTTCTCTTTATTCATGTTGGGATTAATTTGTCTGCATAAATAGAGGACGTCTTGAATATACGCCTCACTAGACTTCCCCTTTCTTTGGGCCCTGGCTTTTAGTTTTTCTAAAAGTTGGTCTTTTTCGCTGGCGTGATGCCCAAAGACCTGAGACAACATTGTCTCAAAAAGTTCCCATGAGGTTATTTGTTCCTCTATATTCTCAAACCAGACTTTGGCCGTTCCTGATAGGTAGAAGTAAACATTCGCTAGGCACATGGAACTGTTCCATGTGCCTAGCAAAGTCTGGTTTGAGAATGTAGAGGAACAAAGCGGAGGCGGAACGGAACCCTACCATGAAGCCTGCAAGGTAAGCATTAAAATATCCCCGTTTTGGCGCGAAAAACCGGAGATTTGGTTTTATCAAATTGAGGCTCAATTTTCCATTAATAACGTAACTAGGGAAAAAAACTCGGTTCAACTACTTGATATCGCAGTTAGAACCTAAATATGTTGAAAACTTATGGGACATAATAACCTCGCCAGAGGAAAATAAATATTATTTTGCTAAAGAAAGACTTTTGAATCTCTTTAAGGAAAGTGGAACTTCCCTGTATCAGGCAACTCATTTCAGGAACAGAACAAGGGGATATGAAGCCGAGTCAGCTTCTGCAAAAACTGCGTTCATTGTTTCCGGATGACATTTCTATCAATATGATATTAACCATCTGGTTAGAAAAACTTCCACAGACCATTAGAAGCATAATTGTTGTAAGTGAGGAAGATTTGGATAAGTAAGCTGTAATGGCAGACAAAATTTCTGATCTAAACCCTTCAGCTGAAATTTGTTGCACTAATAAATCTAATAACAACACTACCGTGCTTTTGAAAAAAAATAGAATCCCTTGAACTACAAATTGAGAAACTTACAGTAAATGAACGTGGCAGAACCCGCGAGAGTGGTAGCTCTAGTGGTCGTTTTAACGATCGTAGCCAATCAAGTAAAAGATATAATCCAAAAGGAAAATTTTGTTATTATCACTTCAAATTTGGTAAAAGATGTATCCCTTCTAAATGTAAACCGCCTTGCGAATGGAGATCGGAAAACTCCATTCAGCGGAAGAATTAGCGGTAAGCTCTGCTGATGAACAAGCCATCCATTACCGCAATTCTCGCCTATTTGTCCAGGACAATCAAACGGGATTGCGTTTCTTAGTGGACAGTGGTGCTGATGTCAGCTTGATACCCGCAAAAAGTGAAGACAAAAAGCAAGCTGAACTAAAGCTCTATGCTGAAAATGGTACCAAAATTAATACCTTAATTGCTTGAAATAGATTTGGGCCTGCGTAGAGATTTCACATTTCCATTTATAATTGCAAAAATTGATAAGGGAATTTTGGGTGCTGACTTTCTAAATAAATGGAAAAAAAATAGATGCAAATACCAAACTAGCTATAAAAGGACAAATACCTGCCATTTCTGAAAGAATTTATCGTTAGTACGACCAACAGCACTGATGCAATAACCAGATTGATTTCTAAATACAAAAACCTTTGTACACTCAATTTGGTACCAGCCAAATTATCGCACAAAGTCGAACATCAAATCACAACAACAGGTCCTCCTGTGGTTTCAAAAGCAAGACAATTGGACACAAAAAGCCTCAGAATAGCAAAGCAAGAATTTCAATATATGCTGGAAAATGACATTATTCGTCCATCCAAATCTCAATGGGCAAGCCCATTGCACAAGACATTGAAAAAAGATGGTACGTACCGCTCATGTGGGGACTATCGTAGATTGAATAATATAACCATTCCTGACCGGTACCCCATTCCTAGATTAGAAGATTTTCATCAAATATTAAGAGGAAAAAACTATTTTCCAGAATTGACCTTTTTAAGGCATATTACCAAATCCCAATAGCTGAAGAAGACAAAGAGAAAACAGCTTTAATAACACCATTTGGATTGTTCGAATTCAACGTAACGAGTTTTGGACTCAGAAACGCCCCTGCGACTCTCCAAAGATTTATCAATGATGTACTATTTGGCCTACACTTTGTATTTCCATACATTGATGACATCCTAATAGTCTCCACAAACAAGGAAGAGCATGAAAATCACTTGGACATGATCTTTAAAAGACTTTCAATGCATGGCCTTAGAATCAATGCCAATAAATCAAAGTTTGGAGTGCAAGAAGTGGAATTCCTTGGACATCTGATCACAAAGGAAAAGGATAAAGGCCTTTACCCTCAAAAATCAAGGCAATTCAAGAGTATAAATTACCTGAAACAATAAAAGAATCACGAACCTTTCTAGGTATAATAAATATTTATAGAAGATACCTAAAAGATGCAGCCGAAACACAAGTTGCTTTACATAAATTCCTGAAAGGTGCCAGAAAAAAGGACAAAAGTAAAATTCCATGGACTACCGAAGCAAAATATATGTTTGAAAAATGTAAACAAGACCTATCAAATGTTTCAATGCTAACATATCCCAATTCAGAATTACCTCTGTCTTTGAGCACAGACGCTTCGAATTGGGCAGTCGGAGCAGTCCTTCAACAATATGAGGAGAATTGCTGAAAACCCATAGCCTTTACCAAGATATTAAATGATACCCAGAAGTCCTATAGCACATATAACCTATCTACCTTTCTGTTAAAAACTTCAAACACATGCTGGAAGGAAGAGACTTCAAAATTTACACTGATCATAAGCCTTCAAAGTAAGCCTTCCTTCAAAGAAATGAAAAAGTATCACCAAGACAACTTAGGCATCTACAATATATATCTCAAATCACTACAAATATTGAACATGTTGATGGAAAGAGCAATATTGTAGCAGATACATTTTCAAGAATAGAAGAAGTGTTAATTATTGATTACAATGAAATAGCATTGAAACAGATCAATGACACTGAGTTGATATCCTTAAAACAACAAACTAACCTCAAGTTTCAACAATATCCTTTACCACCAGGGAAATTATTATGGTGCGAAACGTCGACTAACAATATCAGACCATATATTCCAAAAGATTTCAGAATGAGAATCTTTTTACAGATCCACGGAGCGTTTCATCCTGGAATCATGTCAAGCGTCAAACAGATGAAAACTAAATTTCTGTGGACAAATTTCAAAAAGGACGTACAGGAATGGGCTCGCACATGTGTTGCATGTCAAAGAAACAAAATAACAAGACATACAAAATCTGAAATAGGCTGTTTTCCAGATAATAGGGATAGATTTTGTGTGATACACATTGATTGCATTGTACCCCTACCACCTTCGAACGATCATTTTTATTGCTTAACCTCTATCGATCGTTTCACAGGTTGGACAGAAGTCATCCCTTTGAAAAATATCAAGGCCGATACTCTTGCTCAAACTTTTATGAACACTGTATTTCACGTTTTAGTATGCCTTCCACCATTATTACAGACTGTGCAAAACAATTCTCCTCGACAGTTTTTCAAAAGCGGGCATTTTTTTGAGGAATTAAGATCCAGCACACAACGCCTTATCATCCTCAAAGCAACAGTAAGATCGAAAGATTTCATCGTACAATAAAAACCGCGATCAGAGCACATCATTATTTGAGATGGACAGATACAATACCCACGGTCCTTCTAGGATTCCGAGCAGCGTTGAGAGAAGATATGGATTTTTCTGCAACTGAATTGGCATATGGAGTAATAATCAAACTTCCTTGGTGAATTCTTTGAAAATCCTATGTTGGGATCCGGCCAACGGCTTCTGTGAATATTTTCAGAATATATTTCAAGATATATTTCTATGAATAGTTTTTGTTATGTTTGGTTGTGTTCGGCAACATTGTAATTGTTATATTTAGAACTCTCGTTTGTTTTGTGAAAGATAATAGTTTTTGTAGAGTTTGCAGCTAATTGGTATGTTATATTTTTGTTTAAATTTCTATAGGTCAATATGTAAAGTTTTCATTTTTGTTATAAAATAAATTTGTTAATAAAAAAAAGAGATGTCTTGATTTTAAAAGTAGTCAAGCAGAATATACCCTAACAGGTAAATCGATCTACATAAGAATATTTGATACAAGATAAATATTTGAAATACCACCATTTTTGGTAGCAGATCGCGGTTAATAGAAAATAAATATTCTAAAAAGTGTATTATGGATATTTATAATTTTATGAAGATAGAAATTCTTAAAGGAAATAATTATCAGATATGGTCGATGCAAATTGAGGCCCTTTTAAATGCTAAGGACTTATTTAAAGTAATTGAAAATGATATTCCTGAAAGAATAGAAAGCGATCTCAAAAATAAAGAAGAAATTTTAAAATGGGAAAAATTAAATAGAGAAGCTTATGGCATAATTATACTTTCTATTGAGCCATCAATTGCATTAATTTATAAGGAAAATAGAAGATCAAAGCAGCTATGGGAGGCCTTAAAAACAAGATATTCAGGCATATCTGAAGAGAAAATGATGAATTGTTATCTAGAATTATCAAGATTAAGAATGAAAGCCAATGAAAGTGCTGAAGAATTTATAACAAGAGCTCAGGCGGTATCAGTACAAGTTAAGGAATTGGGGAAACAAGTTTCAGACATGGAAGTTACCCGATATATAACAGAAGGCTTATCTCCCAGATTTAACCCTCTACGCCCTGTCATCATCGCAAATAGAAACATGTCCATTGATGCACTAAGACAACTTTTATTGGACTTTGAGAAACCATTGGAAACGACCGCTAGCAACTCACATACACAGGCTCTAAAAGCGGAATATGGCCACATGTCTAGGGAAAAAAGATGTCATGTGTGCAATAAATTAGGACATCTCAAAAGAGACTGTTGGTATAATCCTGACAATGCAAATTCAAAATTTACAAATAAATACCAAAATGTACGCCATCAAAGTGAAAATATGCAAAATCGAAAAACTAATAGGGATAATAATCGGCGTAAGGAATATTTTCCTCAAAGACATCATGCCCTTATGGCTTGGAAAGAGCAGCCTAGAACACTTGAAACGGAGTGGCAACTTGACTCTGCATGCTCAACTCATATGACTAATGATAACTCATGTCTAGAAGAATTCATAGAATGCAATCAACCTATACTATTGGCAGAAACTCATCGCTCAATAGAAGCAACCCAACACGGCAATATTAAAATAGTTTCAAATGAGAACTCTCATGTTGAATTACAAGATGTACTCTATGTCCCAAATCTAAGATGCAATCTATTGTCAGTTGCTTCTATAGTTAACAAAGGAAACAAAGTGATATTTGACCAGAATGGAGCAATGATATTAAGTGAAAAGGAGGAAATAATAACTACGGGAATAATGAAGAACAATATGTTCAAAGTCACTTTCAAACCTGAAGTTGTTAAAGAAAGTGAAAAGTGTATGCACGTGTCTAGTGACAATATGGAGTTGTGGCACAAATGACTAGGACATATCAACTCAAGCTATTTAATGAGGATGCACAAAAACAAAATGGTAAAAGGTCTTGAAGACTTAAAGGGAGAACTACCTTACTGCGTAAGCTGCAACAAAGGAAAGATCACAAAAGCTGAAGGAAGTCCATCACTCGGAGAAACTACAGCAAGACCACTGGAACGAATACACGTTGACATATGTGGGCCTTTGACACCAACAATTGGAGGAAGGAAATACATGTTAACCATAGTTGACCAATACACTAGAATATATTTTATAGAAATTCTTCACAGTAAAGATGAAGCTACCAGCAACATTGGAAATTTCATCAAGAGAAGAGAAAAAGAGACAGGCATGAAAGTAAAGAAATTGAGATCAGACAATGGCGGTGAATTTATAAATACAGAAATGAAGAATTTTCTAGAATCAAAAGGCATTAAGCATGAGAAAACAGAACCTTATTTGCCGAGAAGCAATGGTATGGCAGAAAGGGCCAACCGAACAATCCTGGATATGACGAGAACACTTCTGATTGAGGCCAATTTACCCATCAAGTTTTGGGGTGAGGCGGCAAGAACAGCTGTTTATCTCCATAATTTGACGCCTACAAAATCAAATTTGACTAAGACTCCAATGGAAATGTGGACTGGCCATAAACCATCAGTCAGACATCTCAAGATCTTTGGAAGCCCAGTTGTTTATAAAATAAATGATCATAAAAGATCCAAACTAGACCCTAAAGGAAAGGAAGGAGTACTCATCGGCTATTCAAATGAAAGAAGAGCATATCGAATATATGATATGGAGGAAGAAATGGTTTATGAAACAATACATGTTAAGTTTGATGAAGGAAGACCAATAAATACTAACCAAAATACCTCATGTGATAAAGAGTACAATTATTTCCAATACAAATCTAGGATAACCTATGAAATGCGGAATTCTCTTGAAGCACAAGATCAAAAAATAGATTAATCGAATATTGGAGAAGATACCGATGATGGAGTGATTTCTCAACCATCAATAATGGAAGATGAGAGTCATACAGATATAAATTCCCAACAAGAAGCCGAACAACGTCCACAAAGAAGACGTGTGCTGCCAACTAAGTTTGGTAAATTTGACGAATATGTTGTCTATAAGACAGATAAGGACATACCGAATAATTATCAAGAGGCGATCGACTCGAGTGAAAGGTCAGGCTGGAATGAAGCAATGTTAGAAGAGTTGAACTCAATAAAAAAACACAAAGTATGGCAATTAGTAGAGAGGCCTAGAGATAAAAAGGTCATTAACAGTCGCTGGGTATACTCAAAGAAAGACTCTGAACAAGGAATACAACCCAAATATAAGGCCAGGTTAGTGGCCGCTGGTTACAACCAAATAAAAGGAGAAGATTTTGTAGAAGAGTACAGTCCAGTTATGAAACTTGGAACTTTTAGGGTTTTGATATCTTTAGCTGTTAACCAAAAGAAGAATATAAGACCTTTTGATGTAAAAACTGCCTATTTGAATAGTGATCTCGACTCTCCAATATATATGGAACAACCACCAGGCTTTGAGACCAATCCTAATGAAGTAGGCCTAGTATCCAAGGCAATATATGGATTACCACAATCAGGACGGAAGTGGAATGAAAGGCTGGATGCTATACTCGCTAAGAGAAACTTGAAGAGAACAACTACAGATCCTTGCTTATATCGAACAGACCCAATAACAGGAAAAGAAATAATTCTAGCAGTATATGTAGATGATTTCTTGATCCTATCCAATTCATCTAAGGATGTGGATGACCTAATATCAAGTCTCTCAGAAGACTTAGTTATCAATGAAGTAACACAAAATAGAAAATTCTTAGGAATTACTATAGAAAAACAAGAGAATGAAATTCTGTTATCGCAAGAAGAATTCATTGATAAGATTCTTGATAAATATGGAATGAGAGAATGCAAACCAGTGAAGTCACCTATAAATTTAGGAGAGAAATATGATGATTATGAAAACAGTCCACCTTATTCAAAGACGATGTACCAAGAAGCAATAGGATCATTACTATACTTAACTAATGCAACAAGACCAGATATTGCATATGCTATAAATAGCCTATCACAATACATACAAGATCCAAGAGAAATACATTGGAGAGCTATCAAGCGAATATTGAGATATCTGCAATACACAAGAAATATAAAACTAAAATTCAGTGAAGGATCAGAACAATTAACTGTCATATCAGATGCCGGCTGGTGCACTACGAAAGATGCCAAATCATTTGGAGGACACTTTACTAAAATTGGCAACAACATAGTTAATTGGAAATGCAACAAACAAAGAATGGTTGCAATGTCCACAATGGAGGCTGAGTTATTAGCTTTTTGTGAAGGAGTTTGTGATGTTAAATGGTATGATAATCTTCTGGATGATCTTGGATGCAAAACTCAAAAGCCAATTCAAACATATACAGATAGCCAATCCCTGATAGCAGGGCTGAAAAACCCAATACAAGGATTGAAAAGTCGACATTTTAATAGAAAATTGTATTTTGTAAGGGAAGAATTCCAGTCAAAATAATAACACCCGTCTATAAACCATCCGAAACCATAGAAGCAGATATATTGACCAAAGGACTCTCCATCTCCAGACATGAATATCACATAAAGGAAATCTTCAGTACAGAACAACTTGAAGAGCACTGATAATGACTCTCAGAAGTAGTTGGACGGATAAGGAGGGAAATGTTGGGATCCGGCCAACGGCTTCTGTGAATATTTTCAGAATATATTTCAAGATATATTTCTATGAATAGTTTTTGTTATGTTTGGTTGTGTTCGGCAACATTGTAATTGTTATATTTAGAACTCTCGTTTGTTTTGTGAAAGATAGTAGTTTTTGTAGAGTTTGCAGCTAATTGGTATGTTATATTTTTGTTTAAATTTCTATAGGTCAATATGTAAAGTTTTCATTTTTGTTATAAAATAAATTTGTTAATAAAAAAAAGAGATGTCTTGATTTTAAAAGTAGTCAAGCAGAATATACCCTAACAGGTAAATCGATCTACATAAGAATATTTGATACGAGATAAATATTTGAAATACCACCATCCTAAAATTACTGCGGCCTCAAATACATTCGTAGACGATTTGCGAATATTTTTCAGAGACCTAAAACCAAAAGTCTCATCTCAAACGTCGTCAAGAGCAATATTTATTCATAGAGACATGATAAATATTTTGTCTTCGATATCAATGGTAGAAATGTCTTAATTTAAATTGATTGACTTAAACCAGCTTACCTTTTTGCAGCGGATTGCAACACAGACGCCGGAACATCCCGTTTCGGAATAACAATTCGGCGCCCAGTACGATTTATGGATTGTGTAGCGTAACGAAAGTTACCGAAGAGGGAGTGATGTAGCGGCTCCCAAATATTAACTTTTCATATTTTCATCATAAGTTTTAATTTTTCTAATAACTATTTAATTAAAATATCAAATTAAAATATTCATCTTATAAATATATAATTCTCATAAAATATACTTTATCAAAATTATATAAATATTAATATTAATATAACATTATTTGTTATCATAATAATATAATAAAAAAATATATACATCATTCTAAATATAAATCACAAATCATATAAAATATAAATATTCATCTATGATAATTCAAAAACGTATATCTAACATTTTATAATATTGAAATGATATTTGACCAACACACACAAAAAAAAAAGAACATCAACATGTATACAAAAATTTAACCCCTTCTGATAATTTGTATTAAATAAATGTAATTAAAAAGTTGATTTTACGATAAATAATTTGTTGTCTGACTCCGCTTAGAATTTCATACCAACCAAAAACAGATACAATAATACATTGGTAATTATTTTTTAGTTAGCAGTTAATATTCATATCATGTTTCAAGCAGTTTATTATTCCTATAATCCTTTTATTTTTTAATCAAAAACATTTAATATCAATGTTAGGTTTTACTTTAATTATGTTTTATATCTTTGCTAATAGTATTAATATATATTTCTTTTTTATGTTTCGAGAATGATTTTTTTTTTGTAATCATGACAAACCCTTGTTGTTCCATCATTTTTAGAACCATAACAATCGGTGATACCCATTTAGAAAATTTAATAGGTTCAATAATACCTTGCTCTTCCAGGGATTTCAGCTTTTTATTCACTAACTCTCTTAGAGCAAAAGGTGGCTCTTACAAATTTTGGTACAGCATCTTCAGGAAGATCAATGTGAATTAGAGGGCCATTGTAAGCATCTATTTCTTCCTTGAACAATTGAAGAAAGAAAATGATTATTCTTTGAGTGTGAAAGCTTGTAAAAAATAGGCACTTACCCTCTACCATTAATTTGTTTATTTTCTTTGTTGTCCATTTTGCATAAGTTGAATCTGGTTAAAACGATATGTAAATTAGATGATTCTTTTGTTGCCTTAAATACGAGGTATTTAAATCGTTTCACTCTCTAGATATAAAATGTTTAAAGTTCAATAAATTAATTCATAAATATGAGAGTTGTCTTCAAAAACGATCCAACTATGGTAGCAGAGCGTGGTTATTAGAAAAAAAGTAAATAAAAGAA
This sequence comes from Cordylochernes scorpioides, assembly GCA_030710605.1. Taxonomy (NCBI): domain Eukaryota; kingdom Metazoa; phylum Arthropoda; class Arachnida; order Pseudoscorpiones; family Chernetidae; genus Cordylochernes; species Cordylochernes scorpioides. Next base: position 16,313,836 of record CP092875.1, on the reverse strand, counting down.
AATCAAGTCTTCAAATTATAAGTAAGAAAATATAATTTCTTGTGAACACATCCCCCTTCTCACAGATTATATTAAATCTAAAATTATTAAATATGATTTGGCTCATCTTTCAATAGAGGATCAAAATACTTATAGACCACATTCTCCAAGTATAATTGGATCATTTTTAAGTGCAAAAATATATTAATTATTTCTAAAAACAAATGAAACATTCCAAAGCTTTTTCCCGTTTGGAATTCCAACATATTTCCGCTCCAATTTTTATAATACCCAGTTTATAACGAACCATGGAAATTTTAAGGGATTTTTATCAAACATTGGCGCGATTGAAGACTCTAGCTGTCATTGTGGCAACGAATTCCAGGACTCGAGACACCTACTGCTGGAATGTCCACTCTTCTTCACCGCTAGACAACAGACAATAAATAATGTTGTAGATCTATATCAATTTGTAAATAGCAGAGAGAATTATCATAAGTTTAACTATTTTTGTAAATATATTCATGATTTTCTTTCAAACCTGAAAGGTTCAGGTTCCTAAAATATATTATTTTTTCTCTTTTTATTTCGATTACTTTTTTTTTGTAAAAATGTTATAACTGTTTCTGTTTAAAAAATGTAAATCGACGCAATTATCCTTAGCCGGGATATCGCGTTTGTGTGTTGAAATAAATAAATAATAAAAAAAGAAAATATAATTCGAATTAATACTTAGTACTAGCTTTGCAAAATTAAAATTTTACCAGATTATAGAAAAAAAAACAGATTCTTCCTCAATGCCGGTGTCTAGAATAGAAATATTAAACGTTACAAATTGCCCAATATGGGCATTAAAGGTCGGCACAATTCTACGTGCAAAGAAGTTATTTAAATGCATGATTTCCGATCCCGAGCCTGATATTAAAGATAACAATTTATGGAATATATATAAATTTATAGGATATATAACGAAAATAAAGTCGTGGACGTGACACTGAGTACTCACGTGTAATATTGAGGTTTTCAAGGTGCTCAGTTGTCATACCTGCGTTGCCAGTAGACCTTGGAAGCATGTTATGTAACTTGTCACTCACTTCGAATATATCCTGAGCAAAGAGTATAGCTTGACCCTTGCAGCCATACTGTCCAAAGCGGCCACTATATCTGACAATTTTTACAAATGGTATGATCCTGGACAACAACCGTTGCTCAGGCTGGGAGAGTTGAAGAATTACTTCAGGAATGGCTCCAGGATCCAAGCTGTTCCAGTAAGCCTTTGATGGGGGAGTCTGCTTGCTGCTATTGACATGCTTGTTACAGCGGTGGCACAGCAACAATGTTGTATTCTGAGCTAATTCAGCAGGAAGGTAGGAAGCTTTGCTTGTGCTGACTTTATAAGTTGTGACCTGATTTGGGTATGTTCTCTTGGTGCATATTTCACAAATGCTGCCGCAGTAAGTGTTAATAGTGTTTGTTAATGTAGAAATATCAGCGTTGCGTTTTAATATTCGCAGACGATCCTTTTCTAGGCGAATTTTACGTCCTGCTGCTGTTTCAATGGCTCTTGATTTGGATTTAAAATGACGATCGTTTTCTAGGCGAGCTTCACGTTCTTCTGAGGTTTCCTTGGCTCTGGACGTGGATTTAAAATGACGATTGTTTTCTAGGCGAGTTTCACGTTCTGCTGAGGTTTCCATGGCTCTGGACATGTGTGAATATATATAAATGACCAACAATGATTTGACTACTCTGTGTTTTGTTTGCTTCTAACTCGTAACTTGTAAACAAGAAGTTTATAATATATTTTTGTTCTTTCCTGTTTTTAAATTGGATCTTAAATAAAATAATGATATAAAAAAAGGATTATCTTTTTAATTCAACCCAAATTAACACAATTGGTAGCAGAGCGTGGTTTATTGAATATTGTAATAAAAGGAAATAATAGCAAACGACTTAAGCCTAATTGGTATTTATGCGTAAAGCAAAATAAATTTTGTTGTCTAGAGAAAATCTTCAACAAAATATTGTTTTTTCCTTTTAATATTCAATATAAACTAAATATTGTTGGAAAATAAAATGAACGAAATACCAATTGCAAAATTTGATGGTGATAATTTTCCAAGTTGGAAATATAGGGTTGAATCGATTTTAGAAAGCAAAGATTTGATCAATTCTTTGATTGAAGATCCACCAGGAGAAGAAACAGAAAGACAAAAATGGAAAATAAAAGACTCACAAGCAAAAGGTATTATAACTTGTGCCATGACAGATTCTCAGGTTTCATTAATTCTCACATGTAAAACATCAAAACAAATATGGGCATCCTTAACCAAAAGATATGAAGGAGACATTAAAAAGAAAAGTATTGAGGCACGAAATAATGGTTCTCGTCTTCGTATGTATCCTGAAGAAAGTTGGAAAGACTACATTCATAGATCAGAAAAATTATTAGAAAATGCCAGAATTATGGGAGCCACCATAGATGATGAAGAATTTATCTATTCGGTAATTAAAGGCCTGCCACAAAAATACAATATTATTGCCATGCAAATAAATACTATGAATAATCCTACACTTTCAGATATTAAATCACAGTTTTCCCTGTATCAAGAAAGGTACCATGAGAAAGATATTTCATCCTCATCTGCATATAAAGCATCACAAAGTGAATCAAAGAAATTTTATCCAAAAAATAAATTTAAATATAAACCTGAGTGTTATATCTGTAACAAAAGAGGACACAAAGCTAATGACTGCTGGCATAATCCAAAAAATAAAGGCAATAATAATAGAAGAGAAGATCTTAACAAACCCAGCACAAGTGGCTATAAACCTAAATTTGGAAATCAGCAGAAACAAACTGGAAATTCACATAATGAAAAGGCAGCAAATTGTCTGATAGCCAAAAATCAAGAAAAGAGTGAACAGGAATGGATAATTGATAGTGGTGCTACAAGCCATATGACATCCTGTTTTGAACTTTTAAAAGATTCAGAAAATAAGGAAAGGAAAATAATCCTTGCTGATGACACTCAAATTGAATCCAAAGCTATAGGAAATGTGAAAATCAAAACAAAAGAAGAAAATTTACTTATCCTCAAAGATGTACTATTTGTTGTAAGATTTAGGTACTTACAGCTTGTAGGAAGGCATGAGGACGTTGAGGATTATATGATAATAATCTTTATTATCCATTTAGCAAGAAAGAACAAAGTTATGGTAGCGAACAGTTATTGAAGTATAGAGAAGAAAAAGGTAAACAAACAGTTGTGATGATGATAGGTCCAGTGTGGCGCTAGCTGTCGTAGCATTCAGTTATCCAACAAATCCCCGGCATGAATGTGGAGACATCACGAGGTTGTAGCGTAACTTCTCAAATGTCGGCCTTGGTAGCGGCTTGGTCAGAATGTCCGCCTTCATGTCGCCAGTTGGGCAGTAGACCATTTTTATCACTGTCTTCTTCTGAAGATCCTTCAGGTGATGGATCTTGGTTGCGATGTGCTTGGTTCTAGAAGACACTTTTTCGGATGAACATATCTTGAGACATGATTGATTGTCTTGGTGGAAGTAGATTGGAGCTTTCTGTTCCAGTTCGAGATCCTTTAGCAAGTCGAGAAGCCATAACAGTTCTTGTGAGGCTTCAGCTGCGGAGATTAGTTCCGCTTCGGTGGATGAGAGAGATACGCAACCTTGTTTCCCAGTCATCCATGAGATGGGGTTTGATCCCAGTAGGAACAAGTTTCCGCTTAGTGATTTTCTGTCGGTGTTGTCGCTTGCCCATGTGGCATCACTGTATGCTTCCAGCGTGGGAAGGTTTTGGTTAGATATGCGTAGCTCGAGTTCTTTAGTAGTTTTTAGATATCTTACGATTCTTTTTGCTGCATTCCAGTCACAATTTCTAGGATTCTGGTTTCTGCTGCTAAGTATGCAGACTGGAGCTGCGATATCTGGTCTGGATACTACGCTTAGGTACAATAGTGAGCCTATCAGTTGTTGGTATTGGACGTTGTTTGGTAGAAGTTTTTCATCAGATATACCGGGGTATCCGCTTTCCATGGGAGTGAAAGTAGGTTTCGCTTCTTGGAGATTGTACCTTTCAACTAATTCTTGGATTTTATTCTTTTGGCTCAGAAGGAGTTTGTTCTTGGTAAATTCAAGCGTTAGCTCGTCATCAGGCCTTGATTCCAACATCGTGATGAGATTGGAGCAGCTCTTTGGAAGCGAGCAAAGCAGTATAGCCGTGATGTGAGAGTCCTTTGGTGTTTCGCCAATGGTTCGCAGTTTGTCAACAAGTTCCATCATGGTAGTGATATGCTGTTGCATGTCTTTGTCTTCTTCGAGTTTTAAGCTGTATAGTTTCCTTAGCAAATAAATTTTTCCTGAGAGTGTTTTTCTTTCATAGATATTTTTAAGAGTGTCCCAGGTAGCTTTGGCTGTTAGTAGGTTTTTGACATGCACTATTTGTGAGTCGGCGATGCTTAGATTAATGATAGCTCTAGCTTTTGAGTCTTTCTTTTTCCATTCGATTTTAGGTTCATCTGGAATATTTTCGGTGACAACTTCCCAAAGATCTTCCTTTTGCAAGAGCATTTCAATTTTGAAAGACCATAGTGAGTAGTTATAGCCGTCGAGCTTATTTAGGGTTACATCGTGGCTCGGGAGTGACGCCATTTTTGCTAAGCCTTTTTTCTTTGTCTTAACTCGTTAGTTGAATTTCATGCAATATTCAGTCTCATAATCTAATTGTTGTAAGATTTAGGTACTTACAGCTTGTAGGAAGGCATGAGGACGTTGAGGATTATATGATAATAATCTTTATTATCCATTTAGCAAGAAAGAACAAAGTTATGGTAGCGAACAGTTATTGAAGTATAGAGAAGAAAAAGGTAAACAAACAGTTGTGATGATGATAGGTCCAGTGTGGCGCTAGCTGTCGTAGCATTCAGTTATCCAACACTATTTGTTCCACAAATCAAAGGAAATTTGTTGTCTGTAGGAAAATTACTACAAGACTACCAAAGAATAATTTTTAGCAAAGACAAATGTACTATAATAGATTTCAAGGATCAAGTCATATTGGAAGCTCCAAAAATTGATGATTTTTATATAATAAACTCCTCTGATTCAAGGGATGAAGAAGATAAAGTCTTCAAAGTTAATTGGGATATTTGGCATAAAAGATTGGGCCACCCTAATGAAAATTACATGACTTTAATGAAAAACAAAAACTTAGTATACAAATTTGATTGCAAATCTAAAGGAGACTTAAATGATTGCATTACATGTATTAAATCTAAATACTCAAGAAAACCTTTTAAAAGAATTGAAAAAATTCAAACCTCACAATCATTAGAACTTTTGCATATTGATTTAATTGGGCCCATAAAAGAAGAATCTATTGGTAAAGCAAGATTTATTCTTACTATAGTAGATGACTATTCAAGGAAATTATTCACTAGATTCTTAAAAGCAAAATCAGAAACTCAAGAAATACTTAAAGAATTTATAGAATATATAGAGAACACCACCAATAAAAGGATTAAAAAATTCAGGAGTGATAATGGTACTGAATTCAACAACCAAGAATTGGAATCCTATCTGAAAAAGAAAGGAATAGAACATCAAAGAACTACCTTTTATTCCCCTGCTCAAAATGGAAGATGTGAAAGAGCTAACAGAAGCCTAATAGAAGGAACAAGAGCCCTATTAATAGAATCTGGATTACCAATAAAATTTTGGGCTGAAGCTATGAATACCTATACATACCTTAAAAACAGAACTCCTTCTTACCATAATACTAACAAGACTCCAGAAGAAATGTTCACTGGAAGAAAACCTACAGTCTCTCACTTAAAGGTTTTTGGATGCAAAGTAGAATTCTGGATACCTAAACATAAAAGATCTAAATTTGAAAAAATTACTAAAACAGGCATTTTTGTGGGATATTCTTCATGCAGAAAAGCATATAGAATTTGCAACCCAGAAAATTTTACAATTACAGAAACAAGAGATGTTGCCTTTTTAGAAAATCAAAAAGGTGCAGAACTATTAACTTCTAAAGAACAAGACAGCACAGATTACTCAATCATCAAGATAGATGGACCAGCAGAAGAAGAAACAAATTCATCATCAGGAGATGAAGAATCCTCTGTTGAAATTCAGAATCCAGCATCAAATACAAGATACAACTTTAGACACACACATAGACCAGGCTTCTATTATGAACCAAGTTTGAGTGAAGAAGAATATGAAGAAAATTCAATTATTCAAGCCCCAAATGATACTCTATTAATGACTCAGTATCAAAATCATATACCAAAAACTTATAAAGAAGCAGTTGAATGCCCACAAGTAAGTAAATGGACAGAAGCCATGAAAAAAGAAATAAATTCTTTATTAGAACACCATGTATGGGACATTGAACCACTTCCTAAAGGAACAAAACCAATCAAAAGCAAATGGATTTTTACCATTAAAAATGACCCCATAATAGGAAAAAGATACAAAGCCAGATTGGTTGCAGCTGGTTATTCTCAAAAATATGGAATTGACTACTATCAAACTTTTTCACCAGTTATAAGTTCTGATACACTCAGAATATTACTTTGTTATGCTGCAATGCAAAATTATGATTTTAAAAATTATGATATCGAAACAGCATATTTGTATGGTGACCTCCAAGAAAAACAATATATGTTACAACCTGAAGGTTTTGAAATGGGTGATAAAAACATGGTTTGCAAGCTCCAAAAGGCAATATATGGTCTTCATCAATCAGCCAAAGTATTTTATGACACCCTCAAAAGTCATCTTTTAGATGAAGGTTTTAAAAATCTAACCTCAGATAAATGTGTATTTATATATGAGAAAAACAATTCTAAGATAATTCTGGGAATATATGTGGATATGATATTCTAGCCATATATTCAGATTCAAATATACTAAATCAAGCCATATCAAAAATATAAAATAAATTCAAACTCAAGGAAAATACTAAAAATACCAATTTGCTAGGAATGGAAATATACAAAGAAAATGGCAAAATATTCATTAACCAGAAAGCTTATATTGAAAATATCTTAATAAAACTTGAAATGGAAAACTGCAAAACTAAATCAACACCTTTAGATGTAAATATTGATTTTTCACAATATGAAAACTCCAAGAAATGTGATCCAAAAAAATATCAAGAAATCCTAGGAAATTTACTGTTTCTAAGTGTAAAGACAAGACCTGACCTATCTTTTCCTCTGACACAGCTCTCAAAATATTCACAGTATCCTAGAGAAATTCATTTTGGTGCATTAAAAGGAATTTTTGGATACTTGAAAAAAACTATTAACTTTGCTTTATGTTACAATAAAGGTAATACCCAAATTACAGGATTTTCTGATGCTAGCTGGAAGGATGGTAAGTGCAAAAAAAATCTGTTACTGGATATTTGTTTACTGTTGGAGACAATTTGATATCTTGTGTGGAACTCTAAATTTCAAGCACAACCTTCACTTTCTACTTGTGATAGTGAACTACAAGCATTGCTAAGTTGCTGTAAGATGTCAATCCATTTACAATACATTATTGAGGAACTATTTCAATTAGAAAATGGCTATCAACCCACTAAAATATACTGTGACAATATTTCAGCTATAAAACTTTGTACAAATTTTAATATATCTGCTAATTCAGCACATATGATCAGAGCTATTTCTTACTTACATGAACAAATTATTTCAAATAATTTCATTTTAGAATATATACAATCTGAAAATAATCTTTCTGATTTTTTAACTAAAGCTTTAACTAAAAATAAGTTGTCTAATGCTCTAGAATGTCTAGGATTTTGACTGGACTTTAAAATATGTTTTTAGCTTAGAAATGTAGATATATATTTAAACAGTACAATTTGTGTAATAATATTGCCATATTGTTTTTATAATTCAAAGGGACTAATATAAAAATGTAATGTTATATATATATATTTCTTATATATTTAATTTTGTAAACAAATAAAATGGCGGTTCATTTATTTAGCTGTAACATTCCCTTGGCTTGTCCCGCCATCTTTCGGAGGCTATTGAAACTGTTTTTGAAATATGTATATAATTTGATAATCAATCATCATTTTTGTGTCATTTACTGGGGGCAATTGTGAATTTATATAAATGACCAAAAATGATTTGACTAATCTGTGTTTTGTTTGCTTCTAACTCGTAACTTGTAAACAAGAAGTTTATAATATATTTTTGTTCTTTCCTGTTTTTAAATTGGATCTTAAATAAAATAATGATATAAAAAAGGATTATCTTTTTAATTCAACCCAAATTAACACAACATGGATTTAAAATGGCGATCCTTTTCTTGGCGAGCTTTACGTTCTGCTGAGATTTCAGCTGCTCTTGCAAGAGATGTATGCAAACATTTTTTTTCGAGTCTTATTCGCCTAGCCCCTTCATGTGCGTTGCTCAATTTCTCCTGACGCTTAATTTTTTCCTTCTCTAGTCGTTTCTTTCGCTGTGTAGCCGTTTCTTTTCGTTGTTTATTTTTCATTTTTATTTTTCTAGTGGGTTGTTAAAACTATTTTACCGAGCATTACTTTTGTACATAGAATGAAAGACTTAGGTGAAGGGAGTCGAGGGGAAAGTTGAAAGAAAGGGTCAAAACATCTACATAGTCGGGGAAACTCCCAGCTGGAACCGATCAGGACAAAGGTCGGTCGAGGCCCGGGGAGGCAAAGTCAAGTGGACGTCTGGAATTTTGTTTGGTTGTTCTGCGAGCCCGGGACGGGGGCCATGTGGCGTCATCTTTTTTTTTTTCTTAGTTGGAAGCAGCGGACCAGGCGGAGCAGACGCGCCTGAGAAATATCCTACAAGCAGCGTCTTGTGGACGGAAAGACGTCCGAGAAGTATCCTACAAGCAGCGTCTTGTGGACGGAAAGGACGCCTTGGAGTATCCCACAAGCAGAGTCTCGTGGACGGAAAGGACGTCTTGGAGTATCCCTCAAGCGGCAACTTGAGGACGGAAAGGACGCCTTGGACATCGCACGAGCCGCGACAAGAGGAAGCCAAGCGAGCGACGGTGCTGCCACCCGAGGTACTGTGTGAACACAAAGCTCGACACCCCCCTGACTCTTATTTTTATCTCCCTTCCCTAAGATTAGTTAATTTTACTTTTTTTTGCTTAACCTTTTTTCTTGTTTTTTATGCATAATTCTTTATATATAAGTATAATTTTGCTTAACCTTTTTTCTTGTTTTTTATGCATAATTCTTTATATATAAGTATAATTTTGCTTAACCTTTTTTCTTGTTTTTTATCCATAATTCTTTATATATAAGTATAATAGTTTTTAGCCCTTTTTAATTTTTAAATAAAACCTTTTATAATACTGTGTAAGTGTGCATTTATTTCCCCCATTGTTTTTCCTTTCAATCGATCACCCTTTATTTTTTTTAAACGAACACGAACATTTTGGTGAGCCGGACGTGATCGATTTAAAGGAGATATGGAGGAAATGGATGAAATTAAAAAGCGCAGAAAAGCCATAAGAGGTACTTTCACTAGAATTATTAATGAAATAAATGGGGAATTTGAAAAGTCTCAAATTGATAGGAATGATATTTATTCTAAGTTTAATAGACTAGAGTCTTATTACACGAAACTTGTAGATCTAAACGAAAAATATCAGGCTTTATTGGTAGTGAAAGAAGGGATTACAGAGGAAAGTATTGATAGGGAATGGCAAGAATGCGATAAATATGAAGAGGAAAAGTTTGATATTCAACAGAAAGTCAGTGTATTACGGAATCCCGATAAAGAAGAAACAATCCCGATTGCTAGCGAGGACACTGTAATAAATGTGAAATTACCAGAGTTAGCCCTAAAAACCTATGATGGCTCTCTGGAAGGTTGGTTGCCTTGGTGGGCGCAGTTTTCGAAAATTCACGAAAATAAGAATTTATCCGATAGCGACCGGTTTTTATATTTGCGTCAAGCAATTGTACCAAATTCAGAAGCCTATCGTGTTGTAGCAAGCTATCCCGTTACAGGCGCCAACTATGCTTTGGCGGTACAAGCCCCACAGGAGCGATTCGGTGACCCGAATATACTGACAGAACTATATGTCAGACGTCTATTGAATTCGGTTATATCTAATGTGAAGAAAGAAAATAGAAATTTAAGCAGTCTGTACGACGAACTGAGCAGTCACCTCCGGTCGTTAGAGACATTGGGCATTGATCCCCAGTTGTCGGGTATTTTTTTATACCCTCTTGTCGAGTCTTCATTACCTTCGGATATTTTGAAAATATGGCACAGGCATCCTTCTTCGGGTTATGGTCTGGAGTTAGCAAAACGGGAAGAGTCAGATAAAGGGGTTGGAGGAGCTCAAGAAAGGCTAAGGTTATTATTGGACTTTCTAAAAGCCGAAGTAAGGAGTGCTCAACGGCTGAAATTTGTGGAAAAAGGCTTTAAGCAGGAGGAACCCTATAAAAGGTCTTACAATGATGGGACCAGAGCAAGGAGCAATTTCAGAACCGCCACTGTGTCTAGTCTGTTCGGAGGGCGAGCTAATATAAAATGCTTCTTTTGTGAAAGAACAAATCATGCGAGTCATCAATGCCGTTCCATAATGAAAATGTCTCCGGGAGAGAGAAATGATAAAATACGTAGTGCCCATCTATGTTTCAAATGCTTAAGAAAGGGACACATACAGAGTCAGTGCCGAGAACAATTGGAGTGCAAAAACTGTGGGAGAAACCACTTGGAAGTTTTATGTGAAGGAAATTCTTCTAACCGGTTAACGAAACCAGGAAGAGAAAATCTAAAGGAAAATGCACCTGAACCCATTGCATCGCTTTCTAGTCAAGCCTGCTCAGGTCAGGTCTTGCTGATGACCACGGTTGCACTGTTAAGAGGCCCAAATGCCTCTAGAAGGGTTAGAATTCTCCTCGACAGTGGAAGTCAGTTTTCGTATATCAAACAGTCGTTAGTCTGGAGTATAGGAATAGAAAGAAAAGGCGAAATAACCATAGCTAAAAGTCTTTTTGGAGGTAATAAGATTGGTGAAGAAAAGCACGGTAAATTTATGTTAGAATTAGAGAATTTAGATAATAAAAGAGATGTGATCCATATTGAGGCGCTGGATCAACGTAAAATTTGCGACGCCATACCACCTTTGCCAAAAGGAGACTGGTTAGAAAAATTGAAGATTAAGGGCATAATATTGTCTCAGGACAATTTTAAAGGACAAGAGATTGACATATTGATTGGTGCTAACTATCTAGGTATGATTTTGACAGGAAAAATAGTTCAAGTTGAAGCAGATTTATCTGCGGTGGAAACGAAATTAGGTTGGACACTAATGGGCAATTCGCCAATTATTGATAGCAATGACAATGTGCAGCAGACTTTGAATCTGCTAACAACGCGATGCGATTTAAAGGATTTGTGGGATCTAGAAGTACTAGGCATTAGGGATCCTGTTGAAACTTGCTCCAAAGAGACCAGATACCAGGAAATAAAAGAAAAGTTTATAACAAAAATTCAAAGACAAAGTGATCAGAGATATTCTGTAGGTCTACCTTGGAAGGTAGAAAAGGAGTCAATCCCCAGCAATCTTGACATAGCGATAAAAAGGTTAGATATAAGCACTAAGAAAATGACCTCACAGAATAAGTTGACCGAATATAGTCAGATCTTTAGAGACTGGCTGACTGAAGGACTCATTGAAAGAGTCGAGGAAAATCCTCTCGAGAGAAGAGGCTACTATTTACCTCACCGCCCTGTGTACAAGATGGAATCTAAAACGACGCCCATACGTCCGGTTTTCGATGCTTCTTGTCTAGGTCATAATGGACTATCTTTGAATCAATGTTTAGAAAAGGGACCGAATTTATTGGAAAGAATCCCTGAAATGATGATAAGATTTCGGGAAAATAAATTTGGAGTCACGGCAGATATAAGAAAAGCATTCCAGATGGTGGCGATTGAAGAATCTGAACGGAACTACCTTAGATTCCTTTGGTGGGAAAAGGAGAGCGATAGAGAACTAATAGCTTACAGGCATAAGAGACTTGTATTTGGCTTAAACTGTAGTCCTTTTGTGCTGAACGCCGTAATAGAATACCATCTTCAATCAATAAGAGGCCCACTTGTTCAATAGGCAAAGATTTTAGCTCAATCCTTCTACATGGACAATTGTATTACCTCGCTGGAAACAAAGCAGGAAGTGCAGGAATTTCAAAAGGCCGCAATTGAAATTATGGACAGGGCTAAAATGGACTTACGAGAGTGGGAATATTCTCTGGAGGAAAACCCTGAAAAGGGGACTTGTACAAAAATATTGGGTGTTGTTTGGAATAAAATGGAAGATTCATTAAAATGCGAACTCCCTGACAATTTGAGTCTTCAACCCAAATTAACGAAAAGGCTGGTACTGTCCATGGTCCAGCGGATATTTGATCCACTTGGATTTTGCGCTCCAGTATTCTTGCCACCAAAGTTGTTACTGCAGCGATCATGGGGGCTGAAACTAGGTTGGGATACACCTCTACCCGAAAGTATGGCTCAGGAATTTCGAACCTGGTTGGATCAAATAAAATTCATAGAGTTAATAAAGATACCGAGATATATGTGGAATGATCTCATTTTCCCTACAGAAGTTCATATCTTTTGTGACGCTAGTCAAATAGGCTATGGAGCTGTAGCCTATTTAAGGAGCGAAACGGGAAGAGAAAATACTCTAACTTTGATTTGGAGCAAAGTCAGATTAGCTCCTATGAAGAGTATTACGATCCCTCGCTTGGAATTAATGGCCATGGTACTAGGAGCTAGACTAGCCAATGCAATCCAAGCTGCCTTGAAGAGAAAATGTGAAACAACTCTTTGGTCTGACTCTACTACCGCGCTAAGTTGGATAAAGAAAGAAATTGAGTGGAGAGTTTTCGTGAGAAACCGAGTCAGAGAAATACAGGCCACTACCAATTTGAACGATTGGAGGTTCGTTCCTAGTCAGTTGAACCCGGCCGATCTTCTGTCTCGAGGTTGCCCTCCAAGCCAGTTTGTGCAAAGCAGATGGTGGGAGGGCCCCGAATGGTTGAAAAAACCTAAATAATTCTGGCCCAATTCAGAGTTCTCGATAAATCCAAAAGAAATAAAGGTTGAAGAAAACATTATGAAAACCAACATTAATTTGAACATCGATTATAAAGACTGGATACTGACAAGGAGGTCTAATTACTCTCTCAACATCAGGGTAATGTCCTATGTTTTAAGATTTTTAGGGAAACTTAAAAAACAGTCAACTGAAACAGGACCTTTGAAAGTTTCAGAATTAGACTTGGCAGAAAAAAAGCTTATCCGAATGATTCAAGAGAAAGTCTCCATAGAGAAATCGAATGCAACCAAGAGTTTTAAAATATTAAAAAACACTGACGGACTTTGGTGTGTAGAAAGCAAACTTTTACATGGACAGGTCCCAGAAGAATTTGAAACTCCTATCATTCTACCAGGCGACCATCCCTTCGTAGAGCAACTTATATGGGAAGTGCACCTGAAGAATGGACATGTAGGGGTGCAATTCATTTTATCAAAGCTGAGAGAGAAATTTTGGATAATCAGGGGAAGGAAAACGATAAAGAAAATTATCAGTAAGTGCATTGCTTGCAAGAGACTTAAAGAAAAGTCTCTGCAAAGACAAATGGCAGCTTTGCCAGAAAACAGAATTGGACTGGGCAAACCCTTCCAAATTACAGGAGTTGATTTATTAGGCCCTCTTCATTTGAAAGAAGGTGAGAAAGTGTGGGTAACCGCCTTTACTTGCGCCGTCTATCGCGCTATTCATCTGGTGTTGGTGAAGAGTTTAGAGACAGGAGTCTTCATGATGGCCCTCCATAGGTTTATTTGTCGGAGAGGGCGCCCCGAGAAAATATATAGCGACAATGGCACCAATTTCGCAAAACTTAATAGAATATTCAAGAGATTGGATGGGACTAGAATTGAAAGGGAAACCTCAATTAAAAGGATACAATGGATTTTTATCCCTCCTTCTGCTCCTTGGTGGGGAGGATTTTGGGAAAGAATGGTTAGGACAATAAAGGAAATGTTGATAAAGATGCTAGGTCACAGGAAGCTGAAATATGTACAACTGCAGACTGCCCTTTGTGAAATCGAATCTATCATTAATAAACGACCCCTCACTTATGTCTCTGAAGACGACAATGATCTAAAACCGTTAACTCCTAATGAGTTTTTACAAAATGGTCCAGAGTCTAGCTTTCCTGAATTTGAAAATTTAAAGCCAGAAATGTTGCACACTAGATACAGAGAGTTAGGTCAACTGAAGAGAGAATTGAAGCAGAGATTCTTAAAGGAATATTTAGGCGCGCTGATTCAGAAATCCGAAAATATTGATAGGAGACAGTTGAAAGTAGGAGACGTTGTACTGATCGGGAAAGAAAATCTTAAAAGAATGTTTTGGCCTAAAGGGCGAATAGTAAATCTCATACCAGGTAAAGATGGAATAGTGAGAGTGGCCCATGTTAAAACATCCACAGGAACCTTGATCAGGGCTCTACAACGCTTACACCCTCTTGAAATATCCTCGAATGTTAAGACGATTCAAATGGACAATTCAAATACCGAACCCCAATCTGATGCATTTTAGGAAATAGGCCCAATATTGAATCCAGGGACTCTAGAAATAGATATGGTAGGGTAATCAGAAAGCCTGCAAGGTATGACTCGAAGGACTAGTGAAAGTACCTGTATGGAAAAAAAAAGTGTAATATGTGTATTCTTTTATGTGTATTTTATGTAATGTAATAGGCATATCTACTCTTGTGTGTATTGTGTATTTATATGCTCTTTTGTCTTATACTTAATTTTGACTTCTTTCAGAGCAAAATTTTGTGGGAGAATGTTAAAACTATTTTACCGAGCATTACTTTTGTACATAGAATGAAAGACTTAGGTGAAGGGAGTCGAGGGGAAAGTTGAAAGAAAGGGTCAAGACATCTACATAGTCGGGGAAACTCCCAGCTGGAACCGATCAGGACAAAGGTCGGTCGAGGCCCGGGGAGGCAAAGTCAAGTGGACGTCTGGAATTTTGTTTGGTTGTTCTGCGAGCCCGGGACGGGGGCCATGTGGCGTCATCTTTTTTTTTTTCTTAGTTGGAAGCAGCGGACCAGGCGGAGCAGACGCGCCTGAGAAATATCCTACAAGCAGCGTCTTGTGGACGGAAAGACGTCCGAGAAGTATCCTACAAGCAGCGTCTTGTGGACGGAAAGGACGCCTTGGAGTATCCCACAAGCAGAGTCTCGTGGACGGAAAGGACGTCTTGGAGTATCCCTCAAGCGGCAACTTGAGGACGGAAAGGACGCCTTGGACATCGCACGAGCCGCGACAAGAGGAAGCCAAGCGAGCGACGGTGCTGCCACCCGAGGTACTGTGTGAACACAAAGCTCGACACCCCCCTGACTCTTATTTTTATCTCCCTTCCCTAAGATTAGTTAATTTTACTTTTTTTGCTTAACCTTTTTTCTTGTTTTTTATGCATAATTCTTTATATATAAGTATAATTTTGCTTAACCTTTTTTCTTGTTTTTTATGCATAATTCTTTATATATAAGTATAATTTTGCTTAACCTTTTTTCTTGTTTTTTTATCCATAATTCTTTATATATAAGTATAATAGTTTTTAGCCCTTTTTAATTTTTAAATAAAACCTTTTATTATACTGTGTAAGTGTGCATTTATTTCCCCCATTGTTTTTCCTTTCAATCGATCACCCTTTATTTTTTTTTTTAAACGAACACGAACATGGGTAGTGCTCACTTTCTAAAATTAAATAAGCTCGATTGAGAGGTGAAGAAAATTTTAATTTATATTCATTTATCTGGTTCATTTGGTATATCGTTGGGTAGACAAGGTAGAAATGTGATATTAAAAACAAAATTCTGTTCCTAAATAAACAAATAATCTTCTACAAATATATATAATTTTAATATAAATAAAGATATATAATTTTATACAGCAAATGAGATTAAATACAATTAAATCTTATTATATAAAAAGATAATTAGGCTTAAAAGTAATATTTACAGAAGAGAGCAAAGTTCTTCACATTCCGCGCGCCAAAGAATTAGGGCTCAAAGTAAGTGTTACCGAAGCAGCGTTTTCCCTCGAGTTCCCCCTCGTGAACCTCCTGTGCTGCGCGCACATTGTCATCAGGTTTGAACATATGTACCAAATTTCATATTTCTAGGTGCCCTATAAGTATAGGGTATATATCCCTATATATATAAAAGTCAGTGTATGTATGTATGTATGTATGTATGTGTGTTTGTTCCTATGTCGGCTATACACGTCCACACTACGTAACTAATCTGACTGAAATTTTAACAGTATACATTATAGAGTAGAATCTGGAAAAACTTAGTGAAATTTTCAGGGGCTGGGAAAAATAGTTGTTTTTAGTCAGAAAATGATAATGAAAATATTGCTGTATCATGTTTGATAATCAGATACAAAATTATATAGGGAAAAAATTTCAAAAGAGCAGAGACCACGGGTGAAGCGAGTTCACTTTTAGTATGCAGAAACAAAATTCTAACAGAAAACATTCATTCGAGTAGAAGACACAAAGCCAGATCATATATATATATAAATGAATGTATGTGTGTGTGTGTGGTGTGTCTGTCCTTTATGCCTGACCAAACCACTCATTGAAACGCCATGAAACTTTGGGAAGTTATTTAGTATAGTACTGGGAAGGTTTCTAGCAAATAAAATTTTTGAAATAACCTTTCGCCTAAAAATAATCAAGATAAATATTCTAATTTATCTGTTATAATTCAACAATCTGCTCTAAATATTATCATGCATATAGAAAAAAATGATTTTATGCCTCTTCTTTATGCCGGACCAAACTACTCATTTCATCGCAATTTAACTTTGAAAAATTGTTTAATATACTACCAGAAAGGTTTCTATCTAATTATTAGTTTGAAAAACCTTTTTTTTTTTGGAAAAAATAAGGATAAATATTAATTAATCTGTTATATTTTCAGCACTCTGATTTATTATCTCTGTATTATCTTTATATATATATATAAATCAAAATTTGCCTGTCTGTTTATCGATAAACTCAGAAACTACTTAACCAAATGTCACCAAATTTTCCACATAACTACCAATGACCCTGAAGATGAAAAATTTACAATGCATTAAAATTAAGTGAAAATATTTATTTTAAAATATATATTTTATCTTTGTGTATAAAACTTTATTTATATAGCCACTTGCTATTTGACCATTTAGAACTTTGGGAAAAGTTATAAAGCTATTTTTTGTCAGATTTCCTTTTTTCGTTTCGTTTTATTTCCCAAATTCCATTAAAATTTTCATTAAAAATTATCATCATTATTAAGAAGGTTTTCAATGTTTCTGTATTCAAATTATTAATGACATTTTTGAAAGTAAAACAGTGTATACGGTATTAAATATGTATAATGGAACAATGGCTTAAATATAATAGAGAGTAAGCTGAATGAAGACAAAAAAAGGTTAAGAATTCCCTATGAATTGAAATGAAGTGATTTTGCCTATAAAATATCAAAAAATAGACTGGATTGATACACTTTCAAAATGGGTAAAATGGCATTTATTAAGCCAAACAGTGTGAAAAAGTAGATACAGTAGAGCTTCCATTGAGAGGATGCCTAAAATCGTAGCTTAACCCGTCTCTCCAAGAGGCAGTCTCTTATTAAAGGTCTATTAGAGATTCTTTAATATCAATTAGAATCTCCAATGAGAGACCACCTACAAGAGAAACAAGTTGAGTCATGTTTTTAGGTGGTCGTTCTTAAAAGACTCTATTTACCTATATTAAAATCAACATTTTCTTACTGTTACGTTTAATTACTGCTAATCTCTATATATAAAAATGAATGTATGTCTGTCTGTCTGTGTGTGTGTCTGTCCTTTATGCCTGACCAATCCACTCATCAGATCGCCATGAAACTTTGGGAAGTCGTTCAGTATACTGAGCTTAACATTAACTTTCAGTATACCGAGAAGGTTTCTGTCTGGAATTTAATTTGAAATCAATATCCGTTTTAATTTTATTTACAAATTTGTTTAACTACACGCCACAGTTACGGCAGCGCCAGCGCCTCACGGCGGCATTTGGTGGAATTATATTTGTAATTCACATTCTCAATGCCTAAGCAACTCTAAAATTATATTATTTATTAATTTCATAGTTTTTAAATAATGAAATTTCAATATGTAAATGTCGTTTAAATCTCTATATATAAAATGAATGTATGTGTGTGTGTGATGTGTCTTTTCTTTATGCCTGACGAAACCACTCATTGGAACGCCATGAAACTTTGGGAAGTTATTTACTATAGTACTGGGAAGGTTTTTGAAAAATAAATTTCTTGAATATCCTTAGAGTTATTTGCAGATTTGTAGATTTAACTCGAAAGCAGCGCCCCCATTGCGACGATGATGACAAGATTTTTTATCTATATGTTTTATTATCACTAAGTTTATTATCTTAAAGAATATTTATCAAAAGTAAGATTTTCAATCTATTAATTGCGCACAATTCAAAGTAAGTTTTATCATTTAACTACAACATATATATTGGGAGAATAGAAAAAAATGATTTTGTAATGTAGAAAATCAGGAAAGACAAAATTCAGGATGACACGGCAATTTATTTGAGACAAGAATAATGATACAATTTCAAGGCAAATATACTATTCCTTTAACTTCCAATTACCGAGGGAACCAATTAATATTGATTTTATTCAACTTATCGAGTATTTTTCAAGGGAACGGGAAAATAAGGCCGTAAAATAGCGTCTCATAGTTATGGCTGAATCGCGGAAATTAGAACGTAGATTTTTAGTTTGCATTTTGAGGGGCGTTTTCGAATTTTCAAAATGTATCCCAAGGATGTCAATCGCGTCGTTGCGCATCTGAATTTTTTTCGGCCTATCGGTCATGCTGCTCCAATTCCCGCACCACAATCCCTTACTCTTCTTGAAATTAATCGCGGTGCCAGAGATTTTCTCGAATTCGTTGAAACATTTATATACACGATTAAAATCCGTATCGTCTTTTAAAAATAAAATGAAATCGTTCGCGTAAGCATATATCGTTGTCGTAGAGCTGAGGTTGTGGCGAAGATGATAGATGAGAGACGTCGTGGCGAATGAGAAAAGCAACGCGGACAAGCCGGAGCCCTGTCGCACGCTTCTATTCACGTTTAATTCCGGAGAACTCTCGCCGTTCACATCGATTTTTATTTTGTTATTTCTAAATATAATGTTTATTCATTTCAAGAAAATATCGGGGACATCGAGTCTTTCTAGCGTAGCGATGATAAACGACCTGTTAACGGAATGCTTTATGTAAATCTAGCGTTACGATCGCCAGGGACGTGTTAAATAAATATATTCGATTAAAAAATATTCTTCTCAATTTCGGGGATAATATCGAAAATCGAACGGCCTGAGATCGCATACTTTTGTTCCAATGGTATCATGCGCGCGGAGTAAGGCTTGATTTTCGTCAGTAAAATTTTTGAAAGAATCTTGTAATCTATGTTCATAGATGTGATCGGGCGCCAATCGTTCAGTGTTCGCGTATTAGTAGTTTTAGGTATTAAAAACATTTTACCAGCGCTCATGTGATCAGGTGGTAAATTTTCTATTTGCACTTCACTAAAAATTTCAAGTAGAGAGTCAGCGGCGATGTCGTAGAAAACTTTGTAAAATTCGGAGGGAATGCCATCTTCACCGGCCATCTTTCTGTTGGGTAAAAGTTTTATCGCATTTAAAATATCGTTTCTCGTTATAAAATTTGCATCGTTGAAATTAAATTCGAAATCAAGGCGCGGAATGATTTTTACATAATTTGCAATGCCTTCTAAAGCAATAGATTCGTCTGCCTTCATTTTTTTCTGATAAGAAGCGAAAATATGGCTTAAGATTGCATCGTTATTGTTGAGGAATTCATTGTTTTCATTGTATAAAGCGGTAATCGCGGGTTTTAGGCGTCTATATTTCGTGATGGTATATTTTGAGAAACCTTCGCGGTTTCCAAAATTAGTTTTTTCAAGCATCTCCATTGTGATTTTGCGCTAATAAGGTTAAAATTCGTGATAAAATTATCGTGTTCGAATAAAAATATTTCCTTAAAAATTCTGGATATAAAAATATTTGAATCGATATTTACCTTTTTATGAATTACGTAATATTTAGATGTAAATTCACGATAATGGCGTTGTGGTCATTTTTTCAGATTAGTTGTAAAGTTCGCTGTGCAAAGTAATAATCGATTCGAGTTCTAAAGCGCGTGTTATGGATATATGCCTCGTGTGTATAGCCCTCGAGTCCAGAGTTGTCTATAAATATCGACTAGATTTTTTTTCTCAAAGTCTGAAAAGAAGTTGAATTTCCGACGGGATTCAGTCCTGCCCGGCCGGTCGCGGATATTGAAATCGCCTAAAATGATCGCCGCGGTTTCTCTCGGGTAAACGTTTAAAACGTTTTGTATCAATTGTATATCGTTTAGAGCTTCGTCGGGGTCATGAGCGAGGTGTACATTAATAAGAATTACGATATTTCTGTTCAATAAAAGTTCTAAAGCGCATATTTTCCAGTTCTTCATTATTTTTAAATTTGCGCTAAATATCGAGCGATTTAAAATTAATAGTTGTCCGCTGCCGCGAGAAATATGTTTTTTACATATATTTCGTATTTGCCAAGATCATTTTGCATTTTAAAAGTTTCTATGTTGGATTCTCGTATACTGTAAATGGCAGCTTCGTTTTGCTTCTTCCATTTTTATAAATATTCTCTCATTTCTTTATCCGCAGTACCTTGGGCATTGAGCGTCAAAATTTTAAAGGTATCAGTATTTACAATTTCGTGGGATATGGCTCACGAGAGTCCAACATCCAAAGTGCGCGAAAATAAAAAGAATTTAATAGAAAAATAATAATAATAAAATAAGGAGCGTAAAAGAGTAAAAAAGATAAACGTGTTAGTTTAAAAAAGGTGTATTTACAATAAAAGTCGAAAGCGAGATGATAAAAGATAGTATATAAAGAGAAATAAAAGAGAGAAGTGATTAGAAAAATATAAATACCGACGTTTCATTCTTCTCGCATCGTTTTTAAAATCAGTTTAATTTTTTTATAGTTACGTTCAGTGTTTTTCTGTCTTCGCTTTTTAAATTTATGATGCCCTTTTTCCCTCCAAAGGGCTTCAAGGTGTCGGGAAATGTCTAGCTGCAGGTCCGGATATTTAGCGACTTGTTCATTTATTTTAATCTTCATGGAAATCCCAGTTTTTTTTTTAAATTGCAGCGATCGCCTTATCCAGTTGTGAATTAGGTTTCTTCTCACATTCAAGCATATCTAGTTCATGTTGTGAGGATGTCGATGACCAACCCGATTGACTTTCAACCGCGTCTCTTAATCGTCCTCAAACATTTCTTCATTTAGCGGTTTAACTGCCTCTGGCAGATTCGCCTGGATGTGGTCAATATTGAGGATTTTATTATCCCCATGATTCTCTGCCTGGGCGTTATCTTGTTCTTTTACTATGTCATGAGGCGGAGGAAGCACAATTCTATTTATTTTTATTCTTCTCCCCTGGTCGTGTGTCTCCTGCTCGTTACTCTCACCTTCCGAAGAGGCCGTGAGGGGTCTTTTTTTTTTTTTTTTTTTGCAGGGGGGTTCCTTGTTTCCCGGCCGGCTCTTCTTCTTCAGTTGGAATCTTGTCCTGCGGTTTGGGGCTTAGGGCCTCAGCGAAGGTCCTCGTGATCTTTGCCCTTATCTCAGGGCCGAATGGGCATCTGTTCTTAGTGTGCTCATGCCTCCTGCTTCCGGCGCACACCACGTCCTCCCTGATGATCTTAAAAGGCGTTTCTATATGGGTGATTGTAATAACCGCTGGCATTGGCGTCTTCTCCTTATTTTTAAAGACGATTTCTCTTCTCAGTGAAGAGAGGTGTTTTAGAAATGGGTTTTCAGTTGGAAAAGAGAGCGGGCGGATGCTCAGCACCTGTCCATATGGTGCCAGGGATTTCAATATTTCTTGGTCTGGAATGAAGGCCAGGACACCTGATAAGATGTATTTTTTTGATACTCTGAAAAGAGGGGATGGGTACACCGTTTTATTTTTAACTCTAAATCCCTCGGCTAGAAGCAACTCTGCCTGTTTCCGATCAGCGACAGAGACAATCGCCTGTCTGTTGATCTTGCACACCGAGTGGATGTTCTCAAAACCGATGATATTTCCGAGGCCGATTAGGTGTTCTTTGGAAGATGCATTGGAAAGGGCTTCAAATTGGATAGTCGCTTTTATTTCACTGCTTCTTTTTTTATAGGTGATTTTTTTTTATTCTTCTTCAAATTTCTTTCTCTCTTCAGATGAGAATTGCAACTTTTGTTTTTGCAAATTTTCAAGTTGATTTTCTTTTGACGATGAGTATGTAAATTTTCTTTTTGTGATTTGCGACAATTTAGATGTTTCTGGTGTAATTTGAACAACTAATGAGTCAGCAGATGAAGATGATGACGCAACGACCTTATCGGCCGTTGCCATGGTGATGATGAATTTCACATTGAAACTTGAAAAGTATGAAATTCTACAATGATCAAAAATTCAAACGATGACTATGGATGAGAGAAATATACAGAAGTGGAGAACTGATAATAGAGAGAACAGAAATGAAGTTGGATTTTCACTATTGTAATGGTAGAGCAGCGAAAGGCGAAGAAACCCGGAGCACGACCAAGACATGGCCGCACGCCCGAGTATGTATGCAATGTATGATGTTTGTTTGTCGGCTATACACGTCCACAATACGTAACTAATCTGACTGAAATTTTAATAGTATATATAGTAGAATCTGAAAAACTTATAGTTGAAAATTCAGGTCTCTATCCCGTATATTCTTCGTTCGCAAGGAGCGCCTCTAGCGGTGAAGATGGGAGCTAATATCAGCTGACCTAATGTATATGAAAAACGTGTTTTAACAGGACATAGAGAAAAACTGAAAGAGATACTTGTCGCATTTTTAGCCAGAAAATGATGATGAAAATATTGCTGTATCATGTTTGATTACACTAGTACATACCCTTTTTCCTTCTCAATATTTGAAAGTTGTTTCTAGTAAATTCCAACCCGTAGATCATGAATATAACCTTCAATTTTCAAAATTAGCTCAAAAATTAGAAAAATATTTAATTTTATAAAGATGCAGATTTCATCGCTGTCATCAAAATATTTTAAAGATATTGACTTTGTAAACATAAAATTTAATCATCATTAAGATGAAACGCATATCATTGCAATTTTATATCAAGAGAATGTTCAACAATACATTTATTTTCATAAATATTTTTAAATATACAGTAGACTCTCCTATAACGCGATTAATGTGTTCCGTGTTGTATGAAATCGCGTTATAGGAATTCGCGTTGTACGAAATAAAACTGTATAACGCGAATGTTGTCAGGGTAAATTGTTAGTGACAAATATCATGTGAAAATGTATTGTATAAAATGATGTATATAGGAAAAATAATTATATACTAAAACAAAACTAAATGTTATATTATTTTATATGCAAATGTATATAAAAAACAAATTTTTCAAAGTTTATTCACTACGCTTTTTTTTTTAAATATACATTTGCATATAAAATAATATAACATTTAGTTTTGTTTTAGTATATAATTATTTTTCCTATATACATCATTTTATACAACACATTTTTACATGATACAGTATATCTCCTTTTCAATTTTTCTTTTTTTCCAACTTTATTCATCATGCCTGGGGAGCAAGATTCGTAATTTTTTATATTTGCAAAATATTTAAATTTAAATTCTAATTTAATAGCTTATATGCGTTAAAATATTATTTTAAGCTTTAAAACTCAATATAACACTTTTAAAAAAATTACTTACAGAAACACATGTGCAATTAAATTGACAGGCTCTACTGGCACCGCCTTGCAGGATCATCCACACGCTCCGGAGGTAACTCGCCGCCGTCTTCTACTTTCGGCAGATCTCGATGTCACCAGACTGATTTTCTCCCCTAGACTGCCATGTGCTCACAAACCCGCCTTCAGACCGACCGTTATCCCGGCTTGTTCCCCTTGTCTGCACCAGATGGACTGCCCGTCCGCCGCCCCCTCCTCTGGAATCTGTCAAACAACACTTTCTTGTGGAGGGGCCCCCTGCATACCTTCTTTACTGGCTTGCCCACATCTTCTTTTCATCTTCTTTGCTGCATCGTTTCAATATCAATTCACCTCGCCGAGTGTAAGGCTATTTTTTACCATTGTTCTGTCTGTAAAAATATTCCATTCCACACACACACACACACACACACACACAAAAAACAAATAATAATAACAACGTTACTTTCAAAAATAAGAACACTTGACTTTCAAACAAAACTTGCAAATATTGTCACCCTCACATCTTCCCTTCACCTTTTCTACCCTCATCACCAGGGCAAATAACATACACATCCAAATCCATGGGATCGTCATTGCACCGCGCTCACGAAAAGAACTCTCAGTAAGGGATTCAAATCTAGCCATCGTCAATCAACTATAATCTTCTTAAAAAACATAGCCATCTTCATAAACATAGCCATCTTCAAAAACATAGTCATCTTCAGAAACCATAAACATATTCAATCATTTGATGATGTTTATGTTTTCTGAAGAAGACTATGTTTTTGAATGAATGATCATTCCACCATAATACGCCACGATACCATTCAATAAAGGAATCTAGAAAGCCCTACCACCAGGTGAGCCATGCAAGCTTTGTAATGATCATCACTATTCACCCCTTCACATCTTATTTATTATAAACTAGACGAAAGGCCCGGGCAACGCCCGGGGTTTACCCGAGTGCGAATATATTTTAAAAACGTTGTCTTAGGTGGTCTCTATTGACAGGGTGGTCTGTAGAGACAGGTGGATGTATCACACAGCTGATAACAGGGTTGTCTAGAGTGGTCGCTATAGACAGGGTGGTCTGTATAGACAGGTGGATGTATCACACTGCTGATAACAGGGTTGCCTAAGGTGACCGCTATAGACAGGGTGGTCTGTATAGACAGGTGAATGTAACACACTGATGATAACAGGGTTGCCTAAGGTGACCGCTATAGACAGGGTGGTCTGTATAGACAGGCAGCTGATAACAGGGTTGTCTAGAGTGGTCGCTATAGTCAGGGTGGTCTGTATAGGCAGGTGTATGTATCACACTGCTGTTAACAGGGTTGCCTAGAGTGACCGCTATAGACAGGGTGGTCTGTATGGACAGGTGAATATAACACACTGATGATAACAGGGTTGTCTAGAGTGGCCGCTATAGACAGGTTTTCAGCAGATAACAGGGTTGTCTAGAATGGCCGCCATATACAGGGTGGTCTGTATAGACAGGTGGATGTATCACACAGCTGATAACAGGGTTGCCTAGAGTGAATGCTGTGACAGGGTGGTCTGTATAGACAGGTGGATGTAGCACACTGCTGATAACAGGGTTGTCTAGAGTGGCCGCTATAGACAGGTGTATGTATCGCACAGCTGATAACAGGGTTGTCTAGAGGGGGGCATGGAGGCCACGTGTTCGCTGGCAGCCAATGGGCGCGCATTCTATCCGTGAGCTTCAGACATACAGACAAACAGACAGAATAAGGCAAATATATAAGTAGATGAAAATATTAGAAAACCAAAATAACTGCTCTATTCCTCACAGACCAATTAAGCTATACATACATTTACACCAAATACCTTTAACGATTGTTAACCTCCTAATTGACTTGAATGCTTCGTTAACACCATAACTTTCTTAACACCGCGCGCGCGCGGTTATATAACAAAATCATTTAAAATTCTTTTTTTAACATCAAAACTTGTGCCAAATAAATCATTTACACCACAAAACCAATTCTATATACAACCCTCTACATTAATTCCTATTCATGATAAAATTGTGAAAACGTTTAAAATTACAAAAATATTTTCTCAGAATGAGTTCATTGTCCACGCCCGCGAGGCCGAGACCTACATCGATGCCGTACTACTTTACCTACCAGATGAGATCTCTGACGACTACGTTGGTGAACTTGTGGCCAGAGCTGAGGAAGCGCGTTAACTTTCCCGATCACGCATTCTACAATCACAGGCGAAAGACCGTAGACTTTATGACCAGAAACATACTCCATTCTATTACCAGAAGGATGATTTTGTGTGGGTTTTACTCCCAACCGAAAAGTACGACTCTCAGAAAAGCTACTGAAGAGATACTTCGGTCCCTCCAAGGTGACCAAGAAGCTTTCAGAAGTTACGTATGAAGTAGACCCGTTGCCCTGACCACGGTAAGCCAAGTATATCGTCCATGTCATTCGGATGAAGCCCTACCTGGATCCTGACCCTCCATTTTGCTAGGGAACACCACCCGTGATAGGTTTCTGTTGAAGAGTGAAAGCAAGACACGACACGTGACGTCATTTTAGTTCCTGGCGCCACCGCCTGGAGGAGCCACAGACAAAAAGAAGCCACCCCTAATCTTCCCCATGTAGTTGTTTTGTTTTGGTATAACGTCTTATCTTTTACCTAATAAATACATTTTCTCCTCTTTTATCTGCTTACCACAAAAGGTTATGGGCCCAGCACGCTTCCACTGCGCGGAATAAAAGAAAAAAATAATTAAATGAAGCAAGTAAGTGAATATTCAAATATTTCTTCCTATTGACGACGCCATAAGCTCGCAACTAGGCTTAAGAAATTACCCCACGTTTTGAAAATTTTCTGTAATAGTGTAATATCGTTTCAAAATGTCGGATAGGTTTGAATATATGGTAAATAAGTTTGATGGGACAAATTATCAAATTTGGAAATACCAAATAGAAATAATTTTACGTCAACAAGGATTATTGGATTTAGTGGAAGGCATAGATGTTAAGCCTGAAGAAGAATCCCAAACGGTAGCTTGGAATAAAAGGAATGATAAAGCAATGGTCATAATCTCGACGGCCATTGTTTTCAAGCGATGGGAACATCTAATTAAATGTGATACTGTGCTCAGAAACAGTGGACAAGGCTCAAGTCCATTTATGAGCAGAGATCTACTACAAGTTTGCTGGCTATTCAATAACAATTTTATAGCTATAAAATGAATGAAAAGGATGCTATGTCAAATCACATATCCAAAATTGAAGGGTTGATTAAACAGCTCTGTGAATTAGGAGAAAAAGTGAGTGAAGCTGCTTTCATGGCAAAAGTACTTAGATCTTTGCCATCTAAATATACTCATTTTTTAACTGCTTGGGATTCTGTCACACAAACAGAGCAAACAAAAGAAAATTTGATTGCAAGACTTCTTCAAGAAGAAATAAGGTTGGATCAGAAAGATCAACAAGATGATGCAACAGCTTTTAAGACAACAGCTAACTACAATTGGAAGAAAAACAAAACATGCAACTATTGCAAAAGACCTGCTCATTTTTGGGCAGAATGTAGAAATAGACTGAGAGACCAAAAGCAGAAAAATAAGAACTCTCTTCAACCAGAAAACAGAGACATGAATAGATCAAGAAAACATGAAGACAGTGGAAGGAGTGCATTCATTTGTGAAAATGAGGTTTTGTCTTCAATCAAAGATGTGTGGTACCTCGACAGTGGTGCATCCGAGCACATGACAAATCGAATAGACTGGTTTTCAGAATTCAATGAACTTGATGAAGAATACCAAGTCAAGCTAGGAGATAACCATGTCATCAATGCTTCTGGAAAGGGAACCATTTTGATCTCATGTTATGTTGACGGTGAATGGACAAAAGGAATATTAAAGAATGTGTTATATGTGCCAGAAATTCATAAAAAAAACTCTTCTCTGCCGGAGCAGCAACAAATTTGGGAAATAAAATAATAACAGAAAAGGAAACCTGTAATATCTTCATGAATGACAAGAAAGTTGCCTGTGGAACTAAAGGATCAAATAACTTGTACACAATGCTCTTCAAGGTAACACATGAAGCTGAAGCCAATACTGCAAATGCGTACTCTCTCACATGGTGGCATCGTCGATTAGGACACATCAATGTGGACACAATCAGGATGATGGCCAAAAATGGACAGTTTAGTGATCTTAAGCTGAGAGAAGAAAAGGATTTCTTTTGCGAGGCCTGTAAGTACGGAAAACAACAATGGCAATCATTCCGCTCCATCGAGAATAAACAACAGTATGAGGTAGGTGAATTAATTCATTCTGACCTTTGTGGCCCAATGGAATCTCAGTCTTTAGGAGGTTCAAATTACTTTCTTCTTTTTAAAGATGATCAAAGTGCATACAGAGTTATTTACTTTATAAGGCATAAAAGTGATGTGTTCACTAAATTCAAAGAATTTGATGCCCTAAATAAAAATCATTTTGGCAGATCAGTTAAAATTCTCAGAACTGATAATGGAACTGAATATGTCAATCAATCGTTTTTAGATTATTTAAGAAAGAATGGCATAATTCATGAAAGATCTGCTCCTTATGCGCCCCAACAGAATGGCTTTGTTGAAAGAGATTTAAGGACTATTTTAGGACTTAGTCGATCAATGCTACATGACTCAGGGCTAGAAAAGAATCTGTGGGCAGAAGCTGTTAACACAGCTGTCTATGCTCTTAATAGAACACTTTCAAATAACGAGAAAACTCCTCTTGAACTTTGGAGTGGCAGAAAGTCTACTTTCAAACATTTCAAAATCTTTGGTTCTGAAGCCTATGCTAATATACCTAAACAATTTAGGTCAAAATGGGATAGTAAAACTAAGAAAATGATATTCGTTGGATATGAGCATACTTCTAAGAATTATAGACTTTATGATCCTAAATCCGGACAGATTGTAGTTTGTATAAATGTAACTGTAAGAGAACCCAATCCTGTTGACACATGTGACACTCAGATGAAAATTGCACCTATATCAATTGAGAGTGAGGGATCCTCGCAACATCAAGATGAGGATTCTACTCAGGAGGGAACGTGTGGGCCAACTCACTCATACAATCTTAGACCTAGAAAGACATCACAGTGTGATGTTGCTAGTGCATGGATAGCTGAAAGCCTAGAGCCAGTTTCTTATGAGGAAGCAATATCTAGTAAAGATAAAATAAATTGGGAAATTGCTATGAATGAAGAGAAACAGGCTCTTATTAAAAATAAAACATGGGAATTGATCGACCTTCCTGATAATGCAAAAGCTATAGGATGTAAATGGATTTTCCGCATAAAAAGAAAAGGCAATGGTGAAATTGATCGTTATCGAGCAAGACTGGTGGCCAAAGGCTTCAGCCAAAGAAGAGGTATAGACTATAAAGAGACTTTTGCCCCAGTTGTAAGATATGACTCAGTCAGAGTCTTGTTAGCCTTAGCTACTGTCATGGACATGGAAATTAGGCAATTCGACATAAAGACTGCTTTTCTTAATGGTGATCTTGACGAAGATATCTATATGCAAATTCCAGAAGGAATAGAAGTTGAAAATAAAAACTTGGTTTGTAAACTAAAGAAAAGTTTATATGGACTAAAACAATCACCCGGAATCTGGAATGAGAAATTCACATATTTCTTAAAACAATTTCAGTTAACCCAATCACAAGCTGATCCATGTGTGTTCTACCAAACTAAGACTGATGCAAAAATATTCTTAGCTCTTTATGTAGATGATGGTATAATGATGAGTACTTCTAACAACCTGTTGAAGGAATTAGCCCAATATCTGTCCTCACATTTTGAAGTCACCATCTCCACGCAAAACCAGTTTGTAGGCTTAGAGATAGATAAAGACAAAGAAAAAGGCCTCATATTTCTAAGTCAAGCCAGTTATATAAAAAGAATACTTGATAAATTCAACATGACTTCATGCAATTCTTCAGGGACTCCTGTTGACCCCAACATGAAATTGACAAGAGAGAACATCAATGATACTCATGACATGCATAACGTTCCATATGCAGAAGCTATTGGATGTTTGATGTTTCTTGCCGTCTGTACAAGACCTGACATAGCTTTCGCCGTTAACAAGCTAAGTATATTCATGGCAGCTCCTGTTCTCAGACATTGGAATGCTCTGAAAAGAATCTTCAAATATTTGAAAGGAACTTTGGACTCAGGCATCCTATACAAAAGAAAAGATGTGATTAAATTAATTGGATACTCTGATGCTGACTTTGCTGGTGACATTGATACACGACGGAGCACTTCAGGATACATCTTCCTATTTGCAGGAGGACCAGTCACTTGGACTAGCCAAAGACAATCAGTTGTGGCTTTATCTACCACAGAAGCCGAATACATTGCAGCAAGCATGGCTTCAAGGGAAGCTGTATGGCTTAAACTACTGATCAAGGAACTGACACCCAATGATAATCCTGTTCCCTTGATGATTGACAACCAGAGTGCTATTAGACTGATCTTGAACCCAGAATTTCACAAGCGCACTAAACATGTTGATGTCAAGTTTCACTTTATACGTGAACAGCACAAAATGAAATTATCAAGATATTCAACTGTCCAACAGAAGAACAATTGGCTGATCTTCTCACAAAGGCTCTACCAGCAACACGCTTTAAAAGACTTTTTAAAGACATTGGAATGTCTGCCTTGCTTTCAAGTGGAAGTGTTGAAGAGTGAAAGCAAGACGACACGTGACGTCATTTTAGTTCCTGGCGCCACCGCCTGGAGGAGCCACAGACAAAAAGAAGCCACCCCTAATCTTCCCCATGTAGTTGTTTTGTTTTGGTATAATGTCTTATCTTTTACCTAATAAATACTTACTTTAAATACATTTTCTCCTCTTTTATCTGCTTACCACAAAAGTTTCCTTCCAGAACAAGGGCTGCGACAAGCTAATCAGCGGGTCGCTTTTTTCTCTAAAGAGGGAGTAATATCAAATAGCTCTGCAACTCCGATCACAAGAAGCTCCATGAGACACGTGTCAATCATCCCTGGACTCCGGGGGAGGGGGGGGGGACCACAGGTGTGAGGGGTTCTCGGAATCTTATCGGCAAATAAGATAAACGGGACGTCGGCTGAGCACTCTCATTATTATTATTCTTACCTTGGGATAAGTTGTTATCTCTCTTCCTATAAATACCTCTTGTATATAATTTTATTGGAGAACTTAAAGGTAAATATCCTTTAAAACAAATTAATTATCCCCAAATTTGCCCTTGCTATATTTATCTCCGCGACAATATAATTTCTTTCGATTCAATATAAACGCTTCTTTTATTTTTATATTCAGGCGTCTAATTTCTAATCAAAATGTGATCATTGTTTTCCAAATCTACAATTACGTCCTCAAATAAATCATGGATTGAACATTTCATTTTATCAATCTTTAAATGATCTGGTTGATTATCTATTAATGGCAATCCTAAATTTCTATTTTTAGATCTCAATGACTTGAAAACCTTGTAAGCATTACAAAAAAAAAATGTTGACCGACTTCCTTTTATAAATATTCTCCAACCTTTTTTTTACCTTCTCAATTTCTTGTAAGTATTTATTTCTCATTGATTTATAGGTATTTTCAAAAGGCCCTCCATGTCGATAATACATATTACTGATATAGTGAAAATCGTTTTTCTTATTTTCCGGCTTCCAATCCCACCAGTATGTATTGGTTTTATGATTTCTATTGTTTGCGTTGACATTTAGTGACAGATAAGCTGCCTCTTTAATTATTTGGGTGAGTGTCTTTACAATGTTGTCAATATATATGATATTGGATACGCGATTTATCTTGGTGATAATATTATCAACGTCTTGTATTTCCCAATCAGCATCTTTTTTTTTTTAATTCCCATGTAGAGTTTTGAACCGTCCTTTGCCTGTTAAAATCATAATATAATTCAAGGCCTATTGCAACATGGTCTGAAATGTATGTCAATGTAGTTGTCTTCCAGTTTTGTACGAGACTTATCAATTTATTTTGTTTTTTGATATAGTAGGATCTATAATGCTTGAATTTCGGCAAGCGAAAATCTTAAAATTATGAATAAATAGGCTATCTTCATCTATGATGGAGTGGAGCATGAAACCGTTTGAGTTTGTAGTCGGGTCAAACCAGACCGCGACACAATGTGAAAAAACAGTACAAATGTGATATTGTACTGGGATAAGTGAAATAAATTAAGATAAAGGCATCTCCTTATCGTGCAACTGAAAGTTGCTGATGGCTTGCGCCATCTATCGGAATAAATATCAACTATTCTCGTTGATTTTTAATTATTGAAGTCACCACATAGAATAATAGGTTGTTGTTTGTAGGTTTCCAGAAACTCCTTGATAAATGTTAGGTGCGAACCGATGGCTTGCGCCATCTATCGGAATAAATAGCAACTATTCTCGTTGATTTTTATTTATTCCGGAATTGGCCAAATATCCATTCTTGATTAATCAATAAAAGCTAACAACGGACGCATTTCGGGCTGTTGGCTCTCATCAGCGTGGTGCAAGCTGTACCTCAACGACCAAAAAACAGGTCATTCAGGCATCCTGAAAAATCATGAAACGGGTAGTTAAGGCCAGAATTGCGTGAAATGCGACACAATTTGAAAAAATAGTACAAATGTGATATTGTACTGGGATGAGAGGCATAAATTAAGAAAAAGGCATCTCCTTATCGTGCAACTGAAAGTTTCTGATGGCTTGCGCCATCTATCGGAATAAATATCAATTATTCTCGTTGATTTTTAATTATTCCAGAATATCTTGATCTATCAAGAAAAGCTAACCACGGACGCGTTTCGGGCTGCTGGCCCTCATCAGCGTGGTGCAAGCTGTACCTCAACGACAGGTACTTTAATTCCGGGCTAATTGGCCTTTGTGGTAAGGTCGTCTAGCCCCAACATGGCTGCACAACGCGAACTGGTGACAAGGGATCCTAAGATCTGGCAGTGGAGGTGTCATCGCAGGGATGGAAGAAGCTTGTAGAAGTCAGGGAAACAGCGCCTTGGTGCAGTGAGAAGCAGGGATGGAGTCCAGTTGAGGAGGCAGGAGGTCCTGGAACCCTAGAACTTGAGGGCCCTAGACTTCAGGATGGGGCAGCTTGAGGCTCTCGCCTCATGCTTGACAGGCAGGCAGTTTTTACTCCCATCCGAAAAGTACGACTCTCAGAAAAGCTACTGAAGAGATACTTCGGTCCCTACAAGGTGACCAAGAAGCTTTCAGAATTTACGTATGAAGTAGAGCCAATGGACCCGTCCCCCCGACCACGGAAAGCCAAGTATATCGTCCATGTTATTCGGATTAAGCCCTACCTGGACCCTGAAGGACAACTTTTTATTTTTCTAGGGAAAAACAGCCGTCATAGATTTCTTTCCAGAACAAGCGCTGAGACAAGCTAATCAGCGGGTCGCTTTTTTCTCTTAAGAGGGAGTAATATCAAGTAGCTCTGCAACTCCGATCACAAGAAGCTCTATGGGACACCTGTCAATCATCCCTGGACTCCAGGGGGGGGGGACCACAGGTGTGAAGGCTATTGCTCAATTGCGACCCATCATTCCCTTTTCAGGTGACAGAATGACTCTCTCTCTCGAGCGGCGCGGACGCACGTGCTCGCGCGCGCTCCCGCATACCCCGCCGGCATGGCGTGTTCTTTGGCGTTCTTTTCTTAAGCCTAAAAAGAATGTTTTTAATTCTTTTTCGAAATAAATAAATATGATGGAACTTTCCAACCCATATGCGGTATTGGCGGAGAGCCAGCACAAAGACCTACACGATGGTATGATTCACATCGAGGTCGCTGATATGCAAGTCGATTTAACGACGACAAAAGAATCAACGAAGAATCGTTCGAATTCAGATGTGAGCGAGGCAAATTCGATCGTGAAAAACGGCGGATATATAAATCCGGCCGCGGTAAAAGTGAAAAATGGGCGGAGCAAGTTGAGGCTGCGGAAAAGGATAACAACACCGAACCTTTCCAATCTGTACACGGAAAAAAAAAGGAAACGGTCTAACCCTAAAAGTCAGCGGGCCCAGATTATGAGGCCGGACGCTAGCTCTCCAAAACCATCTGGACAGCTTCGAAGGACCACGAAGGAGTCTGTGACCTTCGTCAGGAACACCAGGCAACAGCAGGCGCTGAACAAAGCTAGATCAGCAGCAGCATCGTTCGACCAATGCTGCTATGTCGAATGGTGCGCGGACTTCCATCCCGTGCACTACATGAAGGCTTTGGAGGAGTTGCTGGGGAAGAAATCAGTCTACCAGCTGATGAAGATGTCCGGCCATGTTATGGTCGGACTGGCCAGCATTGAGAAGGCGGAGCGCCTGAAGGTAAATAGACTCACCATCAACAACACCTTCCTCAGGGCATTCCCGTACAGAAGGAAGGCGGAGAAGATCCTCCTCGGGAACCTGCCCATCGCAGTGAGGGAGGAGGACATCATTGAAGCCCTGCGACCTTACTGCCGGGTTGTCTCCCTGGCCTATGAAGTGATGTCCTGTAACGGCTACACCTGGACCACTGGCAACAGGAAGGTCTTCGTCCTTCTGAATGAAGGACGCAAATTCCACTAGCTCCCTTCCAAGCTGGTGATCATCTCCAAAGAGGAGTCCACACCCGCCTACATCACCTACGGCGTTAGGTGTAGTAGATGTCACCGCCAGGGACATCGGCGAGCCACCTGCCCCTTCTACTCCGGCGCCGTGAACCAGCGTGTTACTATCTCTACTAGCGCCTTCCTCGACCGCTACTTCACAAACAGCGGACCCTGACAAAGATCAGGCCAAAGCTGCGCTAACAACGGAATCTTCCATCCCCAAACCACAAACCATACAGTCTCCTCAATCCACTTCACAGAGGATCTGTTTGAGGTACTAGACGCTGACTCCTTCCTGACACCCCTATATAGGGATTATTACAGGTGCGAAATTGAATTTGCTGTTGAATACCTAACTAAGAGGGAGGACGTTCTCGAGTATCTCTCGCCCGAGCAGATCTCTGCTCTGAAGAAATTCCTTGTCAAGGCAATCGCCCATGTCGGGGACAAGGACTCCGACCTAGGCAAGATGCTGTCCGACTTCAGGGCAGAATGCGATATTGAACGAGACGACACCCAGTCGTCTGATACGAACGATTTGTAATTATTTTGTTTTATACATTTTCCCTCTCTATATACAGATGGTGTTCACACTTATAGGAAACAAGTTTTATTATAAAATATTAAAAATTAACACCATATTTAAAATTTTTCAATTGTTCTATTTAAAAGCCTTTTTGTTTATTTACAAAACGACAACTGATTTTCCACGATTGCAGACACTTTCTGATAGTACTCAAAACTTATACACAAAAGATCCCATTCTTCCTTTACCACTTTCCAGAGACCTTCAATTGTTCTAGGGTGTCTCTTTCCAAGTGCTCTTTTAAGGCATCCAAAAATGCAAAAATCCATCGGTGCTAAATCAGAAAATTTTACAGGGGTTCTGTTCTTTGGAATAGAGTTGATTCCTGTTCTTTGCCTTAGATCTTCCAAATAAGCTTGGGTTGAAGATAAGGTATGACTTGTGGCGTTATCATGGTGACACCAGACTTTGTTGCTCTGTTTTCCATAGATAGAGGGGATATCATTTAAAAATATAGGTTCTAAAATGTTGTTTTGTTAGTACTCCGAGTTTATTTTGGCATTTCTTTCAACTTTTCTTATTTTTAATTTTCCTTCATATGATATACCGCATGCCACCATAAATCCTTTGGGGCAACGTTCGGCACATTCCTTCAACCAAATCGGCCTAGATTTTTCCACTCTTTTATGATGGTATATAGCTATTTTTCTGTCGCAATCGGTTAAATATACCCATGCTTCGTCATATGTAACGATAAATTTCCATCTATCAGCAGCCAAGAAATTTTCATAAAAATATATGCTGATAGTGTGTCGCTGACGAATATGACTATGAAACAATTTGTGGACCGCATATTTTTTGTAGTTTTTAGGCCTAAATCTTTATTTATTATTTTATTTATTGTATACACTGATGTTCCTATTAATTTGGCTATATCTCTTTGTGGCATAGGATTTTCTTTTGTAATATATTTTTTCACTTTTTTGACAGTTGCAGGAGTTCTCACAGATATAGGGTGGTAATCTTTTGTCCATTTCTCCGTAGGTGCTTTGAATAAAAACTTGATATTTTTGTCGTGAATAATATTATAAATACCTTTTTTAGAAATGTTGATATAATCTTGTTTACATATTTTAATTATGTCCAAATAGGTAAGATTAGCTCTGGAAAGTCCTAAAATATAACCTCTTATTAAATTATTGTATTTGAAGGGCATTTTTGTAAATAACAAAATAAATGTATAGCGTGTTAGAATTAGCTTAAGCCTTTTCGAATTCCACGTTATTGATTTTTTAAAATAAAGTAATAGTTCCTTTTTACACACCGGGCGCTCGTTTCCTATAAATGTGAACACCCTCTGTAATTAACCCTATATAATTTATTGATACCAGAATTTTGACAGTTAAACCTAATGAGAAAGCAACCCGAACCATGGAAGACCTCCCTGCACCAGAAGCCCCCAAAAATAATTTTACCAACCCCAAATACCCAGTAGGTACCCGTAAATATTCAATTTGGAAACTTCCAGAATGCCCAGAATTGAAAAATGAAGAAGATTATCAAGCCTTGAAAAAATACTCCAGCGCGGTCGAAACCACTTTTGCCGAGCTAATAAATTTTATTGACTTTTACGAAAGGGAACTGTGCGAACTGCGCTCCAACTACCTAGAACACAATACTACAAAAGCGCCCGCGAAGCGCCCAAGAGAAAAATCACCAGTAGCCGCAAAAGAAACAACAACGCAAAAAACAACCTGGTGCCCCAACCAAAGGTCACAAGGTAATCCTGAACCAAAATTACAATCTAAACAGCCTGAAAAACCTAATGAAGCAAAAACAGTCGAAATGGAAATAGAAGTGACACCAAACAAAATCCCAAATCACGAACAAACCCATAAAAACTCTAACCCATCAAAGAAACCTAACGAAACATTGAATAACAAACCTAACAATCCCACCCCTAACCCCAAGATCAGAATACCACCAATTAAAATAAGCGGAGTAAAGGAATGGTCAGGCCTTAGAGATGGTCTTGTCAATTGTACAAAACAAAAGCCAGAATTTTACACATCAGGCCGATACATCAACGTTCAGACTCACACAACATCGGACTACCGGATAGCTACCAAGTGGTTGGAAGATCGCCACTACACCTTCCACTTCAAGATCCTAGACGACGAAAAGTGCCTTAGAGTCGTCGTCAGAGGTCTCGACCGCTGCATCACTATCCCCGAAATACAAGAAGATCTGGAAAACAAGGGATTCGAGATGTCTAAACTTGCAAGACTACGAAATTCAAGAACAAAGGAGGAGCTCCCACTAATCCAGGTAACCCTTCCCAAGACTGCAAGGAATAAAGAAATTTACAATATCACAGATCTCTGCGACATGAAGTGCAACGTCGAGGCTTACAGGGCTCCCAAAGGTCCCGGACAATGCCATAGGTGCCAAAACTTTGGGCACTCTCAGTTTGAATGCAGGGAAACTCCCAAATGTGTAAAATGTGGAGAAAAT
The DNA here is from genome assembly GCA_030710605.1 of Cordylochernes scorpioides. NCBI lineage: Eukaryota > Metazoa > Arthropoda > Arachnida > Pseudoscorpiones > Chernetidae > Cordylochernes > Cordylochernes scorpioides. Next base: position 16,276,162 of record CP092875.1, on the reverse strand, counting down.
CATTTCACATCCGAATGCGCCAAAGAAAAAGAAGTCCCACCTAAATGTGCAAACTGCCAGGGTCAGCATACAGCAAGTTGGCGTGGTTGCCCACTATACAGAAAAATAAATAGAGAGCCCCAAACCCAAATTAATAAGAAACCAAACCCCAATACAGAAAAAGAAAAATCCAACCCTACAGGTCCAAACCCTTCTGAAATTCCCCAACCCACTCAAAACAAGAATAAAACTCCATATGTCAATAAAGAACGTCCCAATCCTCCTTCACCCACTAAGGTCAATCAACTAGAGAGCGCTATCAAAAAGGCTCTCAGTGACCCCGCAATAATAGAAAACATCATGAAGAACGTTGTAGACACCTTTAGATGTAAATGAATAACAAAAATATGTATAAAAATAGCCTTCGAATCGTTCACTGGAACGCGTGCAGTCTCCGAAACAAAAAACAACAATTCTCAGAATTCCTGAACGACCACGACATCGACATCGCACTAGTGTCAGAAACCTGGCTTAAGCCGTGCCATAAAATGAGGATTCAAAACTTCATCACCATCCGCAACGACAGACTAACCGGACAAGGTGGTGGAACTGCCATTTTCATCCACAAGAAGTACAGCCATGCACCTATTCATGCCACCACCTCAAGCCTGGAAACAACAGGAATTTCAATCAAAAACAAAAACGGGTTAAATATGAACCTGTATTCGTGCTACAAACCACCAAACACCTATCTAGATCAAACCGATATCTATAACATTTTTTCAACGGACACACCGACCATCATAGCAGGGGACCTAAACTGCAAACATCCTACCTGGGGTTCCACCACCACTAACCCAAGCGGGAGAAGGCTCCAAAACGCAATCAACGTTATGGACCTAGATGTGAGCTACCCCGACGAACCTACTCATGACTCACCTCCAGACATCATAGATATCGCCGTGCACAAAAACATCTCCCAAAGCGCATACTCTAAAGTCCTGCACGAACTAACCTCTGATCATCTCTCAGTACTACTTGTGCTACAGGATTTCAAAATCTCCTACTCAAATACAAAAATAAAAATTACAGATTGGGCCCTATTCAAGTACAAAATGGAAATCGCTGAACCTCCTGAACTGATCCTAGATACATCTTCAAAAATAGACGAGGCCATTACACACATTGAAGAACAAATGGTGCAAAATTTGAAAGATTCAACAAAATATAAGGACCCGGAACTAGAACGAAGATATCCACCTCACATCAAAGAAAAAATACGATCCACCAACAGACTAAGGAAAAAAATGAAAAATACTTGCGACCCCCGAGATAAATCAGCCTACATGACGGCCCGGAGAGAATCACAGAAACTTACAAGAGAGCACGATAACACCAGCTGGGACCACTTTATCGAAAACTTGAAAGTCACGGACCAAACCATATGGAAAGCCATCAAACGATTATCCAACTCTGAAAAACAAGAAATAATCCTGAAGACAAACAATGGGCAGACACTAACCACAGAAGAAGCAGCTGAATCATTTGCCAACAACTATGAAAAACAGTTCACCCCCAATCCCTATACATCCCACTCCAAACCTACTCGTACATACATCAAACGTGTGAATTCATACATGAAAAAAAAATAAAGAAACAGGACTAGAACCAACAAACATTGGTGAAATAAAAGCGATTATTGAATATCTACCAAATAAAAAAGCTCCCGGAATCGACGAATTACCTAACGAAGCCCTCAAACTGCTCCCTAATCATATACTAGCATCAATAACCGAAATATTTAACGCCTCACTGCAGCTTGCCCACTTCCCTGACAGATGGAAAACGTCCATTATCTGTCCCATACTTAAAAAAGGAAAATCCATCCATGAACCAACAAGCTACAGGCCCATCTCACTGCTACCTGCCATCTCAAAACTATTCGAAAGAATTGTTTTAAGAAGACTCAGAAAATCCCTAGAAGAAAAGAATCCACTCAGACCTGAACAATTTGGCTACCAAGCCAAACACTCAACATTGCACCAGCTAGTAGTTGTCACTGAAAAAATAAGAAAAGCCATGGACCTAGGCCAAATAACAGGAGCCGTATTCTTCAATATCGCCAAAGCATTCGATAAAGTCTGGCACGAAGCCCTTCTCTACAAAATGTGCAAAAAGCACCTTCCCGGAGACATCATAAAAATAACGCAAAACTTCTCAACAAATAGAACATTCAAGGTACGAGTCAAAAATGAACTTTCAACAGCTAGGAACATCCTTGCCGGGGTCCCCCAAGGATCAGTCACAGGACCAACCTTATTTGACATATTTATAGACGACTTCCCCTGTATTGAAGACACCTCTTTACACCTATTTGCCGATGATACCGCCATTTTAGCCTCAACATATAACTTCGACAATCTCCACATGAAACTCCAAGAGGCCTGCATCTTTTCCACGCTCTGGTGTAAGGAATGGCGAGTCACAATGAACCCCCAAAAAAGTGAAGCAATCATTTTTTCCAGAAAAAAAGACAAAATTAAGAAACCTTTAGACGAACTTTTTGTCTTCGAAGACAATATTAAATGGAAAGAGAACATCCGATACCTAGGGATGACCCTAGACGAGCACCTAACCTTCAAAAAACACATCGAAAACAGAATTAATTTGGCGAAAGCTGCCCAACACCGACTATCCCTACTTCTAGGACCAAAAAGCAAATTATCCCTTCATTGCAAAAGAACCATTTACACATCAATATTAAGACCAATACTCATATACGGCCACCCAATTTTTATGACAGCACATAAGACCATCCTTAAAAAGCTAGAAGTATTTGAAAATAAAATGATCAGAAAAATCATGTCTCCACCCTGGTTCGTTCGGAACACAATCCTCAGGAACGATCTAAATATCGAAAACATCAATGACTACATTATTAGACAATCATTTAAATTTTACGAAAAATCCGAAAAATTAGAAAATCCCACCTTTAAGGAAGCCACAAACTACAAATGCGGAAAAAGGAAAATAAGAAATTTGAAACCTAGACAAATTCTCCATCAATTAAGCCAGAATGACGAAAAGTGGAAAAAAAGGAAAAACAAACCCACCTTGAATATCAAACAAGCCCGAAAAAACCTTCTCAAGAAAAATATCCCCAAGGACCTGAGAATCCGGACCCAACGACATCATTATAAATTATAATTGTTAATGAACCCCTGTACATAACCACCCCCCTCAGTATATTGTAAATATGATGATCTAGGTTGTTCTTTTTGAACGGCACCTAATAAAGTTATTTGGAACTGGAACTGGAACTGGAAACGGCATAAAAGACAAAATTAAGAAACCTTTAGACGAACTTTTTGTCTTCGAAGACAATATTAAATGGAAAGAGAACATCCGATACCTAGGGATGACCCTAGACGAGCACCTAACCTTCAAAAAACACATCGAAAACAGAATTAATTTGGCGAAAGCTGCCCAACACCGACTATCCCTACTCCTAGGACCAAAAAGCAAATTATCCCTTCATTGCAAAAGAACCATTTACACATCAATAATAAGACCAATACTCATATACGGCCACCCAATTTTTATGACAGCACATAAGACCATCCTTAAAAAGCTAGAAGTATTTGAAAATAAAATGATCAGAAAAATCATGTCTCCACCCTGGTTCGTTCGGAACACAATCCTCAGGAACGATCTAAATATCGAAAACATCAATGACTACATTATTAGACAATCATTTAAATTTTACGAAAAATCCGAAAAATTAGAAAATCCCACCTTTAAGGAAGCCACAAACTACAAATGCGGAAAAAGGAAAATAAGAAATTTGAAACCTAGACAAATTCTCCATCAATTAAGCCAGAATGACGAAAAGTGGAAAAAAAGGAAAAACAAACCCACCTTGAATATCAAACAAGCCCGAAAAAACCTTCTCAAGAAAAATATCCCCAAGGACCTGAAAATCCGGACCCAACGACATCATTATAAATTATAATTGTAAATGAACCCCTGTACATAACCACTCCCCTCAATATATTGTAAATATGATGATCTAGGTTGTTCTTTTTGAACGGCACCTAATAAAGTTATTTGGAACTGGAACTGGAACTATATAATTTTATATATACGTTGTAATAAATCAGTTTCAATCTTTCTCTCTCTCTCGGCCGTGCGGCCACGCGCGCGCGAGCTCCGCGTTCATCTGGCATGGAGGGCGAGAGAATAGAAGTAACAAATATGTTTTCTATATTGGCGGATAGCCAATATGACGGGGAACAGGCTGGTACTGTTCCCGTCGATATATTAGCAAAGAACGCCGAAATTTCGGCGGAAAACGTTTCTACAAGGAATTCTTCGAATTTGGAAACAATTGCAAACAATGTAAAATCGCCCGCGACAAGCGGCGGATATGCAAATCTCTCGCAATCAAGCCGGAATTGGGCTGACATGGTTGAAAACGAAATGGATAACTTCGAGCCATGCAAAAAGAGGAAACGCTCGCCCCTTTCAGAAAGGGTGCGCCAGCCTCAATCTGGTCCATCTCGCCAGACTGAAGCCACCCGGGACAACACTGCGCCGCGCCAGCCATCGCGCCCCAGGAACATCATTGAACAAATCAAGGTCTCCAGACAAATGCTGGATCAATGCCGGAGCAAAGCAGCTGCTGGAATATTTGACCAGATGATCTATCTGTAGTACTCCCCGGAGTTCACTCCGATGGACTACATCAAGGCCCTGGAGAATAAACTGGGGAAAAGCTGCGTTGTACAGCTGGGAAAAGCATCCGGGCAGATGTTAGTTGGCCTTGAGAGGCCTGAAATGGCGGAAACAATAATAGAGGATGGACTTATGGTCAAGGGAGCCCTCCTCAAAGCCCTTCCTTACCAAAAGAAGACATAAAAAATATCCATCAGCGGGCTTCCATTTGTCATTGAAGACGCGGACATCATCAGGACCCTGAGGTCCTACTGCCAGGTGGTCTCCATCGCCCCTGCCGTGAATTCTTCCGGCGGCTACACCTGGCTGGACCTAAAAAAGACGGCATTCATCCTGATGAACTACGGGAAAAAAATCACAGATCTTCCTAAGAAGATTGTTGTGACTGCCAAGGGCGGCTCTGCACTGGCCTACTCGGAGTACGGCTTCAGTTGTTCCAAGTGCTACAGAATGGGCCACAAGAGAATGAATTGCCCCCAGTTCATCAGGGAGGCAAATACCACCCAGCCCTCGAGCCAGAAGAGCAGTGTAATAATGGGGCCTGCTCCTAACACCACTGCAGCTGCATCGCCACCCGCAGCATTGAACCACCCTGCGCCAGTGGCTGTCCCGGCACAGACATCCTCCACGCCACCTACTCAAGAGGCCAAAGCTCCCGAGACTGAGCCCACCACCAGAACTCCGAAAACCTCCACCCAGACAGACCTCAACATCAGTAGAGGTAGCAAATCCAGCCATCACAAGAGCAAGGATAGAGCCAGATCCTTGTTTCCAAAAGCTGGGTCAACGGCCCTATTGCAGCTTAACACTCTGCTCGAGCGCCTCCCAACATCCCCCTTTGGAGAGATTGCACTCTTAGGCTTGAAGGTAGAGGAAGTGAAAGAGGCCATCGTGTCCCTTCCTTACCTGAGGCTGCTAATGAAAAAAAATCAGCGCAGAACAGAAGCTGGCTCTGTACCTACTCTGCGAGAAACTCATAAAGGGACTTGGATCCTCCAAGTCAACCCTTTATAAACGGCTCTCTGACATAAAAACATGGACAAGGAGCCCGCAAGATCTTCCGCCTTGCGTGCCTTAATGTGCGCGGCATTGCCCCTCGACACAGGAGCATTGAATCGTGCTGCTTCCTGGGGCAGCATGCAGTTGACGTTGCCTTTATTCAGGAGATTAATGTCACCACCCTGGATAGCGTCGAAGACCTCTGCTTGGAATACAGGGCAGAGGTTGTTCCAGCATCTGGCGCCAGAGGATCCGGCTTCGCCTGCATCTTCTCATCCGGCGTCCAGGTCATCGGGCAACGGGTCCTGTCCCCTGGCAAGATCGCCGCCTTCGACGTCACCTTCCGGGGAATAAAGGCGACATTTATCAACTGCAACCTCTCTCATGCTCCTGTCAATGAAGACGCGTGGGTCCTCGGGGACCTCAATATCTCGGAGGAGTCTGCGAGCGACATTGCGTCTGGATCCGTCGAAGCCCTTAGGGAGCTCCTGGACCGGGCCAACCTCGTAGATGCCGCAGCTATCTTCGACGCCGCGCACTTACTAACAAGGATCTCCAGGGCGGAAGCCGGGTGGATGCGAGCAGATTGGATCGAGTTCTCCTACCATCAAGACTCTCCAACCGCGTCACCCGATACTTGAGCTTATACTACAAGAACTCTGACCACCGTGCGGTCCTCCTTCAAATCGGCGAGGCCCCAGAACCTCGTCCACCATGCATTGCTAGCATGCTCCGATCTAGGTTAGTCGTTGGGACAGTGGAAACGCTTCTTAACGAGGCCTTTGGAAACATCGAGGACATGCAAAATGCGCAAATCTGGAGGAGGTGGGGACAAATCAAGGCGCATCTGGCCTCGGCCATCAAGTCCCTCCATGAGCCGCGCAACAACGACGACGACTACATCTCTAGGGCAAGAAAATATGTCCGGATCAAGCTCGAGGATGAATCCTTCAACTCGGACTATCCCTCCCTCCCGGACCTGGGGCGCGCTCTTCGTCTTCGTTGCAGAGGAACGTCGTCGACAACATTCTACGACAGCGCAGGTCGAGTGATCACGAGACCACCGGTGAGAGACTTGGCTTTCGCCAACCTAAAGGAGCGCTTTGCCCACCCTACGTGCTCACCAGAGGACATCGATGGTTTCCTGCGTGGATTCACCCTAAGGATCACCATTGAGGAAAGCGATCCATTCCACCGCTATGGGATCGGCGAAGAAGAGATTGTTACTGCCATCGGCCGTCTGCCAACTGGGAAAGCGGCCAAGTGGGATGACTTGCCCTGCGAGCTCTTCCGGGGCTTCGAGGATTTCTTCGCGAGTGCGCTCCGTCGGGTCTTCGAGGCGTCCCAGCTCTGCGGGGCTCTGCCCTCTTCCATGCGGCGCAGCGAAATGTCCCTGATTCCAAAACCGCACGTTGGTCTAGGCCTAGCCGGACTTCGACCTCTCTCCTTGCCAACGTCGGACTACAGAGTCCTCAGCGGGGTCCTCTACTGGCCACTGCGACCTCATCTCCGGAACATCGTACCTGAATGCCAGAGCTACGCCGTTCCAGGTAGAACATTAGCCTGGAACATATCCCGCGTAGCTGACGAAGTTGCCACTGCCTGCAGAGAAGAAACCCCGCTGGCAGTCGTCGCCACCGACTTGGTGTCAGCGTTTGACACGCTGGACAGAGGTTTCCTGATGTCCGTTCTTCTCTCCGTCGGTCTGCCGCCAGTCTTCGTGGGGTGGGTTCTTCTGCTCTACGCTGGGGCCGAGGCGACGGCGAGAATAGAAGATATTGGGAGTACTCCTCTGTTCCACATGCTCAACGGAGTCAGGCAAGGATGCGCTGCCAGCGCAGCGTTCTTCACCATCTCCACCGGGCCCCTCCTGCTTCGCCTGTAGCATCTACTCGGCCGGGATAATGTCCTGGCGTACGCCGATGACATCGTCCTGCTTATCCGCGAGGATGGGCAGCTAGAGGTCGTCAAGAAGATCTTCGAGGACTTCAGGCGTGCGTCAGGAATAAGAGTCAACTTCGGCAAGAGCCAGGGCCTCTGGTGCGGGAGATGGAGGAACCGCACCGACTCCCCGTTGGACATCTCCTGAAACATTGAGAAAATCAATATCCTAGGGACCATAGTTACTCCTGGTGTGGGAACTTTGGCCCAAGACCAACATCTGCAGGAGTTACTGGAGAAAGCCATTGCCAAGTGGCCCCCCTTTGTCAGCGGTCTCTCACTTGCTGGTCGAGCAAAAGCTGCCAATAGCCTGGTGCTCTCGGCCATCTACTATCACCTCCAGGCTTACTTGCCCAGCGAGACTACCATCGCAAGACTGCAGGCAAAATTGGCTCGATTCGTGTGGGGGCACGATCGAACCTCATGATTTCCCAGCAGAATCCTAGCGCGGCCGATCTCCGTGGGAGGCATGGGACTTCTCGACGTCGGCACTCAGCTCCGGCTGTCGTGCCTCAAGGGCGTCCAGTCAGCACTGCGTGGAAGTCGCAACGCTCACTCTTGGCTCGCCGAGAGTGGGATGTGGCTGTCTCCTGCATCCACTCCTGTTACCTGGCTTCCCTCGCGGCGTCGTCGGAGGCTTCACCTCTTCGAAGCTGCTGCGGAGACCCTAGAGCTGAACCACCGGATCCTACAACCAGCACTCCTCCAGACTCTTCGAGTCGTGGGCGACTGCCGTTTCCTGCGGCCCCCTCAGCTCCTGGCTCCTACAAGATGGCTGGGCTGGCGCATTGGAGAACTGACCGGGTCTCCTCCAAATATCACCATCGCTACGCGTGGCGCCCTCGCGGACGCCGCTGCTCTGGTGAGCTTCTGCTCACGCCTGGTCACCCAGAATGCCCGGGGCCGTCATCGCGTCGCTAGCCTTGCGGACTCAATCGTGGTGCGCAGAACGACCACCGCCTTACAGCGCCTAACAGCCCGCACTGCCCGTCGCATGCTGGAGCGTCCACGCCTGGCTGCACTGCCCATCACCCAGTTGCTGGGACGGTGGCCCCCCCACGTCAGCATCCCAATCTCCATCAGCTGGTCTTCTCTCCGACGATGTGCCTTCTCGGGGCACAATGCTGACGTTGCAGTGCGGCTGGCCCTGCACGCCCTTCCCCATCCAGCACATCCGGCCTCAGCCCGGGAGTCCTTCATTGCCTGTGGGTCCCGAGACCTGTCACTGGCCCACCGCTACTGGTCCTGTAGGCGGATCAGGCCAGTCATCTTGGAGGCCTTCACCATCATCCAGCGGGCCCCTGACCTGCAGAGCTGGATATTCGGGCATGACCTGGAGGATGACGCCTTGGCCATCGTGGCATCTGCCGAGACCCGCATCTACAAGCACTTCCAGGGCCTGGAGATGCGGGGAGTCCAAGAAGACCCCTCCTCGTCTGGCGGAGGACCTCATCAAGGTGGGGGAGCCTCCCTAGCTCCTAAAATCATTGTACATTATCATCATTTATTCATTTATATTATCATTTTTGGTTTGTAAAAATTGACTGATCGTCAATAAAATCATTTCAAATGTCAATGTCTCTCTCTCTCTCTCTCGTTCTTATGGGTTAGATATTGAGTAAATGGAGATTTGTAACCCCTATGGGGTACTGGCTGAAAGCCAAAAGAATGGACTGCAAGCCCATATAAATAATATCAAAAACGGCCAGGTTTTCGCCGAGATATCGACAAAATATTCTGAAATGACTGAAAGTCATTCATAATTAACTAATGGCAAATGTGCAAATATCAAGCCGGTGGCGGACGGCGGACATGCAAATTTTTGCCGCAACAGGGCTGATTTCCCGGAACAAGAAGATCAGCTTATCGAAAGACAAGATGTGATCTTCACCAAAGTGGGCGGCTCCAAGGAGAGGCCGCATGATACAGACCACGTCAAGTCGGGGGCCAAAAAGGGCTGCGTTCAGGCGCCGGGAATGCCTTTGAACAGCAGCAGGCCACGAGCGACACCAAGACCCAGCAAGGTGCACGAGTGCCAGACCACCAGGCAGAAGCAGGCCACCATCCGAGCAAGGTCGGCAGCGGGGCAGGCGGACCAGTGTGTCTAGCTGGAATTCTGCCCAGACTTCACGCAAGAGGAGTATATCCGAGCGTTGGAAACCAAACTGGGTAAGGGCTCCATCTACCTACTGACAAAGATGGAGGGACACATCCTGGTCGGCCTCTCCAGCGTGCAACTCGCTGACAAGCTGATAGAGGAGGGACTCAACATCGAAGACGTCACCCTGCGTGCCTTCCCCCTCAGGAAGAGGGCCGAGAGAATTGTCTTCGGCAACGTGCTCTTCTTCGTAGAGGACACTGACCTCGTCACTGCGCTACAACCATATGGACAGGTCACGTCCATCATACAGAAGATGATGCAACTAGAGGACTCCTGCTGGGCTGATGCTCGACTCGAGGCCTTCATCACTCTGCGCGACGGAGTGAAAATTTCCCATATCCCTGCCCGTTCGATGTCAAGTCCAAGGGAGTGGTCACACACTTCTATGTGACCTATGGCATCAAGTGCTCCAGTGCCATAAGCAGGGACACAAACGCGCAAACTGTCCTCGTAAGACTGGTGTCCAAGAGGACAAGCTGGTGCTCCCTATGGAAGCCCTTGCTGCCCGCACACAAGGCTGGACCAAGCCACCCTCCACCTCGAATACCATGCCGGCTGCAGCACCTACACCTGCTGACCACAGACCCCAACAGACCTCACCTACTGCTGCTGTGGAGACAGCCCCAACTCCATCAAGGTCATTCAATGCCAAGCAGGAAGACCCCACCCACAAGTCTATTCCCACAACGAGCGCCCAAAAATATCTAGCGCCGAAAACATCAAGGAAAAGAAGGCAGGCCCGGTGTCGAGGCCTCCCTCATCCAAGCCCATGCCCTCTAACAACTCCGCCCTCTCAACACCAGCTGCGGAATTGTCTGCACCCATCAAGCAGACCCCCTCAACACCCTCCAGCCCTGCCGCGCCTTCGCCCGGGGCGAACTTCCCTGTCCGTCCCGACGAGACTCCAGCCCCCGAGCTTCCTGTTCCGGCGCCGAGCACCAGTCAAATGCCATCACAACCAGAGCCTTCCTTGACCCAAACTGAGCCATTGGCAGCTCCTGCAGAAGAGATCCAAGACATGACTGAACTATCCATCCAGTCTGATACCTCTGCGGACGAAGACATCTCTCTCTCTCTCTCAGGCCATTGAGGAGAGGGAGCCGCTGGAAAAAATATTTCGTACAACTAGAGGCTTACTCTACTCTAGCCCCTCTCTATGGGTTTAGGGTTGATTATGAGGACGTGGTGTCCGCGGTTCTGTTCCGCTCTGAAAGAGAACCAATCCTCAAAGATCTCTCGCCTGGAAAAAGAAAACTCCTGTACTAATTCCTCGGCGATGCAATTGAGCACGTTGGGGACAAAAACCTCGTTATAAGCACGGGCCTCTCCGAATTCAGGGCGGCCTTGAGCATTTGACACGATTCAGATGTCCCTTCAGAGATGTCTGATGTAAATATTTATTAATTTTTTATATATATTTTACTTTCTTTTATAAATATGTAATATATATATGTTATATGAAAATATTATTTTATTTTAAATTATAATTTCATAGATTCAAATATTCTGCTAAATCGACCGCCAGAGGTCACTCTTCCCCTATTAAAAACTCGTTGTTGTTTTATTCTAATGGCCGGCTCAAAACTTTTGTACATTATGTAAATAAGCTTTTCCTTTTTTATTCTTACGCCTTAAGCCAGGCAGTACTTTTATCAAATTATGTTCTTTTAAATATTCCTTTAGTTCAATTAAATTACTGATTAAAATTATTTTTATTATCATGCTTTCAAGATTTTTAACCACGACTGTATCACCATTACCTTAATCCTCAAAATGATCAAGAATACAACAGAAAATCTCTATATTCATTTTTATATAATATATATATATATTTGGTACTATATAATTTTATATGGGCGATCAATAAAAGTTGTTTCAATCTCTCTCTCTCGGCCGTGCGGCCACGCGGCGCGCGAGCTCCGCGTATTTTGAGGCTGAGATGGAGAATATGGAGTTGAGCAACCCCTTTGAGGTATTGGCTGAAAGCCAAGAGAATGGGCTGCAGGCTCATGTTAACCTCACCAAAATCGGCCAAGTCTCCGCCGAGAAATCAATAATAGAATCTGAAATGCCTGAAAGTCATTCAGATTCAACAAATGACAAAAATGCAAATACTAAGCCGGAGGCGGACGGCGGACATGCAAATTTAAGCCGCAATTGGGCTGTTGCCCGGAGCAGGAAAACCAGCTTATAGAGAGACAAGATGTGGTCTTCACCACAGTGGGCAGTTCCAAGAAGAGGCCACGTGACCCAGAACACATCAACTCGGGGACCAAAAAGGGATGCACCCAAGCACCGAGAATCCCTTCCAACAGCAGCAGGCCACGAGCCATACCAAGGCCCAATAAGGCGCACGAGTGCCAGACCACCAGGCAGAAGCAGGCTATCTTCCGAGCCCGGTCGGCAGCGGGGCACGTGGACCAATGTGTTTACCTGGAATTCTGCCCAGACTTCACACAGGAGAAGTACTTCCGGGCGTTATAGTGAAGCTGGGAAAGGGAACCATCTACTAGCTGACAAAGATGGAGGGACACATCCTCGTCGGCCTCTCCAGCGTGAAACTCGCCGACAAGCAAGAAGGCCTCGACATCGAGGATTCCACTCTGAGGGCCTTTCCTCTGACAAAAAGAGCCGAGCGAATAGTGATCGGAAATGTGTTCTTCTACATGGAGGACGCCGACCTCGTCGCTGCGGCCCTATGGGCAGGTGACTTCAATCGTCTAGAAGATGATGGAGATGGGCGACTCCTGCTGGGCTGAATCCCGTCGGGAAGCTTTCATCACTCTGCGAGACGAAGTAAAGCTCTCCCAAATACCTGCCCGGCAGGATATCAAGTCCAAAGGATTTGTCACCCACGTCTACGTGACTTATGGAATCAAATGCTCTCTATGCTACAAGCAGAAGCACAAGCGCGCCAACTGCCCACGGAAGACCGACCTGCCGGAGAGCAACCTGTTGCCACCCGTGAATGTTCCTGTTTTGCGTTCGAATGCCTCTAGCAAGCCTCCCATCACGTCGAGCGCCCCTCCTCCTCCTGTTACAGCACCTACACTTGTTGCTGCTGTCGCCGCATAACCTCATCTCAGCAACACAGCTATGCCAGAAAATTTGGACGAAACAGCTCCTACTCCACCAGAAACGCTAAGCGTTTCCAAAGAGCCTCCACCAATCCAGGATTGCCGATTATTGGCTGAGAAACTAATGGACAATCTCTTGAAGATCGATAAAGTTTCTGTAGTCATAGCCAGTGTAGAGAAACTAGGCCTGGGGAGAGAAGATCTCCTTCAGGCGCTTACGCATAACGGAAAAATGGACAGGCTCATCGCCTATTCAAATTTCGAGCAGAGAAAGGCCATTGCCAACTTGGCCACGGCGCTTATGGCTTTTACAGGAGATACTAGCAATACCCTGTGTAAGAAGCACTCTCCAGGATTTCTGCTCGGCGGCCCAAATGAACTTCCGCTTTAAAATCCTGAACACCAGCGGCACCTGCCCACCTGTCGACAACAATGAAGCCTTTTATAGATTTCATTATGTATATTCTTTCTTATCTTTTTCATACTTATTATTAATAATATTTCTTTCTAGTTTTCATTTATCACTATAATATTTTATTAATTATGTAATAAAAGTAGTTTCTCAATCTCAATATCTCTCTCTCTATCTATCACTCCTTCTCTCTTTTTTTCTTGTACCAAAGCTTCCACCACCAATTTCTGATTCCGTCTGATAGGATAACCCATATTGACCAATGGAAAAATTCCTACAATCACATAATATCGCATTGCATCGTAATACCAGAAGCAGTCTATCTTATGTCCACGCATCTTGACTTCCCAATTAGATCACCCCATAAGTCAATGCATTTTCTGATATTAATTGCACCATTAAACGCTGTATGTAACACCCAAATTTACTTTATATCTTACGTTTTCATTTTTTCATTCTTTTTCATTTATTTTCACATTGGGCTTAAAATTATTATCAATTATAATTTTTCAACACCTCCTTTTTATTATCAATCATTATTATAAGTCACCAAAGAATACTTAAATTATCATTTTACAACCCCTTATTTTATTAGTTATAACCATCATATAAAACCAATTTGTAGACAAATTATTTTCCTCGTTGTAATTACCTTATGCTTTCATCCACGATTACCGTAAGCTAATTTTAATCAGCCGGGGCATAAACATAGTAATACTGATTATTCCGATATATCCTAGATTTTCATATGTAACATAATTATAGTGTAACAGCAAAATATTAGATACAATTCAACTCTCCAGTTTGGCCATCATGTAATACAAAACAGGATAATAAAGTTCGATCGAGAGTCTACCAGCGCTAAGACAGCACAAAGGGTCTCCGATTACACAGACCGACAAATAGTCGGATAACAAGCACTTCATATCTGCATCTCAGGTAGATCAGACCTACTGGGCATTGTGTCCGCGTCTTCGGCGCTGGCTTCTCTCTGAGGTGACATCCAACCTGCCAAGTCCTTTTCTGTTGCTTATTGAGGCCTGAAACCACTGTGGCCCCAAGACTGCATAACCTGCCTACAACAAAAATCAGCCGAAAGAATAACCTCCTTACCACGACAATCAGCACACAGAAGGCCTTACCACGACATAAATGTAGTAACAAGATATTTCAATATGCAGTAGATTTTCATAAGTACCATAATTATAAATAGTGTAACAGCCATTAAATGTAGATATAATTCAATACGCCAGCTTGACCATCATGTAATCATAAATGAAACAATAAAGTATTGAGAGTACGCGGCACCCAAGACAGGGCGAGGTCCGATTTTTCAATATTATTCATTTCCTCCCAAGAAACTTCCAGTAAGTTTTAGGACTGCAACTGGACACCGAAAAACGACCGGACAACAGATCATCTCTCCCTCTCATGTAGATCACACTTCCATGGACCTTGTCCGCATCTTCGGCGCTGGCCTCTCTGTGAGATGATATACAACCTGCTACGTCCTTAGTGTTAACCATTGACGCCTGACCACGAGGCCATGAGTAATAACACTTGTGATACGACATCTTCCAACCGCCAGGATTATACCGAGGACAACCTACAGTTGATGGAACCTGGAGAGCAGGGCGACGCCGGAGATCACCACCATGCCAACAACAGCCACGGACATAGTGCCACAACTCGCGAAACCCATCCGAGACCTCACCGTCTCCAGGGAGATGGCTTACCTTCAATTTGGATGAAAAATTCGGGAAAAGAAATTGTTTATCGCAATAAAAATATAGTAGAATTGGCTCATATACCTTTCTAGTTTACGACTTCTCTTGTCATATTGGAAGATTACACTATTTCCATTCGAATCACATAACAAATACAACCACATAAACCCGGTCTGAACTGACAAAAGGGCATAGCCCGAAACTATGGTGTCTATACATATGTTCAACGAAAAATGTTTATGGACCTTTAAAGAAGGAAATATATCAAGTTAGTTTCATATAAATAAAACATCGTGGGCCAAAATAAGTGTATTACGATTTTAATATTCAAATGAACGTCATATAGTAGTATTGAGGTATGTTTATACGGTAATTGGTATAGCCTAAAATGTACCAAAAATTGTTCCTTGAAGTTCAGATAAGTAATAAAAATAAGTATCTCTCTAACCCGTTGAAAAATATAAGCTAAAGACTGGATAAGAGAAAAAATAGGATTTTAAATATCAAATTAAGGTAGAGTCAGGTGTCGTATTCCGCCCTAGTACTTTATAAAATAGGTCCACAATACAGCAGCAACTTTGTTGAAAGGACTCTATCATATCATCAAATAGAATTTCATAATGAACTTTAATACCTTCAAGAATATATCACTGACGTTCTACAATTTATATTTGGGGCTCAAATCATTTTTGGAATATTTATCGAATTATTTCATAGTTCTTGGCAATCTCCATCCACCACGTTTTCTCTGACCGGCTCAACCGGAGAGAATATATTAATCTTATTTCCCCAACGGCAAGGGTTCGTTAATTTTGACGCAGCACCAATGCCTGCTTGCCGAGCATTCTAATCACAGATGGATTGATTGCGTGTGTGAAAAGCATGTCTGCATGGCGCCAGTGTTTACAAACAGGGAGGAGGGGGGGGCGCAGAGCCGCCGGGAAGTGACGTCATGTCTACCCCTACATGGCAGCACGCCTTCCCATTGGTCGCGCAGTTATAAATATCGGCCGTCTGGCGGCGATGGTTTGTGAGAGTAAAATCGGGAGGTCAGTTCGTCTGCGTTCACCATGGATGTCCCTCACTGGAGCAACTATAAGTTTAACAAGGTACAAAAACTTTTTGTTTATGTATTTATATAGAAGTATTTCCAATAATTATAAAAATCATTATTATGTGTACTTTATATGGTAAATTGTATATCATTATGCAATATTATCTATTATTATAGATTTTAAATATAATTTTAATATTTAATATATATATATTCTTGTATATTGATTATAATATACTTTATAAATTTCTACTCGAAACGTAAACACACTTAATTAACGGATGATCAATGTTTACCAATTAAAAATATATATTTTTATTAGATAATAAAAAGCCATATATTGGATTGAATAAAATATTTATTTTCCAATATTTCCAATGAATTCATTTTTATTATCTAATGATTTAAATATGAATTGCTCTATTTTCAGAACAAAAAAAAAAAATATATATATATATATATATATATTCTAGAATGCTTTTGATTCATTAAATGAATGTAAAAATGAATTGAAATTATGTATATAATTAAAATATATATATATATATATATATATATATATATGAAAAAATAATAAAATTTGATGATTTAAATATGAATTGCTCTATTTTCAGAATTTAAAAAAAATATATATATATTAATATATATATATTATATATAATACCGTTAAGAGAATTTCAAAATATGTATTTCTTAATATTTTACTTTTCTCTATTTTCCATTTTTTTTACTATTAATATACATAGTAATTCTGAAAATAGAGCAATCCATAAATAAATCTTTAATTAAAAAGGCATATATTGGATCAAAATATCATTTATTTTACCAATATGTCAGTTGGCTGAACGCCAACCTTTATCAAGGTGTTATAACATTTTAAAGTGTATATTAAAAATGGCATATCCTGACCAGGAGCACATGTGCTTTACAGAAGGCAGAGCGCCATCTGGTGGAACAGAAATCAACTTAAACATTGATTTAGCCTGTTCCCTGATATTTGGCCAACCCAATTTCTTGATAAATCAAGAAAAGCCATCCACGAACGCGTTTCGCGCTTTTGGCGCTCGTCAGCGTGGAGTAGGCTGAACCACTGCGATCAAAAAAATATTTTTGGTCCCAATGGCTTCCTGAAAAACCAATAAATGGGTATTTAAGGCCAAACTTGCGTAAATACGCTTAGCACATTAAAAAACGAAAGAAAAAAATAAAAGATGAAAAGATCAGGTGTTAAAATCAATATTAAAAATGGTATATCCTGACCAGGAGCACATGTGCTTTACAGAAGGGAGAGCGCCATCTGGTGGAACAGAAATCAACTAAACATTGATTTAGCCTGTTCCCTGATATTTGGCCAACCCAATTTCTTGATAAATCAAGAAAAGCCATCCACGAACGCGTTTCGCGCTTTTGGCGCTCGTCAGCGTGGAGTAGGCTGAACCACTGCGACCAAAAAAGATTTTTCGGTCCCAATGGCTTCCTGAAAAACCAAGGAATGGGTATTTAAGGCCAAACTTGCGTAAATACGCATAGCACATTAAAAAACGAAAGAAAAAATAAAAGATAAAAATATCAGGTGTTGAAATCAATATTAAAAATGGCATATCCTGACCAGGAGCACATGTGCTTTACAGAAGGCAGAGCGCCATCTGGTGGAACAGAAATCAACTAAATCAACTTCGAAGAAATCAACTTCGTTTTTTAATGTGCTAAGCGTATTTACGCAAGTTTGGCCTTAAATACCCATTTCTTGGTTTTTCAGGAAGCCATTGGGAGCAAAAAATATTTTTTGGTCGCAGTGGTTCAGCCTACTCCACGCTGACGAGCGCCAAAAGCGCGAAACGCGTTCGTGGATGACTTTTCTTGATTTATCAAGAAATTGGGTTGGCCAAATATCAGGGAACAGGCTAAATCAATGTTTAGTTGATTTCTGTTCCACCAGATGGCGCTCTGCCTTCTGTAAAGCACATGTGCTCCTGGTCAGGATATGCCATTTTTAATATTGATTTCAACACCTGATCTTTTTATCTTTTATTTTTTTCTTTCGTTTTTTAATTTTAAAGTGTGACAAACTCAGCGCCACATAACGTCAACAGTATTAAGTTTTTAAAATTATTTTGTTATATTCAATGGGGAGAAAAAAAATTGATATATATATTAAAATATCTAAAAACCTTACACAATAAATATTTCTTTTTAATTATTTATATATAGGTTTTTAACTTTTATTTAGACATTTTCATTTAAATTAGACACTTTCATTTTTGTTTAGACGTTTTCTTTTTTGTTTAGACATTTCAATTTAAATTTAAACATTTTCAATTTTGATTTCGATATTAAATTTTATTTTTGGCATTTCAATTCTTAATTTAGATATTTTCAATTTTGAATTTTAATTTAGACACATGGACTTTCCTATATATTATTTATTTAAGAGCACTATGAAACAACTAAATAATATTGAATATAGTTTTTAGCGCTTGAAATCAAAATAGCGATGTTTGACATCATTTTTAAATCAGGTGAATTATTAATAAACAATTCCGCATCTTCCTTTCTTTTTCACCTAGTTTCATCTGATTTTATGTTGATCAACTCAATAGATGACTTTTTCAGAGTTATTTTAAGCTATTTTATTTTGCAATGATAATTGTTGTTTGCGACACTTCTAGATTTAAAATATTTTTCAATCCGACTCTTAATTTTTTAAAAGTAACACTAGAATTATTTTTTATATTTTTTTTCAAAATAAAATCAACATCGCTTAATGAATTTTTTTCTGTCTTAATCCTCCTTTCTTTTTTAATTTTTGTTAGCCTTCTTTTTTTTATAAATTTGCATAGCCTAACTATAATTGATGTTTAATCACTTAGAAGCTTTTGCATAGTTTCGTCTTTTAAGCATACAAACTTGGTTAAAGTTTTCTGTATTCCCGTTGATATTGCTTGATACGATCCTCTATTCATTTTAAAATTTGTAGAATTCAGACGATAATATTTTAAATATTATATTTAGTGTTGTCATGGTTGTGTTTCAAAGTGTCTTAAATAAAGATTATATGAAAAAAGTCGATGCGCCTAAATTAAAATTAAAAAATTCTAAATTAAGATTAAAAATGTCTAAATATAAATTTAAAATGTCTAATTAAGAGTAAAAACATATTATTTCTAAATTACTGCGTGTCCACTTTTTAAATAAATTTCAATACTCAATATTTTCGAATAAAAATATTATTTTAAAAATATTTTCTTTTGAAAAAAAATCACATTTAGTATTGAAAAAAAGCATACATTCAATATGTTAATATATATAGGTTTTCAACTTTTAGTTAGACATTTTAAATATATATTTAGACATTTTTCATTTTAATTTAGACACTCTCATTTCTATTTATACATTTACAATTTTGATTAAGACATTTTCAAATTTAATTTAGACATTTTAAATTTTAATTTACACATTTTTCATTTTAATTTAGAAAAATGGGCTTATTTAGGACTTATTTCTCCTTATTTAGGAGAATTTGAAAACACTAAAAAATGTTGAATATAGTTTTTATTATATGAAAAAAGGGCTTTAAATGGAAAAAAATAGCGATGTTTGACATTATTTATAAATAAGGTGAATTATTAATAAACAATTCCGGATTTCTTTATTTCTTTCTCGCATAGTTTCGTCTGATTTTATGTTGATCAACTCAAAAGATGACTTTTTCTGAGTTATTTTAAACTCTTTTATTGCATTGATAATTGTTGTTTGCGACACTTCTAGATTTAAAATATTTTTCAATTTATCTCTTAATTTTTTTAAAGTTATACTAGAATTATTTTGTATATACATTTCAAAATAAAATCTAAATTGCCCATTTCATTTTTTTTTTCTAATCCTTCTTTCTTTATGAATTTTAATTAGCCTTCTTTTTTATAATTTTGCATAGCAGAACTATAATTGATGTTCAATAACAGAAGTTTTTGCATATTTTCGTCTTGTAAGCATACCTTTCCAAATAAAAATGAAAAATGTCTAAATAAAAATGAAAGTGTCTAAATTAAATTGAAAAATGCCTAAATATGAATTTAAAATGTCTAATTAAAAGTTTTAAAACTATATAAGGAGAATAGTACAAAAGTCTACTTGGATCAGGTGGATAAATTGAGAAAAAAAGGACATCAAGAGGAATAAATATCAACTAATCGATTGGTTATCCCTATAGATGGCCCAAGCCATCAGCAACCTATAGCTGCACGATCAGGAAATGCCCTTTTACTCATATATATTTATACATTTTTAATTATAAAGGCATATATTGGATCAAAAAATAATTTATCGATATTTCATTTGGCTGAACGCCAACCTTTATCAAGGTATTATAACATATTAATGTTATCAACGTATATTATATATATTACATATTAACGTATTAATGTAAATATATATATATATATATCTATATTAATAAAATGGAAATTTCATAAGTGGACATCACTAAAAACTTTCGTTACAATGCATCAATTTCAACCAAATTTTCAACATTAATGTAAAACGAGATGGAGCAGGTTTTGCTTAACATCAAAATATTTTTCCTAACATTAACATGCGTAACTTCGGTGTTATCGATTAAATACAAAAAAAATCAACAGAGTTAATTTTATTTATATATAAATACAAAAAAAAAAATTCAACAGAGTTAATTTTTTTACATACTAGCTAATAATCTCAATCTAAAAAAATATTCAAAACAAGCAATTTTAAGATAACACCATATGTAAAACAGTCGGCCAAGAAAACAACAACGATATTACATCTTTCTCACATATTCACACACAATCTTGATTAATAATTAAAACTAATCTTTAACATTGTTTATTATATTTCATAATATATAATATATAATATTATATTTTGATAATAATATTCCGGAACACACAGAATATTATGATAATAATGATATTGATATTCGTTACATTATATATTTATATAAAATATATTTTTCAAGAAAACATATCCTCTCTCTCTACTGAATAGATTTTTGAAAATATATATATAAATAAAAATATCTAGAGATATACTACATGATCTTAGCCAAAAGGCCGAGAAACGATATTTTATATATAGAGATGACCTGGCTTCGTGTGTCTTCTGCTCGAGTGAATGTTTCGCTGGTAGATTTTGTTCCTGCCTACTAAAAATTATTATCTGGCTTCGCCCGTGGTCTACTTTAGTGAATATTCCCTTAAAGAATTTTGTTTATGTCAATCAAGCATGATACAGCAATATTGTCATAATCATTTCTGACTAAAAATAATTGTTGCTCAGTACTTGGTTAATTATAATTTTTCCTGGTTGAAGTGCGGCAAAAAACCTCTTCCAGATTTAACTCTCTGTCCTGTTCAAATTTCAGCGAGAATAGTTACATATTGAGGGCGTGCATAGCCGACAACAATATAAATTTTTTCCCGGCTTCGCCTAGTTTTTACTCGAGTAAAAGTTTCCCTAACAAACATTTGTTAAAACGATTCTAGCAAACATCCAATCCCTACTGAATCTATACTTGTCTATACTCTCGATAATTTGAAAATATTTCCCGGTCCCTTGAAAAATACTCGAAAAGTTGAAAAAAATCAGTATTAATTGGGCCACTCGGTAATTTGAAGTTGAAGGAATAGTATCTTGCCACAAACGAAGATTTGTAAATAACTGTATTTAGCGAATGTACCCGGCATCGCCCGGTTTTTATCCGAGTAAAAGTTTGCCTAACGAACATTTGTTAAAACGATTCTTGAAAACATCCAATCCACCTATATATTGATTTATAAACGTATATAAATATTGTTATATGCGTTTAAATATATTTTTGAAACGCATAATTTTTTGAAAACATTTATTATATTTTAAACAATATATTGTCACTTTTGTGAATTTGATAATTAATTATTTCTTTTTTCTCAATGAATTATATATATTAATTTTAAAATTCATTTTTGTTATCATCATCTCATACAATGTATTTTTTATATAAACAAACGATAACAAACAACAACAATGTAATTTGCATCTTCATTATTATAAAACAATAACAATTTAAATTAACAATGTAAAAATATATTTTAACATTACATTTTAACATTTAACACCAAAACGTTACAATATTTTCTTCAAATATATATTAATATTAAAATGCCAAGTCTTTTTACGTCATTGGAATATTATATTAATAAATTCTCAAATTAAATTTATTATACTTGAACACATTTTAAGCATTGTTACAACTTATAAATATAATTTCACCAGGAAACGCGAGAGGCGCTGCTTGCGAGTGAGAGTAGAAAATTTGCAAATAAAATTGCAAAGAATATTTATTTCAAATCAAATTCAAACCAGAAACCTTCCCAGTAGTATAGTAAATAACTTGCTAAAGTTTCACGGCGATTGGATAATCTTACCTTTCAAAAACATTCATCGTGTGAACAAACTAACATTCATATATAAACAAACCACGTGTAAAATATTAACCAATCAAATTCATTTCTCGTCGCGACCATTGCTGCGCCAAAGCGGTAAAAGGCTGGAACTAACGCTTTTTGGTTGTATATTTTAAAAAAAAGGCACATCAACCTTTTTAGTTTTTTGAAAAGCCTATATGTTAAACGAAATCTTCAGATACCTACATGCGAAATTTCATAAAGATTAAGTCTGTAGATTTTGTACAACGCGATAACAAACATCGATTTTGGATATCATTTTTATAGATATATGAGGATAAGGATTTAAAAATTCATGTTTGTTATCATCATCACATACAATGTAAATTTTTTATATAAACAAACGATAATAAACAACAACAACAATGTAATTTGCATCTTGATTATTATAAAACAACAACAAATTAAATTAAAAATGTAAAAATATATTTTAACATTACATTTTAACATTTAACTCAAAACCGTTACAATATTTTCTTTAAATATATATTTATATTAAAATGAAAAGTTTTTTTACGTCATTGAAATATTATATTACCAAATTATCAAATTAAATTTATTATACTTTGAACACATTTTAAGCATTGTTACAATTTATAAATATAATTTCACCAGATGCCGCGAGAGGCGCTGCTTGCGAGTGAAAGTAGAAAATTTACAAATAGAATTCCAAAGAATATTTATTTCAAATCAAATTCAAACCAGAAATATTCCCAGTAAATAACTTCCTAAAGTTTCACGGCGATTGGATAATATTTCCTTTTAAAAACATTAATCGTGTAAACAAACTAACATTCATCGTGTAAAAAAACCACGAGTAAATTTTTAACCAATCAAATTCATTTATCGTCGCGACCAGTGCTGCGCCCAAGCGGTAAAAGGCTGGAACTAAAGTTTTTTGGTTTTATATATTTTTAAAAAAGCACATAAACCTTTTTAGTTTTTTAATAGCCTATATGTTAAACGCAATCTTCAGCTACCTATATGCGAAATTTCATAATGAATGATTCAGAAAAATTTGCGCAACGCGATAACAAAAATCGATTTTGCATTTCATTTTTATAGATATAAAGGAAAGGAAAGGATAAGGATATGTAAGCGAAAAAAATATATATATATAAAATGTGTGGGTATGTGTGTGTGTATTTCAATACTAAATGTGATTTCATTTCAAAAGAAAATATTTTGAAAACAATTTTTCTTATTCAAAACACTGAGTATTGATATTTGTAAATATGGCGGTTATTAGATCCTGTTTCTAAAATTATATACAAATTATTTTAGAAATAATATATAGGTTTCGCAATATTACGACAGCATTTTACATTTTAATGACAAGATTTTACACTTTAATAACAACATTTTCACATTTTTGAAACTCTATTTTCGATTTTTTTAAATTTTAAACAATTTTAATATAGATATTTTTAGGTTTCATCGAAATACTTTTATTTTGATTGGAATCGGTCTATTTTAGACATTTTATAACCCTTTTAATCAGGTATTAGAATTGAAACATTTGAAAATTTCACAAATAAAGTTAATCACTTCAATATTACGTTAAATATTTCGTATATCCTTCCTTTCCTTCCTTATATCTATAAAAATGAAATCCAAAATCGATGTTTGTTATCGCGTTGCGCAAATTCTACAGAATAAATCTTTATGAAATTTCGCATGTAGGTAGCTGAAGATTTCGTTTAACATATAGGCTATTCAAAAAACTAAAAAAGTTAATGTGCTTTTTTAAAAAAATAAAAAACCAAAAAGCGTTAGTTCCAGTCTTTTACCGCTTGGGCGCAGCACTGGTCGCGATGAGAAATGAATTTGATTGGTTAATATTTTACACGTGGTTTGTTTATATATGAATGTTAGTTTGTTCACACGATGAATGTTTTTGAAAGGTAAGATTATCCAATCGCCGTGAAACTTTAGGAAGTTATTTACTATACTACTGGGAAGGTTTCTGGTTTGAATTTTATTTGAAATAAATATTCTTTGCAATTTTATTTGCAAATTATCTACTTTCACTCGCAAGCAGCCGCTCTAGCGGTGTCTGGTTAAATTATATTTATAAATTGTAACAATGCTCTAAATGTTTTCCAAGTATAATAAATTTAATTTGAGAATTTAGTAATATAATATTCCAATAAGTAAAAAATACTGGCATTTCAATATTAATATATATTTAAAGAAAAATTATAACGTTTTTGTGTTAAATGTTGATATGTAATGTTAATATATATATTTTTACATTGTTAATCTAATTTGCTGTTGTTTTATAAAAATGATGATGCAACTTTAATTGTTATTGTGAAAATATCTTTATTTACGGAGCTGCTAACCATAATAAATGATTTTTGAGCCCCGAATTGTTATTGTTTATTATCGTTTGTTTATATAAAAAAATTACATTGTATGTGATGATGATAACAAAAATGAAATTTTGAATCCTTTCCTTATATATATCTATAAAAATGAAATCCAAAATCGATGTTTGTTATCGCGTTGCGCAAATTCTACAGAATAAATCTTTATGAAATTTCGCATGTAGGTAGCTGAAGATTTCGTTTAACATATAGGCTATTCAAAAAACTAAAAAAGTTAATGTGCTTTTTTTTAAAAATAAAAAACCAAAAAGCGTTAGTTCCAGTCTTTTACCGCTTGGGCGCAGCACTGGTCGCGACGAGAAATGAATTTGATTGGTTAATATTTTACACGTGGTTTGTTTATATATGAATGTTAGTTTGTTCACACGATGAATGTTTTTGAAAGGTAAGATTATCCAATCGCCGTGAAACTTTAGGAAGTTATTTACTATACTACTGGGAAGGTTTCTGGTTTGAATTTTATTTGAAATAAATATTCTTTGCAATTTTATTTGCAAATTATCTACTTTCACTCGCAAGCAGCCGCTCTAGCGGCGTCTGGTTAAATTATATTTATAAATTGTAACAATGCTCTAAATGTTTTCCAAGTATAATAAATTTAATTTGAGAATTTAGTAATATAATATTCCAATGACGTAAAAAATACTGGCATTTCAATATTAATATATATTTAAAGAAAAATTATAACGTTTTTGTGTTAAATGTTGATATGTAATGTTAAAATATATATTTTTACATTGTTAATCTAATTTGCTGTTGTTTTATAAAAATGATGATGCAACTTTAATTGTTATTGTGAAAATATCTTTATTTACGGAGCTGCTAACCATAATAAATGATTTTTGAGCCCCGAATTGTTATTGTTTATTATCGTTTGTTTATATAAAAAAACTAGCGGATGTGTACCCGGGTTTTATCCGAGTGAAAGTTTGCCTAACGAATATTATATATTATGAAGTATAATAAACAATGCTAAAGATTAGTTTTAAATATTAATCAAGATTGTGTGTGAATATGTGAGAAAGATGTAATATCGTTGTTGTTTTCTTGGCCGGCCGCCATATGGTGTTATCTTAAAATTGCTTGTTTTGAATATTTTTTTAGATTGAGTTGAATGAATTGCTGAATTTTTTTTTTGTATTTATATATAAATAAAATTGACTCTGTTGATTTTTTTTTTGTATTTAATCGATAACAGCGAAGTTACGCATGTTAAAGTTAGGAAAAATATTTTGATGTTAAGCAAAACCTGCTCCATCTCGTTTTACATAAATGCTGAAAATTTGGTCGAAATTGATGCATTGTAACGAAAGTTTTTAGCGAACACCACTTATGAAATTTGCATTTTATTAATATATATATAATATAAATGAGTTTTAAAAATTGTTAAAAAAAAAATGCATCGGCCGGGAATCGAACCCTGGCCGCCCGCGTGGCAGGCGAGCATTCTACCACTGAACCACCGATGCTTTAAAAAAATCAAATTCATTTATCGTCGCGGCCAGTGCTGCGCCCTAGCGGTAAAAGACTGGAACTAACGCTTTTTGGTTTTTATTTTTTTTAAAAAGCACATTAACTTTTTTAGTTTTTTTGAATAGCCTATATGTTAAACGAAATCTTCAGCTACCTACATGCGAAATTCCATAATGATTGAGTCAGTAGATTTTGCGTGATGCGATAACAAACATCGATTTCGCATATCATTTTTATATATATAAGGATTACATTGTATGTGATGATGATAACAAAAATGAAATTTTAAATTAATATATATAATTCATTGAGAAAAAAAGAAATAATTAATTATCAAATTCACAAAAGTGACAATATCTTATCTAAAATATAATAAATGTTTTCAAAAAATTATGTGTTTCAAAAATATATTTAAACGCATATAACTATATTTATATTTATATACGTTTATAAATCAATATATAGGTGGATTGGATGTTTTTTTCCTCAGTGTAAGTTGAATCAGTGATATCGAAATGAAGATGTGATCTTGACAGGAATGAATAGCCCTGAAACCGGCTTGATTCTCTGAGATAATTTTTCTATTTTCAATCCAATTATATATACGGGTTTTCAGTATTGAGGTGAGGAGTTTTGTCAAATTACTTAACAGAGATATTCCCTTGTAATTCGCGGGATTTTCTGTATCACCGTTTTTAAAGAAAGAGTGAATAATAGTGTTTGACCATATTGAAGGAAGTGAAGCCGTTCTTAAGATTCTATAATATAGATCTTCCAGAATGATCAAATAATTTTGAGGTAGAAATTTTATTGCATCGTTCGGAACATCGTCGACTCCACTGGCCTAACCACATTTCAAGCGAGAGATTTCTTTAGTAATCGAGAGGATGGTTATTTCTTTGGTCAGTTAATTATCAGGTGGGGAAATAGTGCTCAGAGAAGGAACAAATTCAAATACTGTCTCAGGAAGCAGAAAGCTCCGTATAATATTGTTGCCAGGTTAGCATCGGTATATTCCCCTGTATACTGCCTCTTTTTTGTAGGTAGCTATTGTTTTCCAGAAATTTGGGAATCGCCAACATTTTTTAGTTTTTCATGTATTATTTGGTAGTAGTTTTCTTTTAATAATTTATCAAAGCATTATATTCTTTCTTCGTTTTAATGTATGTGTTACGGTCTTGTTCTTTATTTGATCTAACATAAATTAAGAGGTAGGATTTCATAGATATTTTAGTCATATAGCATTCATTATCAAACTAAGGTCTAGATTTTGAACCAGCTGACTTTAATCTAGTTTGCATTTCAGTTTTAACCATTGCTTTTTTTTATTTGGTCTGTTGCATAAATTGAATGCTTATTATTTGATTGTTTCGGGATATTTACGTAAGTAGAATCTGGATATAGGTTTATTGTCAGTGTAATTGGTAAATGGTCGGAATAGGAGATATCTTCTATTTTAAAATCAACAACACAGTCTAGAAGAGAAGGTGTAATTATAGAGTAGTCCAAAACAGATGAGCCATGTTCAGAAATGTAGGTGTAATTACAGTTTTTATCAGATAATGTTCCACCATTTACAATAGACATCAGGTTGCTGTCAGGAAACTCAAGAAATAGATGCGAGTGTGCCGTAATCACCTTATCCTTAGAATTACCTTTTGGAGAGAGGATCGAAGGCAGCTCAAAAACATTGTGGAATTCTCCCCCCCCATTTCCTATCCGAGAGTTAAAATCACCATCGAAAACTATTTCGTATCCTTGGGATAGTATTTCTTCAATTAAATAATTTACATAAGTTTGATTTTATAGTTTCGTTTGGAGGTAGATGTGTAAATATTAGGCATACTTTGCATAATGAATTTGGTTTGAAATAAATTATTATCCAGTTAGACTTTATTTCTACTTCTGCTATATGGTTGCCTGAAGAATTGTTAATTTCAACCACAATTCACCCAGAACATTTACCAATTTTAGAATTTCTGATAGCAAAAGACTCGTAGATGGTATACCCGCAAATGTCCATCAAGAAATTGTAATCAATCCATGTTTCTGCTAGAGCAAAAATAGTGTATTGTTTTACATTCTCAGAAATAGAAAAATTCGTATTTAATCTCCATAGAACTATGACATTCCAGTTATTTTTTTATCATTTTTTTCATATTCTTAATATATTTAATTTGACCTTTATCTTGTTTATCGTTTATTGAGTATTATTGGCTATAATTCAGTACTATTAGGATCAACAACCTGTCCGTTAAGGAGTTTGAATGTAGCTCAATTTACTAGGAGTCTATTATCTCTTGAGTTTTGCTCTGATGCCCTTAGTTGAATTTCTTTCCTTTTTGAGTTGAGTACGCGCCTTTGAGACCTTATCTTAGCACTATAATCTCTAGACAACGAAATCCTTGGTTTCCTCAAAGCAAATGCATTTTTAAATAAACATAATATTTATTTATACTCCGGTACTTCAATTAGAATGGGTGAGTCTTTTTCTTGTGAAGTCGATGACATTAGGTAATATTCAATTCTTCGATAATTTTTATTTTATCCTTAATAATCCCTTTCACCACCGTGAGACATTCCTCATTTTCCTGCCTCGGGACTCCGTATAAGATCATTTGCTTTTCACGCGACTTTCTCTCCAGCTGCTCAATCTGTTCCTCTAGGTCTGCTATCTTTTTAGAGTTTTCGACAGTAATTTTGGTAGTTGAGATTAGTGTTCTTTCTAAGGACTGTAATTGTTTTTCCATATTTCCTACGCCTCTTTCAATTAAAACTAGACGGGTTTCAATTCTTCCCATCCAACCATCAAATTTTTCAGAGATTGTTACAAGCATTTCCTTCATTTGTTTCTCAGAAGTAGTTTCAATGGTAGTCTGTTTAGGGGTTGTTCTAGGCCCAGGGTTAGTTTCAATTCCGGAAATGATAAGTAGCATTGCAATAATACAGGCAAAATCTAAATATTTAGCCGCCTTAAGCTTTATTGAATACCTGTTAGCTTGCGATTTTTTTCATCATAAGGTAAGCAAGTATTAAGGCTATATTTGTTCAAAGGATGATGTTACTTTATCACCGCAAATAATATTAATATCAAACAAATTGTTAATATAGGCTTCATTTTCTATTTAGCCAAAAATGTTGGTAATTAATATTCGTTTTTAAAAGATTTAGAAATAAATAGAGTTTTCTCAACCCAAAACAAAAAGAAAGAAAAAAATGCAAATTATGTAAATTTACTTATCTTAGAAGCTGAGCCAGGAGCGGTGCTGCGTGCGTCCTACTTCGTTGGCCACCTGGCGGAGAATCCAAAATTGTGAAATATAATATATAATATTACATATAAATATATATAAATACTCATCCGTTATTATTTATATTTTTAAAAAATACATCGATAATCTAATTAATTTTATATTATTAAATAGAGAAATATTAAGTATACACCATATTAATATGATAATATATATAATTAATTGTTTTTTTAAATCTTACTCGTTTATTTATAAACTCGTTAATTTGATTCATTGTTTTCCCCGACTTCTTTTTGTGATCTAACAAGGAACTTTATAACATACAATTCAAAATTGAATAAAGAAAACCTTTATTATAAACAATCCTCTCGAGAACTAATATTAGAAACATAATATTTAATTATTTATTTAAAATTGTATAAAGCGAGTATTAATAGATGACGGAATTGGTTACATCTAGAATTTGGGTATAAATCATCAATATAAAATTATTGTATATATATATATAATTTTTTTTTGAAGATTGAGCAATCCATAATTAAAATTATATTTAAAAAAGATGCATATATTGGATTTATAATGAATTTATTGTTCCAATATTTCGAGGGGCAACTCGCCTCTCTTTATCGAGGATGTTTGTGTTTTTCACTAAAACATGCGCGCACGCGTACACTACTCTCGTTCTACAAGGCCAATGAAAGGCGCATGTTTTAGTGAAAAACACAAACATCCTCGATAAAGAGAGGCGAGTTGCCCCTCGAAATATTGGAGCAATAAATTCATTATAAATCCAATATATGCATATTTTTTATATATGTATAGACAAATGTAAATGAATACATGTATGACAGCGCTAGTGTCCCTAGGGGGACATAGCGCTTTGAATTGAAATAAAATTTTAAAAATTAAAAGATATAATTGTTGGCTATGATCTAAACAATTGCAGCAATTTATATGCCTCTATAAATATCGGTCATCAAAAAATTAAAGAGATTTCCTCTTTAAGAAGTTTTCCAAGCCTTCGGAAATACATCGTCGCAAATTTATCACTTGTAGTGCTGCTAATTGATTTTTATTTTATTCTTCGACATTTATTTCATAGCTTTGAGATAGGCTCGTTCATTTAGAATTCGGTTATCCTGGGATTATTTTGTTTCTTGAGGTTTTTGTTGTTAACGGGTCTTCCTTGGCGCGCTCCCAAGTTGGCAAGCCCCGTCTATGCCACCAAGAATTTGGGAGGTTTCCAACTCCCCCCGCTTATCCCACTTTTAGCTGGAACTGTATCTGCTCTCCTTCGGATACTAAGAGCTCCCTTCACTTTCTTTTCCATTTTCTTCCAGCAATTATAGCTTGGTTAACGTTGATCATTTATTTCTTGTTCATTTAGTGTTCAAAAAGGGCAACATTTTGAAATCTAAACTAGATTATTAACTCTATCGCTCTATTTAAATTATATAATTAATAACTCTTTCAATTCTATGAACATTTTTTCCCTTAAATATCTTTCAAAATAATTTCCTTTTCTGAAAATGTCAATAATTTTAATAAAGGCCTTTGGTAACAATAACAATTTGCAATCATCTTTTATTCACTGGGAAAGAAAAGAGTAAAGAACTAATATACATATATATAGATGAAAAATAATAGAAAAAATAAAAAAGGTCAGGTGTTGGTATTAAAATCAAAAAAGGCATATCCTGACCACGAGAACATCGGCTTTTTATATAGCAGAGCGCCATCTAGTGGAACAGAAATCAACGTTTAGTTTATTTAGCCTGTTCCCTGATATTTGGCCAACCGATTTTCTTGATAAATCAAGAAAAGCCAACCACGAACGCGTTTCGGGTTGTTGGCCCTCGTCAGCGTGGTAAAGGCTGTACCACTGTGGACAAAAATGTTTTAGTCCCAGAGACTTCTTGAGCAATCAAGATAGGGGTATTTAATGTCAAACTTGCGTAAATAGGCCAATAATATACATAGTTAAATATAATTTAAAGTTATATGTGCCTTCAAACAGCGAATACTTATCCTAAACATTTATGTTATCACATTCCAATTTTTCACAGACCAATACGCTATATATAAGTAAATACTTATTCCAAAATATCTGAATCTGTAGAAAGGGGAAAATATCAATACTCAACTAAATTTAATATCTACTTCTATATTGCCCAGAAGGAAAAGAGTTTCTTCTAAAACTCAATTCGAAGTCTTTCCATTTCACCCTTTAGAAATGCACATGATTGAAATATAGACCATCAGTAATTGGCTTGGTTTTTCTCGCTCCCACTATCTCATTCTTGTGCATACGTGAGCTTGATGGAAAATAAAATGTGAATTGCAGTTAGTCAAATTATAACACATCGATTTAAAGTGTTTCAATTCCTGCACATACAATATGGCGACCATTTAATTGACCACCACATGTAATAGAAAATGGGATTTTTTCCTATTTTTCTAATCGCCTCTGATAATTGATCGATTTATCTTCATTTTTCAGTGGAATGCCAAAACTGGAACCTTTTTGGGAATGTTGAAAATTATATCTAATAATTTTATTAAATTTCCGATATTTATGATTATTGTGATCAGAAAAAATAAATGTTATTTAAATATAATTCATAGGTGTGCTTGTATTTACTATTTTATTTTAAGAAATTGTGTGTGATTCATTTTATGTTAAACTATAGCTAATATACCCGGCTTCGCCCGGTTTTTACCCGAGTAAAATTTTGCCTAACGAACATTTGTTAAAAAGATTCTAGCAAACATCCAATCCCTACAAAATATATACATGTGATCTATGTCATGTGAAAATATGTCATTTGAATATAACATATGTACTAAACATAGATATGCATAGTTGATGTTCAAATAAACATGCTTCTTCACTTGTGATATTAAACAATATTGCAAACGAATTTCAATTGAACAATAATTTTGTAATTATTAAATATCATCATGAAATGAATGATATTTTATGATTGATGGTGAACTTTATCTTAGTAGTGCTAGAACCCCAACTCTGATTTGAAAAAAAAAAAAACCTTCCCGGTTAATACCTAATAATTTCCCGAATTTTCACGGCGATTGGACGTATGGTTCTTGAATCTAGCGAGTAAAATGTTTATACGGAGTAATAGAAAGGATGATTTGTTGGGCTATTTTGAATGTGATATAATGACGCAGCAGGTATTATTTCTGCATTCTATTTAAAATAAAAACACACTCCTTTAATACCAATGCGGTTCTGGCATTTCATCAAATTTCCTTCTCTTTCCATTCCATTCCGCACTCTGAAACTATTCACCTAATGACGGTGGTCTGGTTGGCGTACTGAAGTAAGGCCACCCATTCTATCTCTAGACTTCTATAATACTACTCTGATCAAAAGGTTTCGACACTTTGCTCATAAGTTAAAAAACCTTTATTATTCTACCAAATTCATATTGTCCCCTTCAAAGTAGTCCCCGTTGGCCGCGATGCACTTCAGCCACCTTTTTTTCCAGTCGGCAAAACACCTCTGGCAGTCTGTTTTCGGGATCGCCTCCATGACCTTCTTCGATTCCACTTTGATCTCTTCTATGCTCTGAAATTTACGACCCTTCAACTTTTTTTGGAGCTTTCCAAAGAGGCAGAAGTCGCAGGGGGCCAAATCGAGACTGTAGGGGGATTGGGGGAACACATAGGTTGAGTGGTCCTGCAGGAACTTCGAGATTTTGAGGGCTGTGTGAGCCGGCGCGTTATCGTGGTGGAGGATCCACGACTTGTTCCTCCACAGCTCCGGCCGTTTCTGCCTGATCACTTCCCTCAATCGCCTCAAAACTCCCAGGTAGGAGTCAGCAGTTATTGTAGAGCCTTGTTGTTGAAATTCATGATGAACGATGCCCTGGTAGTCGAAGAAAACTGTCAACATGACCTTGACTTTGCTGGGAGCCTTCCTCGCTTTCTTTGGTCTCGGCTCATTTTTGAAGCGCCACTCCGTTGCCTGTTGGGTAGTTGCCGAATCAAAGCCGTAAATCCATGTTTCGTCTCCAGTAATGACCCTCTTCAGCAATTCGGGATCGTCGGTTGTCGCTTCAAGATTGAGACTGGCCGTTTCTTTCCGGGCGTTCTTTTGATCAAAAGTCAAATATTTGGGAACGAGAACGGCGTTGAGTCTTCTCACTCCCAAAATCTCCTTCATTATCTATTGAGTCGACCCGAATGATATCCCTGCTTCTTCGGCGACCTCCCTGACAGTTATTCGTCGGTATTCACGCACCAGTTCCAACACCTTGTCCACTTTTTCAGGCGTGGTTGATGTGGACGGTCTCCCGGAACGCTCTTTGTCGGCCGTCTCTTCCCGACCCTCCTTGAAGCGCTTGTAGCACTCGAAAACTCGTCTTCGGTTCATGACGGCATCCCCGTAGGCTGTTTGCAACATCCAAAAAATTTCGGCACCCTTGAATCCGTTTTTCACACAGAACTTGATGCAAATTCGTTGATCCTCCATTTCGGCGACTAACGAAATCGAAGCACGGGCAAAATGGCTTCACTTCGAACAGCCGCTGCTCGCGCTGTTGTGGATCGTGATTTTTGAAAATTAGCAGGTCTCCAAGCCAAGGGCGACGCTTAGTTTGCCACAAACCGGGAGAAAATATATTGAGTTTACAGGTTTTTATGAGCAAAGTGTCGAAACTTTTTGATCAGAGTAGTATAAAAGTGGAAATGGTAGCAATTATAAATAATTATGAGTATACCTATATATTCGATGCCGTTGTAAGAAGTTAGCTACTCTCTGAAACCACGAATTCTACGAATTAAGCGACCTAGAAAGACGCAGTAATACGGTCTCGATATAGCTCGGCGTGGTCGAACGCTGACTAGGACGACGAGGAGAATGCACCACCCGTAGCATTAAATAATTAACTTGGAACAAAGATTAAAAATGTTCATTCTGAAATATAAAATGTAAATCTGGAAGATAATTAAAAAACAAAGAATATATATCTCCGTATAGCCATTGTACGGATTCGTTTTGAAGATCAGAGGTAACCAAATGGATGCAAGTCCTCTGTAGCAATAGGCCTAGTGAAGTCTCTCATAGTGTTTCATCGACTCTGGAATATCTCATTCCCGACTCCTCAGTATGATACAACTACATGAAAATTGTGGCTGTCGGATAAACATCCTTAAAGCAATTGCGCAAAAATATTGAGCAGTATGTTCAAGGCCTATCACCAATGACGTCGCGCATAATGTATGCCGCCGTTTTTTTCTATGGGGTCAATCATGTATAAGTATTGGGCAAGACAGTCGCAAGGTTACTCCGGAATGTCGCAAATTGCTCGCACACATCCAGAAAATGAGAGTATAGAAGGAATAAGTAGTAACAAAACATTATCACGTCGCCATTCATTACTGATATGGAACTCACGTAATGGGGTGGTCATCCATTGAGGAAGTCGGCTTATCTGTGTTTACTACGGGGCACGTGGCTTTCGTTTCTTTGAAATGGTCTATGACCTTCTGATCCTGACTAGTAGTTGAGTCGCCTTTCACATTTTTACATAATCATGAAGATGCTATGATACACTAGATAACTAAGGATGACATCGTTAGAAAACACTGCGCCTTTGTTTGACTTGCATGTGTACGATTAAGCCAACCTTTGAAATTACATGTCTGTCACAGTGATGTCAATTTTAACTCATCTTTACAAAAAAGCTTTACATTTCCTTATACACTGGTGTCCAAAATGAAGGTAACAAACACTTAAAGTTAGTTTTAACTCCTAAACAGCTGTCACAAAGATATTTCATGCTGTTTATTAGGCAATTAAAGAGCTCTTGAGGCAAGAAATCCCACTTTTCTACCAAAGCCGTTTTCAGTTCTTGGGCTGTCCTGGGGAGGGGGGGTTGAACGAGATCCATTTCGCCTCTCCGAGGCATCTCAAACGCTGCCGATCCAATGCCCACACTTTTCTCTAACTACTGATACGTAGTTCTTCGATCTTCTCTAAGTAAAAATCTTACCAGCTCAATTAAAATTGAAAACTGCTCTAATAGATGGAACTTTATCTCCTAAAGTTTAATCAATCTTTCATGGGATTCTTTAGAAGTTAAATTACTTTTATAATCATAAAAGATCGGCGCGTAAACTTTCTCTAGTCAACTCCATTGTGTCTGATGCATTGTTTAGAAATTATAGCTGCAAACAAAGCAGCGCCCTCTATGAATCATTGTTGTTACTATTTTATAAAAATGTTTATGTTGGATTAAAAAATGCATGTAGATTTTAATGGTACATATATATTTATATATTTAATTTTAATTATTTAATATTTTTTTTTAATATACGAAAGGTTTGGAGTGACCCTTAAAATGATTTTAATTATTATTAATATTTTCATCGATTATTAATGTTTGCTACCTTAATTTTGGCTACTAGTGTATTATCATTCAGGCGGAATATATTAAATTAATATATAAACAAAAGTATGAAAGACCTCTTAAAATAATGCACTGGCGAAGTTAGAAACGGTGGAACCGATAATTTTAGGTCTGAGGGTTCAAGGTCTGCTCAGCACGTAAGGGCCTTGATTGAGGCGTGTTCCAAACCATGTGGAGGCTGGCTCACGTGGATCTTCTCCGGAAAATTCCACTGGCGGTGACGGCTTGGCAGGGCGCCAAGGTCTCGTAGCAACCATCGACCGCTTACGTTGACGCACACACCCCCGCCAGACCCCTTTAGTGGCGTCATCTTGTTCTGTTTTCCATCCTGGCGCCAACTTTGGATCACTGGGCACAAGTCGCTGAAGTTTGCACCTTTATCTGAAAAACAGCCAAGTAGGCTGCTGTAAATGGAAGGAAGTCAGGGCTCTTTGCCAAATGTACAGGTGCGACGGCGAGGTTACAGAGGTTGTTCAACCTTTTGTTGATTTTTCAGAAACATATCTATCTTTAAAATACGTCTTAGAATCCGTGTCATTAGTAACACATTTATTTGATATCAATACTAAGTATCTTCGACATACACACAACTGCAAAATAATCTTTATTTTTTTCCCAAAATAGCACACACTAAAACGCACACCGTACCGACACATCACACAAAGGTCATATCGCATTCAAAAAATCAGGTTATAATATTATCTATTTCATATCTATAGGATGCCAAGGGTTCTCTATTGGAATGGAGTACTTTATCAAAAATGTGTCGGATCGGTAGAACAGGTTGCCTTCACGGCAAGTATTTTTAGAGCCCTACCTGCAGTACAAAGAAACTTCGACTAGAAATGTACCAGCCATCTGCAACTGCGGAAAATTCCAGAGAGTGAAGAGCTTTCCATCGCTAAAAAGGCTGGGGCCGGCAATTAATCTGCTCGGCTACCAAAATTATGGTCTGGTTCAATGGACATTAGAGGACATATGTTTGTTGGCGCTTTTACTTATTGTTGTTTCCTTTACTTGCAAACTGCCAGAACCATTCCATGGAATAAATAATTATAATACCCTAGATGGTTGTGTGTGCCGGCTTTAGTTTTATGAACTTGTAGTATTATTATTTTTTAATAAAATAAAGTTGTGAGGCCAAGATATTATTCTAGGTGATAGCAGAATTAAAGGCTGCGGACCTTTGACTCCGTCGAGGCAGACATTTAGAGAGCGGCTTTCCAACCAAAAAAACTTGGTTGACAGGGTACAAGACAATTTCTTACGGAGACTTCTAAATTTACCCAGATATACTCCTGGTTTTATTCTACGTATGGAGTGCGGAAGAACGTCACTGGGAGTTACGGTGCTGAAACTTACACTCGGGTTCTGGCTTAGAATTCTAAAAATGAACAGCAGCCGACTCCCCCATATATGCTTAGCTCAACTATATGAGATATCAAGAAATAGAAATATATATATTGGACTTGCGGAAAGTTTGGCCAACATACTCAACTCAACAGGATTTTCTTGGTTAATTAACTGCAACGATGCAAGGATTATCCGGCAAGAAATACCTTTAATAACTAAAATTGCAATAGAACAATCTATTCAAGGTGACCAGGCAAAAATAGATAATTCTAAATTCTACCCTCACTATAAGTATTTACACAGTTCATTCCGAATTGAAAACTATTTACTTAGCAACTTTCCATTCCCAGTAAAACGCTATATCGCACAACAGAGGATACTATATTCGTTTTTCAAGGAAAACCATACAAACATTTTCAAAGAGGGTGATAAGATTTGTGATCTCTGCAAAGAAAATATGGAAACTGAACTATCTCATTATATCTATGAATGCCAAGATATTAGTGAGGAGAGAAGGACATTCTTTTCAATGGTAGACACCAGCCAACTTAGGTCAATCCAAATGATGTTAACCAGTGCCCAAGCAAGCAGACTAGTTGCTCAGGCCCTATATAATTTTTACAAGGCAGTAGGTGTAAAGAGGGAGAAAAGAGAACTTGGAAGCTATTGTTCTTACACCTCAGAATGATGACGAAACATCGAGGGGTCGAGCTTTTATATTAAATCTTACTTTTCCTTATTACTAATAATTGTATATAGTTGCGGAACTACTGGTCTCCTGTGCTGCTCTTTTCCTGATATTGCACCTTGTACGGAGAATCTGTATAAGACTAATGTCTTAATAAAGGCTTTGTGTGTGTGTGTGTGTGAGCGGCTTTCCATATGTGCGTTTTTCTAACCAGAAACCTAACCCTATATAGGCAAATCATACAATATCTGCATAAACGAATGAATATATTGAAAATACAAGGTAAGGTCAGATTTAAATAAAAATGTAAAATATATAATTCAACGTTAAAATTTATAATGTTTATTAGGCTAGTTTACATGCTAAAATATATTTTCTACAGGTCTTAAAGAATACCTAAAACTACATGAGGGCTATACTGTGTGGTAAGTTGACTAAGTGTGACCTATTGAAGTCATGTAAGACCGAGCCTGTGTTAAAGACGAAGCCTTTTTTTTTTTTTTGCAAATGTTGATTCAATAATTTTTGAAGTAGTAAATGACTCAAAGGTACTGTGAATCTTCCATTTCAGAAGATATTATGAGTCAGACCTGCAGCGGCAAAGTTATGTAACCAGAATGATACAGTTAGTATTTGCCGAGCTTGAATGCCAACTGAAGAAACCTTTGGGAAGATAGAAATGTCGGGATGAATATTTACTGAAGGCTTTAATAGGTTTCATGTAACTTTAAACCTTATCGATATTTTTTGGATTGTAAAAGCATTTGAAAATAAAGTATTTCTTTCGGACATTGATGTGAGTGCAGCTGATAAAAACTGGCTTCGACGATATCTCTAAAATTTTTGGGGATGTATATCTTGGCTGGTCACAAAGTTAAGAAGTGCATTAAAGATTGACAATTAAAAACATTTTATTAACACTTGGTTACAAAATCAAATGTTAAAATAAACAAAAAGGAATGATAATATTTACAATTAGGAAATAAATATTTACAGTCGTTCTCAGGGTGGGAGGCTCCTCCACCTTGAGAGAGTCCTCCTCCAAACAAGGATAATATCTACCAGTATTGCTCTTCCAATTCAACAGTGATATAGAACGCATATGCACCAAAGCTAGAAGTCATTGATTTTACATAATGTGTCTGTATACTTGTTTTTTTCAGTACTAATCCTCTTATATTGAATTTGCCATCTGAAAACTTATTAGTGTTTGTTTGTTGAAAGTTTTTATAAGAGAGAGAGAGAGAGAGAGAGAGTTGTCACAAACTCTCACTTATATCTTTCTTTAATTGTAGGCAGATATATATTACAAAATAAGTTTTTTGTTCAAATATTTATTTTCAAGCTTTCGGACTTGTCAGCCCTTCAACAGGAGTATCACAATAATAAATTGATGATATATACTATTTTTATATACAAATTAATTTTTGCATATTTTAAATATTAATGATATTGAAAGGGGAAGGAAATATATATTACATTCTTTGTGTGTTATAGACAATTTTTGAAAATATACGTGCATGGTGGAGGATACGTGGAGCTGTCTTTCAGGCTGACGTCAACTTTTATTAAGTCAATAATAATATTTAACCTGGATATTGTCTAAATTTATATGACAAAGCAACCGAGACCTCTCATGAATCTCCGCGCACATAATTTTGGACGGTTCTGAGATACCCACACGGAATAAAGTTGGTTATTGAAGATTCGTGTATCTTAAAACAAAATAGACTTTTGTCTTCATTTTCATAACGTGAAGCCGCTTTGACTTCTCCTTAATTAGATCGGTGTTAGATATGCAGCGGGATGGAACAATTATCTCCCGTTCTAGGAGCTGGCGCTGTGCCAGGTACCGGTAGACGCTAGACGGACGACTACCTTGACCGAGTGGAAACCTGTTGGCGTCCGCCCTCACGGCGTTGTGTTTACTTTGGCATCCAACATGTGCTCCGGGGGCATTTCGGATAGCCACCGCACTTACTTCGGTGTCTTACATTTGTTTCGGAGATATTTTCGCGTTACCACGGCACTTATTTTGGTGTCTGGGATGTGCTATTAGAGGCATTCACGGGTAGCCTCCGCACTTAAATCGGCGTCCTAATGGGCCTCAGAAGCAGGATTGGGTAGCTTCTTTATTTAAATATGCTAGGTTTTTTGTACCTAAACACCGGTCAACATTTATCTGGATTCCTCTGTCCTGTTATAGAACGAGCGTGTAAGTCTTCAAAGCTCTCTTTCCAAATGTATAAAAAAGGAAAATTGCAAGGAAAATAGCAAGATTGAGCTCTGACGCCAAACAATCTGAAATACTTTAATAAGGG
Source organism: Cordylochernes scorpioides (assembly GCA_030710605.1). Lineage (NCBI taxonomy): Eukaryota > Metazoa > Arthropoda > Arachnida > Pseudoscorpiones > Chernetidae > Cordylochernes > Cordylochernes scorpioides. Next base: position 16,235,689 of record CP092875.1, on the reverse strand, counting down.
CTCCATGATACCAATATATTTAGAGAAAGGTTCAGAACTAGAATGAGAGTCCTAACTATTACAATAGAGAGCAGAGCTCAGAACTGGAGTTAGAGCCGGAAAGGCATCCATGAAAACCACAGGGGGAACAAGGTATTGATGTTTACCCAAGTATGTTGACGTCCTGAAGAAAACACGGCTCTGATCAACACCTACCTTGTGTTCTAGTCTCGCTTATTCCTTGAGTTCTCTTTTTATTTTCTTCGACTATTGTGCATAAAATGAACATTAGGAAATACAAATGCGTTGGAGGATGATCTGTGTAAATACAGTGCCATTCTCCGTCGGTAATGACAACTGTTGCCAATAGACTAGAGATCCAAGCACTGAAATGTCTAAGCCAGGTTCGATTCAAGAAGTTCCTAGCCTAGGCAAATATCTATGTAATTGCATGACCAAAGTTTATAAATGTTTCTATGTATGTTTATAAAGAGAAAACCAGAGACTCTATTCCACATATCAATTGTCCTTTACATAGCCAATGAAGTTTGCTTCACTGACCTAAGTGGCCGTATTTACTGCTCTGCGACATTTACATAATTACTCAAACATTCTGAAACGAAACTACAAAATGTCTATAATTTTTCTGGTTGCATTTCGCGCGGTGACAAAATATTGTCGATCAAACGGCCATGGGACATGTTTGACAGATGTAAAAAGGAGTAAGGATGTGAGCTTGCTCATGATGTGGTTCGGGCTCCGCTGAGGCCCGTACACTATTTTGAGAGGGACGATTGGTTACCCGCCTAAGATACTGTTACGTCGTAACCAGACATTGTTCGTGTTCTTTGTCTACTCAGTATGCTACAAAGATACACATGTGACTTCGAAGGGATGCAGCTAAATTCAGCGCTTTATTATATATCACTTAACCGAAGGAATACAACAGTGGGACTTGCCTTCAGCCTCCCCGTCCTAAAATTCCTTGGAGCCGGGATGTCCTCTTGTGAAGCGTTTCGCTCCACACTATACACGTGCAGCTTGGACTACACCACCTGTAGGTCTCTCCTGGCATCGCCCTTGCACGATAATCCACACGCTCCGGAGGTAACTCGCCGCCGTCTTCTCCTTGCCGCAGATCTCAATATCACCAGACTACTTCCCCCGACACGGTGATGTCCTCCCGGCGCACCAACCCCCTTCAGGCCGACCGCTCTCTTGGCTTTTTCTTTCACGTCGGCACCAGCTAAACTGCCATATGCCGCCGCCCCCTCCTCTGGAATCTATCAATCAACACTTCTTTGGGGTGGGGGGCTGGATACCTTCTTTACTGTCTTGCCCATTTATTCTCTTCATCTTCTTTGCTGCACAGTTTCAATACTTTATTTAATATCTTTTAAATGAATTTATTATTGTCTAAATGACCTAGTGATGACACCGCTGCTGCCTCCGTGGCTGGAAGTATACGTCATCGAACCCAGGGTGCATCATTCTTGGACCTAAGAATCTGCCTCACTCGCACTATCATAAAGACAGAAGATGAACCTCTCTCCCAAAATTCCTACTGTTTATCAAAATGTTACCACCCAAAAGAAGGTCGCGGTTTTCATGTTTTTTTTTTCTCTTCATTAAGAAGGCGTAAATTACGTGGCGTGGATAGGTTTGCACATGGCAGGCATGTCATCATCGTGCCATTTGATGCACGACATCTGTGACGGGTTGCGACAGATCTGTTGGCACACCGCTACTGGACTAGACCTCACACACGGATCCCGGGCAGCCCGTCACTTGTCTAACAGACGTAAATTTTTAATGGACTGCGTAATTCCTTTGTGCCATGTAAATTGAACGAGAAAGGGAGGGGTGGGAGTTAATTACTCAGAATGTCTTGCGGAAAGTTTCCTGTTCTCAGGAAACTAGAAATCAGCAAAGTATTTCATCCTAAAGGCCTTTGGTATTCACAATATTTTCTTCTTCCATATACTAATATAAGACCTTTATATCTAAGTATTTTTATGAAAATTATAGTATACTAGTTTATTAGCCAGTCGCACATCAACGGATAAATTCAAGAAATTTTTAACTGTTTAATAAATTTAACCCGAACATAACCTGTCACACACTTGTGAATATAAATAATAAATAAAAACTACACTTTTTAAATATGTACTTATAGCTTTTTAAATTGACAAAATCTATATATTTTTGTGAATGTTAGAATTTCTTCCGATAGATGGCAGTGGGTCATCAAAACTCGTTAAGAAAACAGCTGAGAAATTTAAGGTAGAAATCAGCTATGAGCCAGGACTTATATGACAATATTAAATCGTTATATTATATATTATTAGCCAAAATGAAGCATTAATATTTACATATTATAATTATATAACGCATATTTTATTTCTTTATGTATAATTTAGGCACCCAAATATATTTATACTTTTGGATTTTCATTTAATTGTACCCATTTTTGAATGTTAGATATTCTATTTTAAAAACCTTAATAACATGCATATTTTAAATATAATGTGTGTTGATGTGCTCATAAATATCATTTTCGATTTATATATTTTTTATATTTAATAAATCGATTTATTAAATTCATTTACAGTACACAGTAAAGCATACTGACATACAGTTTTTGTGACTTCTTGAAGACCAAGCCATTTAATTTTTTTTTCCAAATTGGCTGTGAATATTTCCAATTTTTCTTTCCTATACACATTTAACTAGGGAAAGGTTTGGGAACATGCGGGCCAGGGAAGGATGTCAACCTTTTGAAGGATGGCTCGTGAGATGTTGGCTGTATATGTGGTCGTTCATTATCTTTTTGGAAAATGGCATTATTAGTCTGATCAATAAAGGGTAATCCAACAGGTTGCAGCACATCTGCAATGTATAGCTGAACAGTCGTTGTGCCTTGAATAGAGACTAAAGGGGTCTTACATTCATACCTGATGCCCCTTCACACCATGAAGCTGGGGGTTCTTGCTGTGTGCCTTTCCACAATACAGTCCTGATAGAATCTTTCTTGATGCTTTAATCTAACATATCTATCCTGCAATCATAAATCCACAAACAGAATTTGGATTCATTCGGAAAAATAACAGAATGCCATTCTTGAGCTTAAAGACCTCTCTCTTCACACCAACTAAGCCTGTCGCTTTTGTGTCTGGCGGCGGAGAGTGGAATCTATATATATAAATGAATGTGTGTCTGTGTGTACTCGATAGATTCAAAAACCAAACATCCAATCACCGTGAAACTCTGGGAAGTTGTTTACTATACTACTGGGAAGGTTTCTGGTTTGAATTTGATTTCAAATAAATATTCGTTGTAATTTATTTGCAAATTTTCTACTTTCATTCGCAAGCAATCCTCTCGCGGCATCTGGTGAAATTACACCGCAAGTAACGCCTCTCGCGGCATCGTAGGGATTGAATGTTTGATAGAATCGTTTCAACAAATGTTCGTTAGGCAAATCTTTACTCGGGTAAAAACCAGGCGAAGCCGGGTACATTCGCTAGTTATTAATAAAGACCAGCGACTACGGAGTGCAGCTTCGATTAGATGGTAAACACCGATTCATTTTGCACATGTAGAGCTGCTTGAATTTGGTACAGGTTTTGTCCCGTCTGCCACAACCATCTTTCGAATTCTTTTATTCTTTCTATCTCTCTATGAAAGTGCACGGTGGTCCGGGTCTACAGGCATTCCGGCCAATCAGCCTACCAAAAACCGACTACAGGGTCCTCAGCAGCGTGCTCAAGGCCCGTTGCGACGTCATTTGCCAGACCTGGTGCCCCAATGTCAGACCTACGCCGTTCCAAAACGGTCAACTTCCTGGAATATCGCGCGAGTGTCTGACGAAGCCGCCGGGGCATCCAGACATGACACGCCGTCATCTCTTTGGACCTGAAGTCGGCCTTCGACACCCTGAGCAGGATCTACCTGTTCGTCCTGCTGGAGAAGCTGGGCCTACCATCTACCTTCCTAGGGTGGATTTCTGTCTTCTACGAGGAAGCAGACGCCCCCATCCGGGTCGGAGATGTATACTCCAAGGCCTTCCCGTTTCTCAACGGGGTGAGGCAGGGCTGCCGTCTCAGCACCGCGCTCTTCAGCATCGGAGTTGGGCCACTGTTACGCCGCCTCGAGAGGATCCTGGGCCACGGCAGCGTGGTCGCCTATGCAGATGACATCGTACTCTTCATCAATTTGGGCTCGTTCCCCTGGTATTCGAAGAGTTACGCATTGCCTCCGGGGTGGCTGTCAACTTCAAGAAGAGCTGCGGGCTCTGGTGCGGTTCCTGGAAGCACCAAAGGATTCTCCTCTGGGAATCCATCTACCTTTCCACAACTACACCCTAGGATCCCTGCCTCTCGGATATATTGTCATACAGTGAGGAGGGAATTATCCACATTACAATATTTTCACCAAAATAGTGAACTTATTTGATATCTGCTTTCAACTTTATTCTATTTCAAATATTGTTGTACACGTTCACTTAATATTTTCTTCAAATAAACTTACAATACGCGTGAAAAAATAAAATTTATTTCCTATACAATCTATACGGGATGATCCGAAATAACTGAGAGAGTTGAACATAATTTTATTAAACAAAAAAAAAAAAAAAAACTGAACGAATTAACAATGCCTAACAATAATCACGTTATTGTCTTATAATTAATATGTATACTATCTAACAATTTATTCAGCCGGTTTCAAAGTGGCTTGCCTTTGCGCGAATAAACAGGTTCAAACGTGAATTCTTCTTCTTTCTTATTTCCACTCAATCATATTAGGGCATCAAGTGTCAACCATCATGATTGGGTCAAAGTAGAATGCGTCTGCCTTTGTCATCATGACTGAGAGCACTACACAGTGGTAGGTCGACTTATTTCCAAAAGAACAGTTGCCTCTGACATGAGGAACAGATGCCATGTGCAGCCGCATTTAACACGGAGTACAAACGCTGCTGAACTATCCCTGGATCAGGAGCCCTTACAGGGTACTATCCGCCGGGCCAGCTGAGCCCAGATTTTTAGTGAGCTTATTACTGCTCCCTCTCCTTTTTTTCATTCGTGCTTGGGACCGACAAAGGCGGAGTTAAACGTGACTTAAAATTTTCGATTATGGGCCGCAGGTCCTCCGGCGACAATTAATTTCATTCTCTGAGCAGCATTCGCTTCAGCGACTAAAAACTTTAATGGCGTCTAGACAGGCCCTGGCCTACAAATTGGACCACACGCTGTATTTCATCTAGTTGAGATAGGATGAGTAGGCCTGCCATTTCGCCAACGTGATGAAGTTTGGAAATGGGCCCTGCACCAGTCCTGAGTCAATTTCTCCTTGTGAGCCGGCTCGGTGTCCTTCTAGAACGTCCCTTCCGCATCGACGAAATGCTGTTGAGCTCACATAAGTACGACGACCTCGAGAATGTCGCGGCGATACACTTCTTGGTTGATTTTGACTCCCTGATCTACGAAAGCGAGGGGATCTTGCCGCTGGCGCAAATCCCAACCCATAACATAACCGACTGAGGATTTTGGCGGTTTTCGACGATGAGAGCATCAGCGGGCCAGCTCCTGTCGTTTTTGGTGGTTGTGTGCCTGCTCGAGGGTGAACAGATCCTCGTCCGTGAAGAGGATGCGCTCCTATCCCTGACCAGTGGCCCGATGCTTGAGTTCCCACGGGTGAGGAGATAAACCTTTTGAGGATTGTACACTTTGATGTAGAGTTCCTTTTTCTTTATTCGATGCACCGACGACTTGCTTATACCGGTCTAACAGATGATTTTTCTCATTGACACCCTCGAATTTCGTTGAAGTCCCTTTTTTATCATCTTACGGTTGGTGGTAGTGTGTTGGCGCTTTCTTCCTCTTCCGGTACGGTCGCCTTCATGACCAAGCTCATTGAAGCGATGGAATGAAGCCTTAGACACAATTTGTTGAGGCAATTTGAACAGCCGAACAATTTCGCATTGACGTTTTCCTCGACAAAACAGCTCAATATTTGCACTACATTTGGTTGATATCCTAAAAACACGACAAAATAAGTTAAAACAAAATCAAAACATAAAAACACGGAGTATCCGACAAAACATAATTTAGTTTCAATACTTTTGTGTTAGGATAAATTAAACATTAACTCCGTTATTTCAAATCACCCCGTGTATTATAAAAGATAAAATTAAATATATAAAAGGTTTATTTTTTTTTATTTTAAAGTATATGTACTAAAGGTTATGTACTAAAAAAAAAAATCAGGTATAAAGAATTTATGTTTAAAAATAAACCAATTATTTATATTGATAACAAATAAATTAATCTTAATATTGAAGGTTGATATTTTGCCGCATGAAACTCCAAGTCTTATATATATATGTAATGAGGTGAGGTATCCAGTCGACTTAAACTATGTGATGGGATCCTGTTGACTCTCGCTATACTGTGTTGACCGAGAGGAACAGTCAGGCTAAGGAGTTTTCCAGTACCTCTCTGCACCTTGGAAGACCTTTAACAGTTCTCACAAAGTACAGGTAGTCGTGGTCGGGGCAGGGTGGAAAGCTTGGGAATGTCCATACACAAAAAACGAAGACACAGTTGCACTAAGAAAGTTCCGTGAACAGATAAGAGTTGAGCTAGGAGCGAAAGATGGAGATAGAAAAGTTCTTACTGGTCTACATGGTGGATGAGGAAGACCTGGGGTACAACCGACGAGGGCTCACGCAGATGGTGAAGTGACTGTATTTTTGACTAGGACGGGGGCTTTATATACCTTTTCTGAGAAAGGGAGTATTGCATTTCACCAGATGTTAATAGGGTGGATCGTCTGGTGAAATTCTAAACTGGCGCCGTCCTGACAGTTTCCAATCTATCTTTAGATGTGTTTTTGTGACTTCCATCTATCTCGAATTTAGACGTTTTTGACTTCTATCTCTTTAGCTCAATTCTTAATCTATTACAGAGTTTTATTTATTTATCCTCAGTTTGTTCAAAGTACATTACATATGATGATGTAATGACACATGCCAATCATGCGTATAATCATTTACAGATGTGTTTCTATTATAAAACATTAAAATCCTGTTATAAGATACAGTGGTACCTCGACATACGAGCGCCCCAACATACGAGTTTTTCGAGATACGAGCCGACGAGCAAGTGATTTTTTGCTTTTAGTTACGAGCGAAATTCGAGATACGAGTTCGGTTCGGTAGTAACACGCAGTCGCGCCATCACGATCAGTTAGCAGCGTGCTTCCGCTGTGATAAGTTGTGTTTTGTGTTCGCGTTTTGTGTTGCGTTTACATTTAAAGTTTTAGTTCATTTATTTTTATAACCATGGATCGGATGAAAGTTTGTAAAAGTCAAGTGCTAAGAAAAAGATGAATATTGAATTAAAACGTGAAATTTCTACAGGTGAGATAAAGGAGATCTTAGGAATGTGGGAGAGAGTTTCACAGTTCGTGGAAAAAAAACACCCAGAAAAAGTTGCAACAGGTCGTGCATCTGACCTTTTTAATGACACTTGCCTAACTCATTTCCGGAACATTCTGAGAGGGAGGAAGAAACAAACCTACTTGGACTTGTTTTTTTCTAAACGGCCTACAAGTGAAAGCGAGAAAAATGTAGCGAAAAAGGCAAAGACCAGTGAGGATATCTAATTTATTTCTTTACATTCTCTTTTTGTTTTTGTGCAATAAATATTTGATATTTATAAATATGTTTTTATTATTTAAAACCACGTAACAAAAATAACTGGGGTGACATTTTGGATGTTGGAACGGATTAATGGTAGTTCAATTGCTTTGTATGGGGAAATTTGCTTCGAGATACGAGTAATTCAAGATACGAGCAAGGTTGCGGAACGAATTAAACTCGTATGTCGAGGTACCACTGTATATACAATATGGGGTTGTTGGTTTAAATTACCATAGATGGGTCCCGGGAGTGAAAGGGTTTATCCGAGTTTAAGCGGGTAAAGCCTCTCTAACACAGGTAAGTAATTAAAATTTCTTTTAATTAATTTAAACTGTGAGGGTTAAAAAGGGCTTTAACAAGTTGATTTTTGGATATATAAAAGTGAAATAAAAACGACATTTTTGTTTGATATTCAAAAAATGATGATTAAAATAAAATGATGACATAAAAATTCACATTCTAAGAGAATATTGGCGGGCGTTGGAAAGGGTTAGTAGTTGAAGAATATGCAATTGTAAGTATTACACATGCAATCAAATAATCAGATACAGGTGCAAAGCGAGGATATAGACTTGAGCGTCTTCCTAGGCAATGTTTCACTTGCGATCCTTAATAAGGGTTACAGTGCTTTGTCACAATTTTAGGGTTATTGGGTTAAAAAATCGAAGAAATAGTTGTTCATTAATATGATTGGGAAAGAAATGAAATAGAGCCATGCGATAAGTATAATTGTTGTAGCGACAGTAGGTGATCTGACTTGACTCGAAATAAATGGTTGATTGTGATCCGCTAGAGCTGAAAAAAAAGTTGAAAAAGTGAAAGCTTTGTGCATGCGTTGGTGATTGTGCTCTGCGGATGATTGAAATGAACTCTTGAAGCGTGTTCAGGCCAGAAGTTGGGATTTATAAATCTGGGGAACTGTGTTCAAAGAGTTTGTTGAAATAACAATATAAAAAAGAATTGTCAAGCAGTACTGTCGTTTTTCTACGTTGATGTGAAGTAATCCCTGAAAAAGATAGTAATAATAAAGTATAGGGAATTGGTTAAAGAATTTGATTGTTGAAAACGATTGTTGTAGATGCCCGATAGTTGATGATAAACGTTGTCATATAATAAAGCTATTTAAAAATATAAAGTATAGTGAATAAAAATATATAAATATGATTGCGGGTAAAAAAAGTGTGAGTGGACAAAATCAAATATGTAATATATAAAAGATATAATAATTAAGAAAATAAAAATGATTTTTGAAACAATTTAATGTTTTGCAATACTAAAATAATTTCATGAAAAATAAAAGTAAATTTGATTAAAGTTTTTTTTAAATAATGTTGGACTAAAAATTGGTTATATAATTGAAAGGTAAAAAAAAAATAATTAAAATTTATATATTTTATACAAAAATGTGAATGTAATTAAAGGTTATTAATGATTGGATAAATGATGGGTAGTGAAAAATTGAACAATATTCTCGTTTTTCCAAAAAGGCGATAAGTAGATAATTATATCTCTTTTCCATTATAAAGTCTATATCAGACTTAACCAAGTTGTTTTAATCGCTGATATCAATTAACATGTAAAATGTTTAATGTATGTTGTGTTGTGATTAAGGCGTTGGGGAGATTTGTAAGAAAACCTAAATGGTTAGTGTGAAACATGTGTTTTAAAAAAAGGCGATCATGAAGATAGCGGTCATTTACATCTACCTTGAGCGGGGACATGTAACTGAAATAGATTCGACTTGGGGGAGTGACGCCTAAAGGGCGTCCACTTTCTATCTTTCTCGGTATCGTCGATGGTTCTATTTCTGGTATGGTCACTCATGGGGGATGGTTTTTTTTATATTTGTCATTTACTTGAAGCTGATTTTTTTCTCTCTTCTTTTGTTGAGTTTGGCATATTACTGTTATAATTGAAAGATATGATTTTCTCGGTGTTCGTAGTTGTTGTGTTTCGAAGTTAGTTTAGACTTACTAAAAATGTTATTCAGTGATTTTAGATTAGATATCTGTGAAATGTTTGACTTTCGACGTGGACACTCTTTAAGGTGAGATGTGTCACAGGCATGAAGGCGTCTTTGGCCTGATAAGTGAAAAAAATTGTGGTGTGGCGCTGTGACACGAAGTGGAAAATTGTGAATGAAAAGGTGTCACGCGAAGTCGTTGTTTGGTACAAAATCTAACCTGTTTCATCATAAATAACAAATTTACTAAGGTCATGGGTGGTGGTTGTACGAAAATGTAGCGAGAATATTTATATTGTTAGTGGATATGGCACGTTGAATGTGAAATTTTGAGTGTTTAGTGGGGCGACGTTATGGAGCTCGTGTGGCTCGAAATTGGATTCGTTGTGTTAAGTCGCGCACTAGTAATTGTTATCAATTGAAGATAGTGATGTGAAAGTGTTGTAGCTTTTATTGAGAGAGATTTGTTGATGATTAAATATGCATGTAAAAGGAAAGGATGAGGGAGTGTGACTATGTTGGATTTTTAACTTGTTTTGGGGAAGGACAGTTATTTTCTAATGTGAAAAAAATAGTACAAATGTAATATTGTACTGGGATAAGGTGCATAAATTAAGAAAAAGGCATCTACTTATCGTGCAACTGAAAGTTGCTGATGGCTTGCGCCATCAATCGGAATAAATATCAACTATTCTCGTTGATTTTTAATTATTCCAGAATTGGCCAAATACCCATTCTTGATTAATCAAGAAAAGCTAACCACGGACGCGTTTCGGGCTGTTGGCCCTCATCAGCGTGGTGCAAGCTGTACCTCAACTTGACTTGACTTGGGTTCCGGCTAATTGTCCAAATGGGATGGACTTCTAGCCCTTCTCACTCATCATGGCTGCAGACGCGATGTCAGGTGGCAAGGGATCCTTGGATCTGGCGGCAGGAGGTGTCTCGCAGGGATGGTGGAGTCGTTGGGAAAGGAGGGAAGCAGCGCCAGGGAGCAGTGAGGCAGGAGTCTTGCAGAGGCCAGAATACTGTAGAAGATGGCAGGTGGAGTTGGGGGCAGAAGGTTCTTGAAGTCTAAAACGTGAGGGCCTTAGACTTCAGGATGGGGCAGTTCGAGGCTCTCGCCTCGTGCTTGGCTGGGAGGCCCTTTGAGCAGCAGTTGGCACATTTGAGGGTGCGCTGGTCAGCAATGGTGGGGCAGGCGCGGCCTTCATGGCCGTCTTCACCGCAGTGGAAGCACCTAGAAGCTCTGGTGCATTGGGCAGAGTTGTGGCCGAAGCCACAACAGCGGAAGCAGACGCGGGCGCGGATGGACTCCTCGAAGTTGAGGATTACACCATCAACCACGATTCTTCCGCGAACGCCCAGGGCTTCAAAGGTCTTGAGGTCCACCTCGATGAAGGCGGTGCAGGTCCCGTTTCTTGGCGCAGAACGGTGCGCCACGCGCACCACTTTTTCTCCAGGGAGTTTGCTGACTGCAGAGGTTGCCAGGAAGGTCTCCTCGATTGTGGAATTGGAGGTCTCCTCATCCACTCTGAAGAGGCAGATTCTTGGTAGGATCTTCTTCTGCTGGCGGACCTTCATTCCCGTTAGCTTGCTGGCCAGGGAGGTTGTCACCTCAGGGATGATGTCGGGATTGCTGGAGTGGAGGACCAGCTTCCCCTTGGTGCGTAGAGAGGCCCAAACACCTTGGGGTAGAGTGTGGGCAGCGCGGACAGCCTTGTAGATCTCCCTTGGGTCAGCCTGTGGGTCATCAGAGACGACCACTGTGTGGGCCGCCGATTTTTCCCCATGGAGGACCACTTGGGCGGCCGCAGGCTTGGGGACGCGGGAAGGCGCAGGTTTTGTGTGACCTTTTAGGTTAGATCTTTTTGCGGGCGGGTTTGGAGCATCAGGCTGCTTCCTTTTGGCTGGAGCTGGAGTGGCAGGCTTGGTGGGGTCAGTTTGGGAACTAGTTTCCTTGCAGGAAGGAGCAGGGCTTGTTTGGGTGCTTTGGCAGTCAGTCTGGGGCTTGTTGGCATCTTCATCCAGTTCCTTAAAAGACGCGAGGATGCCAGAGAGGCTCTCCACCTCAGCAATGAGGGCATTGAACTGCCCGGTCCGCAATTGGATGAAACCGACCATGGCTGCGTACAGTTGCATCAGGGTTCCAGGACCAGAGGACGTCATGGCATCCCTGAAGGGTTGCAGCGCCTCCTCGTTCTCCTGTTTCAGTTGAGCGAGGGTCACAAGGGGCACCTGGGCGTTCTTCTTTTTCTTCCTAGAGGGAGTCATGGCAGGAGCAAGAGAGCAGAGATGTGCACAGGTAGAGAGCTAGCTGTACCTCAACGACCAAAAAAATGGTCATTAAGGCATCCTGAAAAATCATGAAACTGGTAGTTAAGGCCAGAATTGCGTGAGAACGCTACAAAATGTGAAAAAATAGTACAAATGTAATATTGTAGTGGGATAAGGTGCATAAATTAAGAAAAAGGCATCTACTTATCGTGCAACTGAAAGTTGCTGATGGCTTGCGCCATCTATCGGAATAAATATCAACTATTCTCGTTGATTTTTAATTATTCCAGAATTGGCCAAATATCCATTCTTGATTAATCAAGAAAAGCTAACCACGGACGCGTTTCGGGCTGTTGGCCATCATCAGCGTGGTGCAAGCTGTACCTAAACGACCAAAAAAAAAAGGTCATTAAGGCATCCTGAGAATAGTTGATATTTATTCCGCTAGGTGGCGCAAGCCATCAGCAACTTTCAGTTGCACGATAAGTAGATGCCTTTTTCTTAATTTATGCACCTTATCCCAGTACAATATTACATTTGTACTATTTTTTTTTTTCACATTTTGTAGCGTTCTCACGCAATTCTGGCATTAACTACCCGTTTCATGATTTTTCAGGATGCCTTAATGACCTTTTTTTTTGGTCGTTGAGGTACAGCTTGCACCACGCTGATGAGGGCCAACAGCCCGAAACGCGTCCGTGGTTAGCTTTTCTTGATTAATCAAGAATGGGTATTTGGCCAATTCTGGAATAATTAAAAATCAACGAGAATAGTTGATATTTATTCCGATAGATGGCGCAAGCCATCAGCAACCTTCAGTTGCACGATATGTAGATGCCTTTTTCTTAATTTATGCACCTTATCCCAGTACAATATTACATTTGTACTATTTTTTTTCACATTTTGTAGCGTTCTCACGCAATTCTGGCCTTAACTACCCGTTTCATGATTTTTCAGGATGCCTTAATGACCTTTTTTTTTTTTGGTCGTTGAGGTACAGCTTGCACCACGCTGATGAGGGCCAACAGCCCGAAACGCGTCCGTGGTTAGCTTTTCTTGATTAATCAAGAATGGGTATTTGGCCAATTCTGGAATAATTAAAAATCAACGAGAATAGTTGATATTTATTCCGATAGATGGCGCAAGCCATCAGCAACTTTCAGTTGCACGATAAGTAGATGCCTTTTTCTTAAGTTATTTTCTAGTTGTGATTTTGAAGATATTGTCTCCTTCGATTTTGAAATTAGCAAATGCGTTTTAACTATGTTGATTTATATTTAAAATTTGAATATATTTTTTAAATCGTTGATTATGGTAGTTAAAATGATTCTTTTAAAAGGGCAATGTCGTGATAGTGACAAGAATATTTTGAATTGAGGCGTTTATTTAAAATGGTGAATATTAAAATTATTTTTGAAAATTTTTAAGTATTTGATTAAGAAATGGGTGTTTTGGTATAAATATAACTAATATGAAAAACAAAAATAAGTTTGGAATTATGATGAATGAGAGATTTTTAAAAATAATAATAATGATTTTTTTAAGTTGTAGATTTGGATAGTACTATTTTAGATAAATTAAAGAACGAAATGTTTAATAGTTAAATTGATAAAAAGGTGGGTTTGATGATTTTTTTAAAAGTAAAATTGAGAGTAATAACTTGAAATTTATAATCTGATTGAAAATTAAAGTAAATTTGATAAATGAGAGTGTGAAAGTTTTAAAAATTGAATAAAAAATGATATAAAAGGTAAAAATTGATTTTAAAATGCTTAAAGTGAAAATATAAATACAAAATTTATGGGGAATCAAGTTGTGAACTTGAGGATAAATCTAAAGTAGGGTTTTTAAAACTTACAGTTGTGTGATGAAAGTTTAGTCAGGAGACTTGGTCTTTAGTGGTCGTCCTGCTGACGTGGAAAGCTCCATGTAGCTTGTAGCTTCTATAGAGTCGTTTGCGGCTTGTCGCCTTGGGCATTGTCTCGACGATGTCAAGTCGAAGGTAGGGAACCTCTCACCGGGTTTGCGTCATTCTGCTCCTCGAATTCCATGACTTGCGGGAATTTCGACTGGGTCGTTGGTGGGTCAGGCAGCTTGCTCCCGGCGTTGGCGATCTATGTTAACGGGTCTGCGGAGGTCCCTTGGGGCGTCGTGTCTTCCGTAAATATCTCTTGTTGGGGAATGGATTGCTTGATCGTTTCGTTGGAATGGCCGGTTTGTTCCTCCATCTTCACTCTTTCTCGCTTCTATCTGGAGAGTCTTCTTACCTTCTTCCTTGTGTCATTCTTCGATTTGGTCATCCTGCCGACTATCAATGTGGTGAGGTCTGGTAGCCTCTTGTAGAATCTTGTGGACTAAAACTGTGGTGAGGTCTGGTAGCCTCTTGTAGAATCTTATCGACTAAAAATGTGATGAGATCCTGTTGGCTCTCTCGCTATACTGTGTTGACCGAGAGGAACACTCAGGATAAGGAGTTTTCCAGTACCTCTCTGCACCTTGGAAGACCTTTTACAGTTCTCACAAAGTACAGGCAGTCGTGGTCGAGGCAGAGTGGAAAGCTTGGGAATGTCCATACACAAAAAACGAAGACACAGTTGCACTAATAAAGTTCCGCGAACAGATAAAAGTTGAGCTAGGAGCGAAAGATGGAGATAGAATAATTCTTACTGGTCTACATGGTGTATGAGGAAGACCTGGGGTACAACCGACGAGAGCTCACGCAGATGGTGAAGTGACTGTATTTTTGACTAGGACGGAGGCTTTATATATCTTTTCTGAGAAAGGGAGTATTGCATTTCACCAGATGTTAAGAGGGTGGATCGTCTGGTGAAATTCTAAACTGGCGCCGTCCTGACAGTTTCCAATCTATCTTTAGATGTGTTTTTGTGACTTCCATCTATCTCAAATTTAGACGTTTTCGACTTCTATCTCTTTAGCTGAACTCTTGATCTATTACAGAGTTTTATTTATTTATCCTCAGTTTGTACAAAGTACATTACATATGATGATGTAATGACACATGTCAATCATGCGTATAATCATATACAGATGTGTTTCTATTATACAACATGAAAATCTTGTCATAAGTTATATACAGTATGGGGTTGTTGGTTTAAATTACCATATATATATATATAATATTCAGGTTTATTCCTGTCGATTTACTGTGGAATTGGTGAATTGTGGTGAATCCTATGTCGGATTATGTTGAATTGGTGATTGGTGGCGCAGTCTTGGTCGAATTGTGTTTTTTCACAGGGGAAATACGAGCACAACTGGATGGGATAGAAAATATACTTTGCGAAAGGGAGAGAGTGATGAGACTAGAGGAGGTACTTTGCCTTTCACATGATGGAGAGGACACTACCTTGGTTGGAGCCTAAGTTGAGCACATCTTGCTTCTAGCTCGGTCACCTACCTTCCCTTAACTTCTTGTCCGAGATAATCGTCATTAACTCTTTCGATTTCTCATTGGTAGAGATCCTTCCACGTGTTTTCTTCTGATTCGCTATTAGTTGGTCATGCTTAAAGATGATTGGTTGTTGATTTGTCATGCTTAACTGTGATTGGCTTAGTACCTCCATTGTCGCCATGATTACAATCTTCCAGGGAGAAGAAGGCCTTTGAACTTTAGTTTTATGGGTCCTGGGCAGTGACCTTTACTTCCTGGATGATGCAATCCTGTTAATTGTTATTCCCTTTTTCGTGAGCCTAACTTTAATTGAATCTTTTGAAGATACAATGCATAGATTGTGGTGTGGTTACATATTGTTATATACAAATTATCACATATCTCTATATATATAAAAGTCAATTTCTGTCTGTCTGTTTCGCGATAAACTCAAAACTACTGAACCAATTGGTACCAAATTTTGCATGTCGCTTTTTATAAACCTGAGGAAAATTTTCGGCGGCATTTTGATTAGTATTTTTGGCTATTTCTTTTTTTCATTTGAAAAACTTTTTTTACGCGGACTAATCCGGAAAGGAATAATAACTTAAATATGGCCATTTTTTTAAAGCATAGGTGGTTCAGTGGTAGAATGCTCGCCTGCCACGCGGGCGGCCCGGGTTCGATTCCCGGCCGATGAATTTTCTTTTTACAATTTTTAAAACTCATTTATCCTTTTCCTTTATCCTTTCCTTTATCCTTTCCTTTATATCTATAAAAATGAAATCCAAAATCGATGTTTGTTATCGCGTTGCGCAAAATCTACAGAATAAATCTTTATGAAATTTCGCATGTAGGTAGCTGAAGATTTCGTTTAACATATAGGCTATTCAAAAAACTAAAAAAAGTTAATGTGCTTTTTTTAAAAATAAAAAACCAAAAAGCGTTAGTTCCAGCCTTTTACCGCTTGGGCGCAGCACTGGTCGCGACGATAAATGAATTTGATTGGTTAATAATTAACACGTGGTTTTTTTACACGATGAATGTTAGTTTGTTCACACGATGAATGTTTTTAAATGGTAAGATTATCCAATCGCCGTGAAACTTTAGGAAGTTATTTACTATACTACTGGGAATATTTCTGGTTTGAATTTGATTTGAAATAAATATTATTTGCAATTTTTTATTTGCAAATTTTCTACTTTCACTCGCAAGCAGCCGCTCTAGCGGCGTCTGGTGAAATTATATTTATAAATTGTAACAATGCTTAAAATGTTTTCCAAGTATAATAAATTTAATTTGAGAATTTAGTAATATTATATTCCAATGACGTAAAAAATACTTGGCATTTCAATATTAATATATATTTAAAGTAAAAATTATAACTTTCTTGTGTTGAAAGTTAAAATGTAATGTTAAAATATATTTTTTTACATTGTTAATTTAATTTGCTGTTGTTTTATAAAAATGATGATGCAACTTAAATTGTTGTTGTGAAAATATCTTTATTTACGGAGCTGCTAACCATAATAAATGATTTTTGAGCCCCGAATTGTTGTTGTTTATTATCGTTTGTTTATATAAAAAAATTACATTGTATGTGATGATGATAACAATATGAAATTTTAAATTAATATATATAATTCACATTGAAAAAAAAGAAATAATTAATTATCAAATTCACAAAAGTGACAATATCTTATTTAAAATATAATAAATTTTCAAAAAATTATGTGTTTCAAAAATATATTCAAACGCATATAACAATATTTATATTTATATACGTTTATAAATCAATATATAGGTGGATTGGATGTTTTCTATAATCGTTTTAACAAATGTTCGTTAGGCAAACCTTTACTCGGATAAAAACTGTGAGAAGCCGGGTACATTCGCTAAATACAGTTATTTACAAATCTTCGTTTGTGGCAAGATACTATTCCTTCAACTTCAAATTACCGAGTGGACCAATTAATACTGATTTTTTCAACTTATCGGGTATTTTTCAAGGGACCGGGAAAATATTATCGAGAGTGTAGACAAGTATAGATTCAGTAGGGATTGGATTTTTGCTAGAATCGTTTTAACAAATGTTTGTTAAACAAACTTTTACTCGGGTAAAAATCGGGCGAAGCCGGGAACATATATGTTTGTCGGCTATGCACGCCCTCAATATGTAACTAATCTCGCTGAAATTTGAACAGGACAGAGAGGTAAATCTGGAAGAGTTTTTTGTCGCATTTTAACCAAGGAAAATTATTTAAAATACAATATAACGCGGCTGATGATTGTAAAACGAAAATTAAAATTATACCGCGAATGTTTCCTTTTAAAAATCGAAATTTATTTTCAAAGAGAAATAGCGACATTTCTATCTTTGAGGATGAAGTATGGAAAGGTGAAACATGAAGAGTAATGGAGAACGGAAAAATAAAAAGTGTCCAGGGGCGGGAATCGAACCCACACCCTTCTGCTTAACGGGCAGGTGCCTTGTCCACTCGGCTACCCTGGACGTATTTTTCCGTTCATAACTTATATTTAAAGTAACATTTAAAATACAATATAACGCGGCTGATGATTGTAAAACGAAAATTAAAATTATACCGCGAATGTTTCCTTTTAAAAATCGAAATTTATTTTCAAAGAGAAATAGCGACATTTCTATCTTTGAGGATGAGGTATGGAAAGGTGAAACATGAAGAGTAATGGAGAACGGAAAAAATACGTCCAGGGTAGCCGAGTGGACAAGGCACCTGCCCGGTAAGCAGAAGGGTGTGGGTTCGATTCCCGCCCCTGGACACTTTTTATTTTTCCGTTCTCCATTACTCTTCATGTTTCACCTTTCCATACCTCATCCTCAAAGATAGAAATGTCGCTATTTCTCTTTGAAAATAAATTTCGATTTTTAAAAGGAAACATTCGCGGTATAATTTTAATTTTCGTTTTACAATCATCAGCCGCGTTATATTGTATTTTAAATGTTACTTTAAATATAAGTTATGAACGGAAAAATACGTCCAGGGTAGCCGAGTGGACAAGGCACCTGCCCGGTAAGCAGAAGGGTGTGGGTTCGATTCCCGCCCCTGGACACTTTTTATTTTTCCGTTCTCCATTACTCTTCATGTTTCACCTTTCCATACCTCATCCTCAAAGATAGAAATGTCGCTATTTCTCTTTGAAAATAAATTTCGATTTTTAAAAGGAAACATTCGCGGTATAAAGGAAAATTATGTTTAACCGAGTACTGAGCAACAATATTTTTTTAGTCAAAAATGATGATGACAATATTGTCGTATCATGCTTGATTGCATTACAAATTCTTTTGGGGAATATTCACTAAAGCAGACCACGGGCTAAGCCAGATAATGATTAATAGTAGGCAGGAACAAAATTCTACCATCGAAACATTCACTCGAGCAGAAGACACACGAAGCCAGGTCATCTCTATATATAAAATATCGTTTCTCGGCCTTTTGGCTAAGATCATGTAGTATATCTCTAGATATTTTTATTTATGTATATCTTTTTGAAAATCTATTCAGTAGAGAAAGTTGATATGTTTGCTCGAAAAATAAATTTCATATATTATATAAATATATGAAGTAAGGAATTATATTATCATAACATTATGTGTGTTCCCGAATATTATTATCAATAATATTCGTTAGGCAAACTTTCACTCGGATAAAACCCGGGCGAAGCCGGGTACACATCCGCTAGTATTTCTATATATATATAAATGAATGTATGTGTGTGTGTGTCCTTTATGCCTGACCAAACCACTCATTGGAACGCCATGAAACTTTGGGAAGTTATTTAGTATAGTACTGGGAATGTTTATAGCAAATAAAATTTTTGAAATAACTTTTCGTCTAAAAATAATCAAGATAAATATTCTAATTTATCTGTTATAATTCAACAATCTGCTCTGAATATTATCATGATGATACGATGATTTTGTAATGTAGAAAATTAGGAAAGACAAAATTCAGGATGACACGGCAATTTATTTGAGACAAGAATAATTATACAATTCCAAGGCAAGATACTATTTCTTCAACTTCCAATTACCGAGGGAACCAATTAATATTGATTTTATTCAACTTATCGAGTATTTTTCAAGGGACCGGGAAAAAATGTTCACTTTATCGAGAGATTCGTTATACAAACCTTTACTCGGGTAAAACCCGGGCGAAGCCGGGTACATCCATACAAGAATAATGATACAATTCCAAGGCAAGATACTATTCCTTTAACTTCCAATTACCGAGGGAACCAATTAATATTGATTTTATTCAACTTATCGAGTATTTTTCAAGGGACCGGGAAAAAATGTTCACTTTATCGAGAGATTCGTTAGACAAACCTTTACTCGGGTAAAACCCGGGCGAAGCCGGGTACGTCCGCTAGTATATAATATAAATATATACTCATGAGCCAAGCCCTCCCAATATATTTTTTCATCGCAGTAAGGACAGTAGAAGTTCGTTTTATGTATAAAAGAAACATTCGCGCTTTTAAATCCTTTTATTTTATATATATATTATTATATCAACTATATTAATTAAATCAAATACCTAAAGACTAATATAATACAATTTTTGCCATCACACACTTTTTTCCTGTAGTTTATGTGTTACTTCTGTATTGCTATTCTATGGCACTTCTAATATTTATTATTGATGTACTTTCAGTATGAAGGAAATTGCAATCGGGGGAATTATTGGGCGAAGCCGGGTCATACGTCTAGTATATATATATATATATATATATATAAAGGTTTTATAATATTTTAAAGGAAGTTATAGAAATTTTCGATGTTGTGTGTGTGTGTGTGATTTGCGAGTATAATGTCAGTATAGCAAGCTATTACTGAACGAATAAGTAGAATTAATTATAATATATATGAAAGATAGTTGTAAATTAATGATGATTAAAAACAAATTATAAAATATTATTATTTGGGTATCAAAAAGGTTTTAATTTTTTATGTAACAATATAGGGTTATAACAAGTTCACGCTTTTACCTCGGCCGTTACGGGTCATTTAAGCAGAACATAGAAAAAAAAAGGAAGAATTGAATATATTAGGGTAGGAAAAAGAGCAAAGACAGAACCATGTAATATTTTTATCAAACAATTTAAAGTTATTAAGAAAGAAAATTAAAAATATTTTTTAAGTAATATTTTTTTATAATTTTACTAGACGAATGACCCGGGCAACGCCCGGGTTTTACCCGATTAAATGTTTTTATTCAAATACTATTCGTTACAATTATAAATTGGCACCGTGGACGTCACTTTTGTGAAACGTCCCGCTCCAAACTTTACAGTTAGATTAGTTACGATATACACATGTGTAAATCTTCAAATCGAGCGAGCGTCTATAAATATCTCGATTTAGATCAAGTATTCTAATTATTAAGCGAACTATTATTAATAATATTTTGAGAAGATATCGATTTTAAACGTATTTATAACCTTAATAGAGGGCGCTGTTCGTGAGCTAAGTAGAATAATTTGAATATAGTTTTAATATTTAATTTATATATAATTTAAAATAGCCTATCGTTTTCCTCGTATTTGTTTACCTATATATGGAAATTTTGGTACTGTAAAAAAAACTTTGCTTCAATAATATTTAAAAAAAAAAGCACCCAGGCTAAGTTTGGAACCAAGGTTGTGGAAATACGAAGCCATACACCTAACCATTAAGCCACGCTTGGCATCATAAATATTCGCATGTAAAGCTATTTCAGGCCTTACATATTTCTAACGACCTTTTTGAAATAGGTTTTTGAAACATGGAAATTATAATACCTCAAATAAATAGAAATATAGTGAACACAAATAAAACATACCAAATATTTCGAATTAGAGCAGTTATTTTAAACGGCGAATTAGATCAGTT
The DNA here is from genome assembly GCA_030710605.1 of Cordylochernes scorpioides. NCBI lineage: Eukaryota > Metazoa > Arthropoda > Arachnida > Pseudoscorpiones > Chernetidae > Cordylochernes > Cordylochernes scorpioides. The sequence goes on along the minus strand of CP092875.1, from coordinate 16,214,466 downwards.
ATATCTAAAAATGAAAATATATAAATAAATAAAACATACCAAATATTTCAAGAGCAGTTATTTTAAACGTCGAATTAGATCAGTTATATCTAAAAATGAAAATATATAAATAAATAAAACCTACCAAATATTTCAAATTAGAGCAGTTATTATATAAATATTTATATTATGTGTTATTAAGCGAACTATTTTAAACGGCGAATTAGATCAGTTAGTTATTAAGCGAACTATTATTAGATATTTTAAACGGCGAATTAGATCAGTTATATCTAAAAATGAAAATATATAAATAAATAAAACCTACAAAATATTTCAAATTAGAGCAGTTATTATATAAATATTTATATTATATGTGTTATTAAGCGAACTATTATTAATAAAATATTGAGAAGATTTAGATTTTAAACGTATTTATAACCTTTTAGTATTGATAGAGGGCGCTGCTCGTGAGCTAAGTTAAATAATTTGAATATATAGTTTTAATAATTGATTTATATATTTTTTAAAATAGCCTATCGTCACCCCCGTTATTTTTTACCTATGTATGGAAATTTTGGTTTGAATTAGTGAACTACTGCGAATTTGTATACCGGACATACCAACAGACCAACAAACAAACATACAAACATTCATTTTTATATATATTTTTTTATATATATTTTTTATATATTTTTTTTATATATATTTTTTATATATTTTTTTATATATATTTTTATATATATAAAACGTACATTTTAAATAAAATAATATTTTTAATAATTTGCTACAATAATATAAAAGAAATGAAAAAAAAAACACCCACGCTGAGCCTCGAACCTAGGTTGCGGGGGTACGAAGCTGTGTACCTAACCTATAGGCTAAGCTTGACGTTACAAATAAGCTCATGCGAGGCTATTTAAGGCCATACCTCTACCGCGAGGGGGCGCTGATTGCGAGTGAATTTACGTTTTATTGTAAATAAAAATGCAACGAAAGGTTATTTCTAAAGAGTAATTAGCCAGAAACCATCCCGGTAGTATACTAAACATCTTCCCAAAGTTTCATCACGATTGGTTTAAACGTATTTAAACCTTTTAGTATTGATAGAGGGCGCTGCTCGTGAGCTAAGTTGAATAATTTGAATATATAGTTTTAATAATTGATTTATATATTTTTTAAAATAGCCTATCGTCACCCCCGTTATTTTTTACCTATGTATGGAAATTTTGGTTTGAATTAGTGAACTACTGCGAATTTGTATACCGGACATACCAACAGACCAACAAACATACAAACATTCATTTTTATATATATAGATATATATATTGTTCGTGTGGAAAACACTTTTAATAGTATAAAAATTTTATTGTAAGATGGAGTCAATTTTTTTTGTGTTGTTTTAATGGAAGCCATAATGGTTCGACCAGGATGGAAAGAGATTGGTACCGGGCGGGACTTGTCAAAGATAAACCCGGCGGGAGTTTCGTCCCTGCTACCTTACTCGCCTACCAATCTCTTCGACCAATGAATAATTGGATTATAATAAAAGAAAGAGTGAAAAAAATATTTTAAAATTTATAAAATTTTGCTTTTGTTGTGGATGGTTGAAATTATGACACTGTGTGTATGTTAATTTTTATATGTGTGTGTTGTATGTGTATTTGTTTGTGTGCCGATGTGTTTATGTGTATTTTATAAAGATTAAGTGTGTGTGTACATTCCTGTGTGTGGGACTTTTCCTTATTGTAATATCAATTAAGGGCTTTTCTTAAAAGGAGCAATTATGTGTGAATACTTCATGTCTACTCTTAATCATTAGTATATATGTCCAATGACAATTTTCAAGCAGTTCGAATTATAATCAACAAATATTAACAAGGTGTATATTTATAATACAACCTATCAATATGTCTCTTTTTTAAAAATTAGATTATGAGTACATTTAAAAACCCATGCAATTATCAAGTCTATTATAATATTACTACATTGGCCGATCAAACAAAACCAGTAATAACAATGATATCCAAATTCCATCTTTCATCAATTACCTTTAGATCTATTTATTAATAACTATATAATTGGGCTGATTGATTAAAGAATTCTATTTCTTTCTTTTAATAGTCATTTCTTTAAGGACCAAATAATTTAAATTAAAGAAAACCTAGAAAGTTCACATTTTTTCATTAGTAAAAGAGAGAAAAAAAGGGGGAATATTTTAAACTTAAGCATTGAACAAAGAAAATGTATCAATTGGATTATAGACCTGAATTATAAGGCAGTATGAATAAATTAAATTAAAATATTTGTGTGTGACTCTTTGGCGCTAGAGTCGATAGACTAAGGCCAAAGATCGAAATACTTTAATTGGTTGATAAAAGATGGTAATTAAATTGTAATAGAAAATTCATATCAAAATACTTATTCCCAGGGTTAAGTTTGAAATTAATTAAAACTAAAAGTGAGATTGGGAGAAAGAATAAAGAAAATTTTAAAAATATTTGTTGTTGTTGTTGTGGTAGGAGGTATGTGGGAGATAGAGCGTGTTTATGCCCTTATGCGCATGTGTGTTTATTGTCCATTACAGTATTTGTGACTAAAGAAAAAAGTATCAATTGGATTATATAGACCTGAATCATAGGGTAGTATGAATAAATCCAAATAAAAAATTTGTGTGCGACTCTTTGGCCTTAGTGCCGATAGACTAAGGCGAAAGATCGAAATACTTTAATTGGTTGATAAAAGGTAGTAATTAAATTGTCAGAACATTCATATCAAAATATTTATCTCTAGGGTTAAATATGAAATGAATTAAAACTAAAATTGAGATTGGGAGAAAGAATAAAGAAAATTTTAAAAATGTTTGTTGTTGTTGTTGTGGGAAGAGGCATGTGGGACATAGAGTGTGTGTATGTCCTTATGCGCATGTGTGTGTATTGTCCATTATAATCTTTGTGACTAAAGAAGAATTATCAATTGAATTATAGACCTGAATCATAGGGTAGTATGAATAAATCCAAATAAAATATTTGTGTGCGACTCTTTGGCTTTAGGGACGATAGACTAAGACGAAAGATCGAAATATTTTAATTGGTTGATAAAAGATGGTACTTAAATTGTATTAGAAAATTCAAATCAACATACTTATCCCTAGGGTTAAGTATAAATGAATTAAAACTAAATGTGAGATTGGGAGAAAGAATAAAGAAAATTTTAAAACATTTTCTTGTTGTTGTTGTGGGAGGAGGCATGTGGGACAGAGTGTGCGCATGCCCTTAGGCGCATGTGTGTTTATTGTCCATTACAGTATTTGTGACTAATGAAAAGTATCAATTGGATTATAGACCTGAATTATAAGGTAGTATGAATAAATCCAAATAAAATATTTGTGTGCGACTCTTTGGCGTTAGTGCCGATAGACTAAGGCGAAAGATCGAAATTTTTTGTTGGTTGATAAAAGGTAGTAATTAAATTGACAGAACATTCATATAAAATATTTATCGCTATGGTTTAGTATGAAATGAATTAAAACTAAAAGTGAGATTGTGAGAAAGAATAAAGAAAATTTAACAATGTTTGTTGTTGTGTTGTTATGGGAGGAGGCATGTGGAACATAGATTGTGAGTGACAAGGGTCATATGGTAATAAGGTTGAATTTAACTAAATAAATTATTTTTGTGACTCTTCAGTAAACAAGGTTGTCTGAACCAATAGACGAGTGACCTATGTACTTTAGTTTTCTGATAAAGATGATGATGTCAATTCACAAATTTTACATCTCTATATATATTCAATTTTTTCCCCTTAACTAATTAAAATATTGAATTAATTAGTTAGAGAAGGTATTATCATTGAACAACCATCGTTCCTCATAGTGTTGAATTATTCAAATTATGGAAAATCAAGAGAATAAAAAATATTTCTTTGTAACGTAAATCGATTTTTTGAAAATTGCAATACTGATTAAAGAAAAGGTATTATTCGAATTATAATGCATTATGAATAAATCTAAACAAATTAAATGTGTGTGATTCTTTGACAATAAGACCGATAGTGACAAACAGGTGTAATATCGAAATACTTTAGTCGGTTTAATGTCGAAGTTAAGTCCAATTTCATAAAACTTTTTATTAATCTATTCAAATTTTTATTTTAGTAAGAAAAAAATAACAATTAACAATAAAATTCACTAATTAAGAAAGGTGTTGACTTTAAATTTAGTCAAATTAATTGTATAGTGTTGCAGTACATTGTGCAAATAGACATTATAGATCAAATACCTATGTTTTAGTTTTTTGTTCATTGACAGTGACAAGGTTGTTTCATATACATTAAAATAAAAGTCAATTTTATTTTTTTAGTTGTTTGATGATTGTATAATCATTTTATACCAGAAATATTTATTTCAATCAATTACCATGGATTTAGTACTACCACTTATTAAAATTAATTTAATGATGAATGAAAGTAATATTCATTTAACTAACAAGAGACTTTAAGTTTGATCAATAATTTAATGTTAACTTATGTTTAATAATTAAATGAAAATTGATTCAAAGCAGATATTGATTTTATGTAAAGACATATACTGTAAACCTTTAATGAGAAGATACTTCAATTAGAGGATATCTATAGTTAGAAGTTTTTTATAGAAATAAGCGACAGTTTTACAAGAGCAATAATTTCCATTTTCAAACTTATCATGGTTGTAATTTGTTTTCCTCTCATTTCTAAGCCCCTCTTCTTATAAATATAAAACTTTTCAAAATTAAATTAATTATAAGTTTAATTTAAGATATAATAATGACATACCTTTTAGATATTGATGTGTTGTCTTCTATATATAACGCTGCATTGTTTAAAATTAATTTATATTTTTGGCGGTAAGTGGTAAGTATAAATCCGTGATCAAATTTTATAAACTAAATTATTTTCAATAAATTATGTAATAAAAATGTAAATGTAATAAATTTTAAATTTGAAATTGTAAATGATATTTAAGAATCTTATTTATATTATTATTCTTATTTTTATCTAAATAAAAATTATAACGATTAAAATGAAAAGTCTAGGATTGAAAATCTTTGTTTATATTTACGAGGGCCATCCAATAAATAAGTTTCCCTATTTTTTTTTCTGCGAACGAAACGTTGTAAAAATTAGTTATTAGTGTAAGAAATGGTTACTAGGATGCGTTGGAAGCGCGTGACCTTCAAAATTACGTTACTCGTACGCGCTACGGCTACCACTGGTGAACGTGTCCACTTGCGAACTCCGCTCTGTAATTCGTTTTTTTTTTCACGGCGAAAAATGAAACTGCGGTCAATATTCATCGCAATTTAGTGTCAGTGTATGGTGAAAGATGTATGAGCATCCAAATGGTTCGCCGATGGCGTTCATGGTTCTTGGAAGGACGGCAAAACGTCCATGATGACAAGCGAAGCGGCAGGCCCGTTACTGCTACGGACAATGCAGCCGTTGCTGCTGTTCGAAATTTGGTGGAAGCAGATCGCCGCGTCACCATTGACGAAATAATGATTCGACTGCCGCCTGGAATCGAAATTGGACGCTTTCCGATTGGAACAATCATGTCAGATGTTTTGAATTTTCACAAAGTCTGCGCAAGATGGGTCCCGCGTTTGCTCTTGGAAAATAACAAGCAACAACGGATGGAGGCAGCCCGAGCTTTCCTGGAAATGCATCGAAGAGATGGAGATCAACTGTTTTCCCGTATTGTCACTGGAGATGAAAGCTGGGTGCATCATTCAACTCCAGAAACAAAACGACAAAGCATGGTGTGGAAGAAGCCTGAGGAAAATGCACCAAAAAAGGCGAAGATCACAATCTCTGCAGGCAAAGTTATGGCTATCGTCTTTTGGGACTGTAAGGATGTTTTATTGGTTGACTACCTGCCCCCAAACACTACGGTTAACGCTGCGAGGTACTGCGAAGTCCTCACTAAACTCAGAGCAGCAATAAAATGGAAACGTCCTGGACTTTTGTCTCGGAAAGTGTTACTCGTCCATGACAATGCTCGCCCTCACGCAGTTCGAACGACCCAAACGTTGCTGGAAAACTTCAAATGGGAAATTTTCACACATTAACCTTATTCTCCGGATCTCTCCCCAAGCGACTTCCATCTTTTTCCAGCACTCAAGTTGCACCTTGGAGGCAAGCACTTTGATAATGAGGACGAAGTGCAGGCGGAGGCGAACCACTGGCTACGAAGACAGGACACGGCTTGGTACAACAGTGGTATAAAAAAATTGCTTTAACGGTACCAAAAATGTTTGGACAAAATGGTGATTATGTAGAAAAGTAGTCTATGAGTCGTATTATGAAAATAAAATAACTGCATAATTGTAAATAATGTTGTTTATTTGTTATAAAATAGGGAAACTTATTTATTGGATGGCCCTCATATTATTACGAAGGTATTTTCTGATTTAAGAATTAGGTTTGAAAAATATTTTTACCCTTATTCAATGGGGAGAAAAAATGTATATACAGTGGTACCTCGACATACGAGTTTAATTCGTTCCGCAACCTTGCTCGTATCTTGATTTACTCGTATCTCGAAGCTAATTTCCCCATACAAAGCAATTGAACTACCATTAATCCATTCCAACCTCCAAAATGTCACCCCAGTTATTTTTGTTACGTGGTTTTAAATAATAAAAACGTATTTTTAAATATTAAATATTTATTGCACAAAAACAAAAAGAGAATGTAAATAAATAAATTAGATATCCTCACTGGTCTTTGCCCTTTTCGCTACATTTTTCTCGCTTTCACCTGTAGGCCGTTTAGAAAAAACATGTCCAAGTAGGTTTGTTTCTTCCTCCCTCTCAGAATGTTCCGGAAATGAGTTAGGCAAGTGTCATTAAAAAGGTCAGATGCACGACCTGTTGCAACTTTTTCTGGGTGTTTTTTTTTCCACGAACTGTGAAACTCTCTCCCACATTCCTAAGATCTCCTTTATCTCACCTGTAGAAATTTCACGTTTTAATTCAATACTCATCTTTTTCTTAGCACTTGACTTTTTACAAACTTTCTTCCGATCCATGGTTATAAAAATAAATGAACTAAAACTGTAAATGTAAACGCAACAAAAAACGCGAACACAAAACACAACTTATCACAGCGGAAGCACGCTGCTAACTGATCGTGATGGCGCGACTGCGTGTTACTACCGAATCGAACTCGTATCTCGAATTTCGCTCGTAACTAAAAGCAAAAAATCACTTGCTCGTCGGCTCGTATCTCGAAAAACTCGTATGTTGGGGCGCTCGTATGTCAAGGTACCACTGTATATATATATTTATATTAAAGCGGTGGAAGACTCGAGTTGTTTTTGTGGACATGAGGAACAAACCTCAATACAACTTTTACTAGATTGTCCTGTTTTTCAAGACTACAGATTCGAAAAAAAAAATAGTAACAGATCCAAGTATTTTTATTTCTAGTAAAGAAATGTATATTAAATTCAATAACCTTTGTAGATATATTTTAAATTATTTAGCAACACTAATCTGTTTTAAGAAACTGATAATTTATATTATTCTTATTGTACATATTACCAGACCCCCTTTATTTTGTACACAGGTCTTTTCTCGTTTTTTTTTTCTCTCTTTTACATTGTAAACATCATATGACTATTCTATTCACGGCCTAAAATTATTGTATATATATATATGGTAATTTAAGCCAACAACCCCATATTGTATATAACTTATAACAAGATTTTCATGTTGTATAATAGAAACACATCTGTAAATGATTATACGTATGATTGACATGTGTCATTACATCATCATATGTAATGTACTTTGTACAAACTGAGGATAAATAAATAAAACTGTAATAGATCAAGAGTAGAGCTAAAGAGATAGAAGTCAAAAACGTCTAAATTTGAGATAGATGGAAGTCACAAAAAAACACATCTAAAGATAGATTGGAAACTGTCAGGACGGCGCCAGTTTAGAATTTCACCAGACGATCCACCCTCTTAACATCTGGTGAAATGCAATACTCCCTTTCTCAGAAAAGCTATATAAAGCCTCCGTCCTAGTCAAAAATACAGTCACTTCACCATCTGCGTGAGCTCTCGTCGGTTGTACCCCAGGTCTTCCTCATACACCATGTAGACCAGTAAGAATTCTTATATCTCCATCTTTCGCTCCTAGCTCAACTTTTATCTGTTCACGGAACTTTCTTAGTGCAACTGTTTCTTCGTTTTTTGTGTGGACATTCCCAAGCTTTCCACTCTGCCTCGACCACGACTGCCTGTACTATGTGAGAACTTTTAAAGGTCTTCCAAGGTGTAGAGAGGTACTGGAAAACTCCTTATCCTGACTGTTCCTCTCGGATCGCACTCAATAGATTAAGTCGACTGAATACCTCACCACATATTTAGTCGACAAGATTCTACAAGAGGCTACCCGATCTCATCATATATATTTAAAAATGTAAAGGCATACATGTATGACAGCGCGCAAGTATCCCTAGGGGGACATAACGCTTCAAATTGAAATTTAAAAAATGGACAAATTAAATTTTGTAAAATAAGGGTGGGAATATTTTGAATATTAACGATAACGCCTATTTCATATTATTTACAATTATTTGTACTATGTGTAAAATGAATTTTTATATAAAAATAAAATTAAAATAACAAATTATATATGAAAGAAATGATGAACTAAAATTTTTTATCGAAAACACAAAGCGCGTAAAATGTTTGAAAGGTTGTGTTTGATTAAAACATTAATAATATATTTGAAATAAATTATAAGTTGAAAAAGAGTTGGCGTTCACCCAACTGAAATATTGGCAAAATAAATGATATTTTGATCCAGGGCAGCACCCAGGGAGGAGAGGTGGACTATGAGTGTCCTGGGATCGCTGGTTAATCTGGCAGCACGGCGTCCTGGCTGCTGTTTATACTGTTCTCCTGCCTGTGGGCTATGAAGGAACCCCAGATTATATGCTAATGATGGCGTCAGAGTGGGACCTTTTTGGGTGTCGGTGTCCAATCAAAGACTACCTTGCTCGATTTTTATGTTCTCTTAGCCTCTTGGGCAATGCCATTGGCATGTTATTCAACCTTATACTGGGTGCCGCGCCCTTCCTTTCTGATAGTAGATTTTATTGAAAGCCATTTGAAGTTATATCAGGCTTGGTGTTTCTATGTACATTTTATATGTACAACAAATATAATACGGCATTATACGACATTTACCTATCAAACGTTGACTCCAAAAATTTCCGACGCTCTGTATCTATTTAAAATATATATATATATGAAATTAATATAGAGTCCCATTATAAATTGGTGGCTTTGAAAACGATTGAAGCGGGGAAGTCGTGTGAATCGCCCGTACGCGCATATTGCTCCTTTGTTAAATTTGTTAAATGAATGTTAGTGGCAGTTTTGGCTTGTAATGCGGAGATTCGAGCTAGAAACCTGAAAGAGAAATGTTGGATTTCTTTCTTCTTTTAGTCATGAATAATCGCTCCAAGAATCAAGTCTCAGCTCTCAATCGAGCTGAAATCGTGCATTATCGACAAACAGACCTATTCCAATTCTATATACAGTTACGAGCGTCATGCGTTCTTAATAATTCTTCACATCTGTCACCGTTTGCTTTTTTTTTTTTTTTGGAATGGCGCTCTCCTATTGGTTGGCTACGATCACGCCACCTTTGCCCCCCCCCCCCCCCCACTCGCTTTTTGGGTTTTGTAACTATTGTGTTGTAGCGGGTCGCTCCTTAAATAATCTATTGTTAACAATACCTCATTATAGGTCCGCAAATATCGAAAGTATAGGGTCAATCCCGGGGCGAAGCCCGGGTCACCCGTCTAGTTTCAGTATATGTACCGCCGAACAGACTAACATCGTATTTATTTATATAGATAGATATCTACCTTTTCATCGTAAAAACTAACAATAGAAGTGATAGAAGCCATGTGAATAAAATTATTTTTGGATCATAATACAAACTATATATTCTATTTTTCAAGAAAATGGGTTGGCTAAATATCAGGGAACAAGCTAAATCAACGTTTAGTTGATTTCCACTAGATGGCGCTCTGCCATCTGAAAAGTTCATGTGAATATAGTCTGGGTATGCTTTTTTTGATTTTAATAACAACACCTGACCTTTTTATTATTCTATTTTTTTAGTATTTTCACATTCGATAATAAGTATAAATAATTATCCTCTAAATAAGTAAAAACGTGTTTATAAGATTTCATTCTTATTCTCCATAGAACATTATTAAGTGAGGAAGCGCGCACAAAAACAAGGATAATCCTAATCTCTTCAGGAGTGGTTTTCATTGGAGTTTTGCCGTTTTATAAAGGCGTTTGTTTAGAAAGATGGTCAGCTCGGTCGCTCGTTTGTGGGGAAGTTATACTTTTTCACCTCGGCCGGTCTCTCTCTCTCTCAGTAATGTCCTGCCGAGCCTGCAAGACTTCATGGAAACTGTAGACATTCCAAGGTGTAATTTTTAAATCTAGTTCTAGGCCGTTTGTAATATTTTAAAAGTATAAAATTGAGAGTCATTGTCCTTTTCAAGATTTGCCCTTCCAAATTGCCTGCCCCATCTGTGCGTGCAAGTGTTTTGTAAAATCCGCACCTGCTAATCGATAGAATATGTAACTCTGAAGCAACGTATGATAGTGATATTAGTATAATATAATGTGTGCCATCTTTTACGGGGCGGATGCCTTAGGAATGCTGCCGCTACAACCAATTCCGGGGAAACCAGATCCCGACCCGGAGTTGCGGCTGGACGGATTCTCGATGCAATGCCGAGATGACCCCTAGAGTAACTCTCTCCGCAAATAACCTCGTGCCCAGAATGGCCAGGTTTATTTATAGGCGCCAGAATTTGGCTAGCCTTACAGACGACGCCTCTGTCCTATGAATTCGTCAGCACAAGGGATGGTGTAATGACGGAGCTAAAACGGGTGATTTGTCTCATCTGGCAGGTCGCTCGCTTCTTGTATACAGACTCCAAGGAACGTGGAATCTCGTTGTGTTTCGTCACAAGCTTGGTGTAAAATGTTTTAAATATTAGAGTCAGTCAGGCTAAAACCTTTAAAATGCTGTGAAGTGAGCAAATGAATTTATCAACTGTTCTTGTTGCTATCGCAGGATCAAACGTGGCGGAGATCGAGCGAACTAGCACGAAGCAGATGGACGAACAGGCACTAAGATATATTACCACTCTGCTACTCTATTTGTGAATGATAAATAAACCATTGAAATTTAGAGGGAAATTAAAGGTCGATTGTTTTTGAAATGTCAGTTACTCGATTTACCGAACTGTAATTTCTCTCCATCCATGCAATATTCATTCTCCTCACCAAGTTATTCTTCTATGCGTCATCCCTGTGAATAAACTAGTAACCACCAGAGTTGTTGTCACTTTTAGACGTTCCAACCATTCTGCTATGACGTATCACCAGCTGTTTATTCGAGGCCATTAGGTGACCCTCAGTTCCAGTCCAGATGATACAGGGGTAGCACACAGTTCAGACAGAGTTGACAGAGCGGACAAGAGCAGATGAGCAGGACACACAATCTAGAGAGAGAGAGAGTCCCGACTTCACTATATTGATAAAGATATATTATTTTTGTGTTTAATAAAGGTTTTTTACTCTTAGGAAGCACATTCTAAAGTTTAATAACGGTATTTTATGTGTAAAAGCAACATTTTTAGTTTAATAGCAAATATTTAACAAATAACAGAAAATAACAAGAACAACAACAACAAAAGTCCCTGTTATAACCCCTTGGTCTTATACAGCTTCTTCAAGTAGAAGAGGGTATATACAGGAATAACAGCAATATTCACAATAATCAGCAATGCTATTTACAATGTGTCAAGGGGGGAGAAGCAAAAAAAGGGCTTGCTGGGGAAGCTATACATAAATCAACGACCGAAGAGCCCACGCTAGAAATTAAAGTAAGAGATTTTCCATTTAAAATAGTGAAGAAATTTTCATCAAAAATGTCCACTAGAGTATTAGCACGGGTAGATGTTATTAAATATCTTGAGGAAAGGTTACGTGACACTAAAGTTGGGATACCCAGCAGGTTAAGAAAGTCTTCAAGGTGGTTGGTGCGAATGTTTAGGTCACCAAATAAAATTATCTCAAGTCCATTGTGTATCTTGGTCGTAATATACAAATTCTCTAGTTGGAGTTCATTAGGAGGTAGATACGTAAAGTTTATACAAGTCAGCAATGAATATAGGTTTGAGTTCATTTTAAAAATAACTGAAATCCAATTAGTTTTCACTTCAACATTTTCCAGTATGTGTTTATTTTTGTTATAAATTCCTACAATGATGCCTCCAGAGCTTCTTCCCTGACCTGTTTTTTTTTTTTCTGACAGGTGATTGGTAAACCTGGAAATCCTCGATCTCGAGTTTTAGAAATAATTGGCACCAAGTTTCCGTTATATCAAAAATTTAAACTGTTTTAAATAACACAGGTATACAAAATTTTAAAAGGTTTTTGATGTTTGAGCATTTAAAATGTTTTTTGGATATTCCAATGGCGCTGATTCCAAATATGCTCTTAGTTTTTCTGTATGTCATCAAAGTCTATAGATAAGGACCATAAAGTGTATTTCGCCAAAATAATATTTTCATAAAGAAAACTGCCCAGTCAACCAGATTGCTTCATAATTTTTACAATCATCACATCTCAAAGTTTTTCTAAAACCAACGCCATTAACTTCATATTAAAATAAAATTTTAGCAATTGATATAAATAAATCACTTCCAGACATTATACCATCCCTTCTGATTTGAAATTGTCCAAAATTAAATAAGTATTAAAATTTTTAGTGAAAATATATTTTTTCACACAGATTAAATTTAATAAAAATTATTATTTTAAACATCATTCATTTAAAAGCTATGCCATCAACTTTATGAAAATAAAATTTTAACACATTAATAAATTCACTTCCAGACATGGTTTCTAAAAGAAGATCCCGCAAAAACGACCAAAATATTTTCTGTTATATATGTGGCGAATATACTGTAAAAGCGCAAAGAAATGCAAAAACAGACTTTGTAAAGCGGGCATAATTCGCATATTTTGGTATAAAATTAGGAGACCAGGACAAGGCATGGGCTCCACAATAGGTATGCAAAACGTGTCCTGAAACACTGCACCTGTGGATAAAGGGTGAAAGGCTACTGACATTTGGGATCCCTATGGTTTGGCGAGAGCCAAAATATCATGACAATGATTGTTACATTTGCGTACAAGAATGTCCAAAACGTTTTTCACAACCAAAAAGGAATGATTTGACACTTGACCTGAAACTTTCAAAGCAAGATGCGGAACCGCTTGCATCAAGATATTCAAATTCTAGTTTACTGCATTAATGTAAAAGGCTAACTACACCTTTTAAAACTAGAAGAATACCTTCCTGAAGATTGGCGTCTATTTATCGATGGTTCCGTGCGTAGTTTCAAATGTGTTTTACTTCATAATGGAAATAAATATGCATCTATTTCAATAGCGTACACAACAAAAATGAAATAGAATGTTGTACATATAAAAATCATCTTGAATAAAATCAAATACAATGAGCATAATTGGTTTATTTGCGTTGGTTCAAAAACGGTTAACCTTTTACTGGGATTTCAAAGCAGATACACCAAGTATTCTGGTTTTTTATGCATGTGTGATAGCAGGGCACGGCAAATTCATTGTAAAACAAACAAATTGCCTCTTCGAGATGAACTTACAGTTGGAAAAACTAATGTTATTAGCAAACCTTTGGTGTCTCTTTGGAAAAAAATCATTCTACCACCATTACATATAAAGCTAGGTTTATGTAATCAGTTTGTAAAAGCTCTGGATAAAGATGGAGAATGCTTCAAATATATATGTCCTTTTTTCCCTATATATAACCTAGAAAAGATGAAAGCAGGAGTTTTTGACGGACCTCAAATCAAGAGGCTCCTGAATGACAAAATATTCTAATAACTATGAATGGAATTGAAGAAGAAGCATTGCCAGGCTATAAGGCTGTAGTAAATTAAATTTTAGTTAATAGAAGAGACGATAATTACAAAGAGCTTGTCCAAAATATGCTTAAAAACTTGAAGCGTTGGGTGTAAATATGAGTATTGAGGTTCACTACTTGCATAGTCACCTGGACAAGGTCCCTGATAATCTCGGTGCATATAGTGATGAACAAGGCGAGCGATTCGATCAAGACATGAAAGTGATGGAAGAGAGATATCAAGGTGTCTGGGACTGGCACATGATGGCATATCACTGCTGGAATCTGTCCCGCGACCTGCTGGAATACACTTATAAGAGAAAATCTAAAAGGTTGAAATTCATGAAGGATTGACTGTAGCATTTTACTTTTTTTTGAATAGATTCAGTTTTCTTATACTACAGTAAATAAAGTACCTTTTGGTATGACGTTCTCAGTTTTTATTTGCGTTTAATGTGTTTTACGTACCGCTTATATGGACTGATGTACCACAATGTGGCCTAAATATGTATGTTATATCTCTAAAAATTGGTGAGTTACATAAAAACTAACATTATATTCGTGATCAGCACCTAAAATTAAGTCAGAAATTGGTGCATTATCAAAAACATTCTTTTCAGTGTAGACCAGTGTAATCAAAATGAAAGGGAAAACGGAATTTATTCTAAAGAAACCATTGATATTCCAATACATAATTTTTACATAATTGTGACCAAGTTTTAATAGTTGTTCGATCGAGTAGTTTAGTTTTCCATTCGTATTAGCCATATGTGGTTGATATATGCCATATGTGCCTGTAAAAAGAGATATAATGTGATCATTCCAGTTCATTTATGTGTTAGCTATATCTGAATTCCTTTTGAACTCATGATCTTATCATTTATCACTTGGTAAACAATGCTCCCAATAATCAATTTGCTATCTCGAAGTTTAGATGAGATTCCTAGAAGAGTTATTTTCTCTTATTAATTAACAACAACGCTGTTCCCTAACTTTTAAGGTGTAATCCTTATTTATGTAAATCTTTAATTCCTTAAGCTTGAATGCATTCGTAAATAATTTTATTGACTTCGTATTTGAATATTTCCACCAGTAGGGGTGCGCTCGGCCTTTAAGACAATCGATGACATTTTAGACTGTTAATATTGAATTGTAAATAAAGTTCGTTCGGTTTTTGTATCCCTTTGTTTAATAACGGTTTTTGTTGTTATACGGTAAAGTGTTTATATTCTTTAAATAGTACTTGTTCTGCTCTACAGACCGGGTATTATTTGTTTTTTGAAAAACGTAATATTTTGTTATTTTTCCAGGCTTTAAAATGGAATATCCAGGAGGCAAAAATCAACATTTTCGATATCTGCTTTTCTTCGCTTTTATCGTCAAAAAGAAGCCGTAGCAGCTCGGACATATGCAACGTGTATGGAAAAGGAGTCGTAGGGAAGCGAGCATCACAAAAATGGTTTTCAAAGTACAAAAACGGCGATTTGGACCTTGAAGACACGCCTCGAAGTGGCGAGCATCAGAATTCGACGAGGAACATCTATAGGCTCCGTTGAAGGAAGATGGTCGCCAAACGACCCGAGAGTTGGCCGAAAAAATGAAATGTAGTGCTGTGACCATCTCCAACCATCTTCAATCAATAGGGTTTTCTCAAAAACTCGGAGCTTGGGTGCCTCACGAGCTTATTGACACCAACAAAGAAAATTGCCTTCAAATCGCTGTTAAACATCTCGCACGCCATCAATCAGCACGGGGCCGTAAACAAAGAATTTTATACAGAATCGTTATGGGAGATCAAAAAATGGTGTATATACGTGAATATGAATCAAAGAAAAAAGTGGGTGGCTCCAAGAGATACGCCGAAGCCAAGAATAAAGCAAGATCTTCACCCACATTAGGCTATGATCTGCGTTTTTTGGGACTACGAAGGTGTGCTGTACTGGGAAATTCTCGGAAGGAAAGACATGGTAAACAAGGACCTCTACATTGCCCAATTGAATCGCTTGAATGAGGCTATTCAACAGAAAAGACCCGATCGACAAGGTCAAATCATTTTCCTTCACGACAACGCTTGGCCACATGTTGCACAAGTCGTCAAAGCTGCCCTTCAAGAGCTCGAATGGAAAGTTCTACAGCACCCGCCGTACTCTCCGGACCTTGCATCAACCGATTACCACCTTTTCCGCTCCATGTCAAACCATATGAGAGGCACTACCTTCGATAATGAAGAGGACCTCAAAACCTGGCTCAATAACTTCTTCGACACCAGACCGGGCGATATTTGGCGGAATGGCATCAACAAACTAGTCGAACTTTGGGCGGAGGTCATAAATAATAACGGAGAATACATAATTGATTAATTAATTGTTATAATTAATATTTTTTGTCTAAATACAATTGTCGAATAAAACCGAACGAACATTCTTTACAACCAATATTTTCGGAGATTTACATATTATCCGTAATTATCTGTTTTATTTTTGCGAGAGATTCATCACTTGTTTAATTTATTTATTTTCGACTACGTAAAAATTAAATTACTTTCTCTCATATCCATCTCCGTGAATTCTATTCTTTTATCAATTTCTTGGATCCTTTCAGAATTCTTTGAGACAGATTTTAATGTGTTTTCCATAGTACTCTCCAGTTGTTGTATGCGTCGATCTAATATCTGAACTCCATGCTCTATAGAAAGTAGCCATTTATCTAATTTCTCTCCCCCCCCCCCAGTTATTCATTTTATTTGAGAGTGCACCAATCAATTGTCGAATATCACCTTCCATACACATGACTCGAGCGTAGTTTGCCTAGTGGGTCTAGGTCCCGGGTTTTGCTCTATACCAGATATCAGTAAAAAAATCAAAATTATACATATAAAATTTGGCCTTCTGTGCTGAATCTGAATCTTGAATTTCATATTCTTAGCATAACCAAGATCCATTGCTAAACTACAATTTGCCCAATTTTCATACGAATCTGAATTTTCATATCTAAAAGTTGAGTGAAGCTTGTTTAGCTGTAAATTTAAATAAATTATGATAAGAATGACACAATTGGCCTCATATTATGAGGATATAAATTCACCAATATCACCTCAATCAAAGCAAAAATAACTATATTTTATACAGTACGGCGAAAAAGCATAAAAAAATAAATTACCTAGCAGGAGCTGTCGTTTCACAATATATCTGCCAAAGAGATATATTTATTGGAAAAGTGGCTAGGCTATATCTATGCTCAAATTTTAAATGGAAATATTTCGGGGTGATAATGATCTATAAAAATAAAGGTCGTTTATCCCGTCAAAAATAGACGTCAAACACTAGACTTCTCACATAGCATCCCCCCCCCCTCCCCCCGGTTGGACCAGACAACACCCAGATGATTGCCTCTCCAATTTGAATACAAATATTCCTCGATTCAAAAACTGGATTTGCATGACTGGAAATATTTACATTATGTGGAATAAGTAAAATTGAACCGTAGAATGACCTGGTGGTTAAACTTTACCAATATGGCAGCGCAATTTGTTGGTTCCTGCCTCACATTTATATCTCGGTGTAGAATAAAATGTGAACCTTAAAGCAATGTTTCCCAACAATATGTCGCTAAAATCCGGCTTGTTAGAAGAAATAGTTCACTTTTCTATTTAAAATTAAATAAATAAGTCTTATGAAGAACAGCAAACAAAATTCACATTTGAATGAAAACTTAGAGGGATGTTTTAATTAGATTTTAATTTTAAAACGTAACGTAATTTTTTCGTAACTTCTTCAGTGTCTCTCCAAGAAGAAATTAGAAATGTGACCAGAGAGGATGTGTCAAACGGGGCTACTCAGAAGTGTGTGTTGGCGGGTGTAGGTGAAGCGATACAAAGGGAAATAAAACACTCCCAGAAATATTAAAGGAGAATTTAAGGCATCAAATAACCTATGAATAATTCAGAAGGCCATCACAATATACTTCTGATACCCCGAGGGTCAGCCAGGTGTTGTTGACATGCCTCATATTTAAGAGATAGATTACACCATCGTCTGACTGAATTCCATTTTACACAAGTCGAGTAACTATGTGAACTCAACAACTACGCAATTATTTTTTATCGTTCCGATCTGCAACGTTTCCCATGTTGTGATTTGTATATATACTCCGACTCCTTTGTTTATAGCCTTTATCACCATTGTCACACACAGCAACAACAATTGAAGTTTACATGTTTTTTGCTTTTGAAGAACCAGTTACTGGGGGCTCATTGGGAATTTGTAATCCATCCTCCCTTTATACTGTGCAGCCTCGATGGTATGACACTCCTCGACGTTATGCAACATTCCTTCCGCACCTAAAAGATTGGGTTACCGGCTTATGTAACTGTTGATGGTCCATTTGGTGCGGATTGGAACGAATAAGTATCCCTGACATGAGTCGGCTGGCACTAGGTAAAACTCTATAAACAAACATTACTTATTAGAGTAAAGTTCCTTAAGAGCTAAAAGTTATTGGCTATGAACCTCTTGTATAATAAAGGACTGGGAGGCCATCTGCTTCTAGGATGTATAATAAAGGAGGAGAAAAATTGCACTATACAAATTATTTCTTAATGTCTTTAGCGATTAACAAGATTCAAATAAATTTGAATAAATAAATAAATTACCTCCTTACCAACTTTAAATTTAAACGCGTAAGTCATCAAAACTCAAGTTCAAAAACATTGCCCAACATTTTCAGTAGTTTCTTCTTATCAACAAGAGATTCGAGTCCGACAGTTGGAGCTGTAGCGTTGCAACACGTCCGGAAATATCTCAACAGCTGCTAACCTCGCGAGCTATAAAAGCTGGGCGGTAGCGCACTTACAGTAAACAGTTTGATGATCAATAAGGGGCATTATTTTAACTCTTAATTAAAAGCAATTATTACTACTCCTACTGGGAGGAGATGAATATTGAAAGGACCTGGTTCAACAGTCATGAACTCTTCCTTTTCGTGTCTCCTGTTTAACCGCCAGACCTCTGAAGGGTTCATCACTTTTTTAAAAATATGGCATTCCTTTTATTAAGTCTTCACGTTTCGAAAGCAAGCAGGCTTTTATATCTTAGTTTTCCTTGCCTGATTTCATCAACACTATGACAACTTCTCAAAGCTATGGGTTCAGCAGTTCTGTGGGATGAATGTTATCACCAGTATAAACATTGCAGGCCACGATTCCCTAAGTCACTGCAGCACATTGATGCCATTTTAGAATCGGTTCGACCATAACGCTTACCAAAGGTTATATCTGATTACTTGTTGCGTCGGGGCCACCGCTCACTATAGGTGTTGGCAGTTACTACCTCCTCCAACCACTACAACAATTTTTGCATCCCTTCAGCGAGTTAGGTGATACAAGCTGGTGCGTCTCCCAAGAACGCCGTGCAACCCTACTTCCGGCGGTGGCGATAGAAGATGGCCGTCGTCCGATCAATAATATTCCGCTCGGTATTTACTAACACCAGGCGGGGGTGTGTCCCCACGTGACCTGCCCGCTCGCTCGATGGCCGCCATTGACGGCTGTTCACGCTGGTTGGCAGGAGAAGTAAAATTTGATTGCCAGAGTAAACAAACCTTCGCTCAATGACACTAGAGGCATTGCCCGGTGGCAAATATTGGCTTCCGAGGCATGCTCCTCGAAGTCGGCATGTACGGATTGCCTGGAACCATGGTACCAAGGATGTGTGCCTCTATCCCATCATTCAATTATAAATGGACGAACAATTTCAATATTTGAAATGATAATAAAATATATTTTATAAACTTAATTTTTAAATTATATTTCGAGCAACGTCGAAAAGAAAAATGAGCTAGTCTTATGTTAGGCCAATCAGGCCGCTCCTCCAGCTCGTCTGGCAATCACAGCCACTCCGAAATGACGCCACTGCTGCGCATATCACGCCACACCTCTACACTCATTGGTCACGTGGTATCGATCCTCTCCCTTATTGCGCACTTCGTTATTATTAAATAATCGATTTCTTCCCTTAATTTTTCTCTTTAATGGACGAGCCACGTGTTCTATGGACCACATGGTTTATATCTGTATCGGTCGCCCGGTTTCTGAAACCACGCGGTCTGTAATTCACACGATTGTACCGCAGTGTCGGTCATCACTTGGTCTGCGTACCACACGGTTGTACCGCAAGTATCGTTCACTTCGTGGTCTGTTAAAATCCAGATTATTATTCTTCCATCTACCTAAAATGATCATCGGTGTACGCCTTAAAAAGTATAGAATAGCTCACTTTTAAAAATATATCTACATATATAGATAATACACTAACAGATTTTTAATTTCAAAGTTTTAAGTAATCTCCAAAGATACTGACCTATACATAGCGATCTATATTCCAAATTTTTCGTTATTTTTTTTTTTACTTCTTGGGTCGCACTCATTTTTATTCTCCAAATCTTATTAGTTATATTTATTTTTTAATTTATTCCATTTTCAAATCGTAGATTTTTTCGCTTTTAAATTGGACTTTATTTATTTATCATCACCAAATTGCTTTCTTTTCAAAACATATGCGTTTGAATTATTGAAATATATTAATTTACAACTATAGATATTTGTGTTTCTAATTTAATTTTAAAAACCTTTATTATATTTGTTATTATAATTTTTTGTTTCATGTTTTTATTTTTTTTACAAGCAAAAACTGCAAAAAGCCAATAAATATTTTAAAATATCTGTTATATTTCACTAACCGGATTCTAATATCATTACGCATATCTGATATAGGCTTAGCAAAATACGATGTTCCCATTTAAGGATTTCTAGTTGTTTTTGTACTCACTTATGTTGTAGTTACGAGGACATCCCTTTAGATAAAAACAAATATATATTTATTCAAGGAACGACTTGTTCAATTTACATATATTGTTAAGACAAGTTAGCGGTAAACAATAACAGCAAGTTTGAAGGTAGAAGTTGGAAGTAGTGACGTCATAGTAGTGACGTAGCATCGATGATGATTAAAGTCAAAGTTTGCGTAACAATTCCCTCCTTACTTTGTCTTTATTCCCACGATGCTGAGGCTTTCCAGGTGTTTCTTCATCTGGTCTCGGGATAGGTCCTTTGTGAAGATATCTGCCTCCAGGTCCTGAGATGGCTTGTACAGAAGGCAGATGTCTCGGGATTCATAACAGTCTCTCAATAAGTGGTACTTTCTGTTGATATGTCTACAGCGACTGCTTTGTTTAGGGCTGGAGATCCAGTTGATCAATGACTGACTGTCTGTATAGATCGCAGTTGGTTTTTCCATGAAATTCCATTCTTCCAGCTCTCGTAATTGGTTTATTATCCACTTGATTTGACAGCAGCTTTCACAAGCAGCTATCATTTCCGCTTCCATTGTGGAGAGGGCGACAAGTGGTTGTTTACTACTTTTCCAGTCTATAGTTGCTTCGCCGAGCTTTAATACATATCCGCCGTAGGATTTTCCATCATGGGTGGTCGACCAGCTGGCATCGGTGTAGGACTTCAGGATTCCAGTCTTTCCTCTTTCAAATTTCACTCCTAGGTCAATTGTTCCTCGTAGGTATCTCATCACTCTTTTGATTGCTGTCCAGTGCATCTGTTTTGGTTGTCTGGAGTACTGTGAAAGTTTGCTAGTGATGTAAGCGATGTCGGGTCTGGTGTTAACAGCTAGAAACATTAGCATTCCAAGGGCTTCTTGGTAAGTGTGCTGATCACAATTGTCATCTTCAATATGATTGTCCAAATTGATTTCTTTGGAACCTGGTGTTGGAACTTCCTTACAATTTTCCATTCCATATTTCTGCAATATTTGTTGTAGCGAAATTCCCTCCTTGTCTTGTATGATCTTGATTCCCAAAAACATGCCTTTACATGTTACATCCTTTATTTCCAGGTGATGTCTCAATTTATTGATGAATCTGTTCGAGGTGTCTTCAGAATCTGAGACAGTGATAAAATCATCAACATTTATCCCTACATAGAAGTATTTGTCTTCATTCTTCCATTTAAATAGGCAAGGATCAGATTTAAGTTTTTCCAGTCCACAGTCATGAAGTACTTGACTGAATTTCTCATACCACGATCTTCCGGATTGAGGTAGGCCGTAAATACTTATGTTGAGTTTGCAAACTTTGTTTCTGTCTTGGACAAATCCAGCAGGTTGTTCCATGAATATTGTGTTTTCAATGTTTCCATTTAGATAGGCTGCTTTCACATCAAATAGTTTAATGACTGAATCTTTTGTTGCTGCCATTGACAGAATAGTCCTGAGGGTGGCATTTTTAATTACAGGGCTGAAACTTTCGTTGTAATCTCTTCCTGGGATTTGGTTGTATCCCATTGCAACAAGTCTAGCTTTGTAAGTTTTGTTTTCTTGGTCTTCAGATATTTTGAACATCCATTTACTTTTGACAACTTTAGCGTTTACAGGTCTAGGTACCAGTTCCCATACTTGATGCGAGTACATGTTTTGTATTTCCTCAAGCATTGCGTTCTCCCAATGTTTCTTGTCTTCGCATGCGATGGCTTCTTCATAGTCTTTCGGAATGGTTTCATTCGTAGTAGCCAAAACGTAGTCATCGAATCTTTTAGGTATTGTTCGAGTTCTTTGTGGCCTGTCTGATCCACTTGACTCTGTCTGTCTGTTGATCATGGTATCTGGTGCTGGCTCTTCAATATCAACATCTGATAGAACATGATTGTCCAGTTGTTCATCCTCCTGAATGAAGAAATATGTGTCAGTGTCCGTATTATTATCACTTTGTTTTTCTTCCGAGATGACATTATTGTTCTCTCTGAAGTGAATGTCTGCGGTTTCAAGAATGACTCTCGCTGTGATATCAAATACTCGATAAGCTCTTCTGCATCTTGAATAGCCTACAAATATTCCTCTCTTAGATTTAGCTTCTAGTTTGTGTCTTTGATGATTCTCGAGTTTATAGAAGACTTCACAACCAAATCTCATGATGTGAGAGACGGATGGCTTTTTACCTTTCCATTTTTCCATAGGGGTAGTGTCTGGGTCATTGGTTGTGGGAGTTAGATTGTACAGATATGCAGCTGTATTCACACTTCTGCCCAGAAGTGTAGGGGTAATTGGGAGTCTGCCAGAAGTGTTCGGCCTTTGTCTAATAGTGTTCTGTTAGCTCTTTCAACTCTCCCATTGCTTCTTGGGGTGTACGGTGTAGTTAGTTCATGTTTAATTCCTTTGGATTCTATGAAGGTTTCAAGGTTTTTATTGATAAATTCTGTTCCGTTATCTGTTCTAAGTCGCTTTAGTTTTGAGTTTAGTTCGTTTTCTCTCTTTACAATAAACTTCTTCAAAACTTCTGCTGCTGAGAGTTTATCATTGAGAAATTCTACAAATATTCTCCTAGAAAATCCATCTACGATGGTCAAGAAATATTTACTTCCGCCCAAGGAGTTTATTCTCATTGGACCACAGAGATCGACATAAATGGCTTCAAAGGGGTAGCTTTCCTGATTGCCATCTGTGTGAACATAGGGTACTTTGGTCATTTTTCCCAAGGAGCAAGCATCACATTGATCAAGGGTACCATTTATAGAGTCCAAGCCTCTTAGAAGATTGTTCTTCAAAATCAGGTCTAATTTGTTGTCACTAGGATGTCCTAACCTTCTGTGCCATGCAGTCCTAGAATTGTCCTTTGAAATCAAGCAATGTTCATTTGGAACATGAGTTGCTTCAGGTAAACGTGATAGGTTCAATGTGTACATGTTACCATCAAAGTTTCCTGTTCCTATTAGCTTGTCATCAGAAGAGTATATGTATGCTCCTTCAGAGTTCAAAAGAACAGAGTTCCCTCTTCTTACTACGCTTGGAATGGACATTAGATTTCCTTTCAGGCGTGGTACATGGAGGACATTATGCAGGGTTACAGCGTTGTTAAGTTTGTCCTTACCTTGTACAGTAGCTTGGATTGATCCTGATGAGGCAGATTCGATGTATCTCCCTTCTTCCGCCACTTGTATGCTTCTTCTATCCTCCGTCTTGTGCTCGATCCATTCACCATGGGAAGTCATGTGGCTTGTGCACGCAGAATCAATTATCCACACGTCCTGTGTCGTCGGGCGTCCCTCCCTTGTGCTTGCATGTAGTGCGTATTCTGAAGTGGAGTCTCTTCGTTGGGATGGTTCCTCCGTTCGTTCTTGGATTGCTGATCTGGCCGTGTCTTTGTTTTGTTTTGGTCCTTTATGGTAGTTACTTGTACTGGCCATGTTATTTATGTTTGTTGTATTCTCTTGATTTCCTTTGTTGTTAGGGTTGAACCAACAGTCTTTCTTGAAATGTCCTTTTCTTTTGCAAATGAAGCATGACTTTTCTTTGAATTGGTTGCCTGATGATCTGAAAGCATTTTCATGATTGTTGCTTCTGTCCTGTCTTTTCTTCTCGAAATCCAGTAGAGCTTGTCTCGAGTCTGGTAAGGAGATTTCTCTGTTTATTGACAGTGCTGCTGCGATCGTGTCAAAGTTAGGTGTGAGTCCTTCAACAATGTATCGTACAAGTTCTCTTTCTGTTACAGTCTTTCCTAGCTGGGTGATCTCTTGTGCCAGTTTCTGTGCTCGTACAATATACATGTCAACATTTTCATTTGGGTTCAATTTTAGTCTGGCTAGATCCAACATTAGGTCTATCCTTTTATTTTCTAGAGATCCTTCAAACCTTTTCTTTATGTCGTACCAAATTCTTTTGGCCTTTTTATCGCCTCGAAAGATGATTGTTAAGTCATCCGAAAGTGACAATATTATTAGGCTGTATGCTTCCCGATTTTTTTTCTTCCAAATATCATATTCTAGTTTATTTTTTGTAAAGTCTGGCTCGTCATTAACAATTACGTCCTCGAAGAGATCTTTTGAATCTAGAATTGCTTCCATTTTCATGGACCACGTTGTATAGTTGTTTTCTGTTAACTGTTCGATTTTTGCTAAGTTATATGTATCCATTTTTATTCAACTTTTATTTTCTAAATTGGCGGTTAGTCCAATTATTTATTTTCTTTATGATTTAAATGGATCAATTGGCGGTTAGTCCAATTCGCGCGCCCAAACCACGCTCTGCTACCAAATTGATATAGGCTTAGCAAAATACGATGTTCCCATTTAAGGATTTCTAGTTGTTTTTGTACTCACTTATGTTGTAGTTACGAGGACATCCCTTTAGATAAAAACAAATATATATTTATTCAAGGAACGACTTGTTCCATTTACATATATTGTTAAGACAAGTTAGCGGTAAACAATAACAGCAAGTTTGAAGGTAGAAGTTGGAAGTAGTGACGTCATAGTAGTGACGTAGCATCGATGATGATTAAAGTCAAAGTTTGCGTAACAATATCTTTATATAGATAATACACTGATAGAGTTTGTAGTTGTAAAGTTTTAAGCAATATACTCCAAAGATACTAAACTCTACATAGCGATCTATATACCAACATTTTCGTTGTTTTTACTTCGTGTGTCACACTCATTTTTATTCTCCAAATATTAGTAGTTATATTTATTGGTTGATATACAATGGTGTCCAAAATTAAGGTAACAACCACTTAATTTTAATTTCCTAAAAATATATAAAATTCTTTTGAACGAAAATTTGTAGGTGGATAAACAAAACTATAACAAATAAGTTTGATAAAATAAATCTAATGTTGAAATATCCTTTTACCGTTATGCAAATTTATGTTAATTAATCCAAACGTCAGGTAGATGTTGACCAATATTTGATGACTTAATAGGGCGTATGGTCGTCTCTAACAGCTGAGACAAAGACATTTCATGCTGTTTATTAGGCAATTAAAGAGCTCTTGAGGCAACAAATCTCACTCTTCAACCAAAGCAGTTTTCTGTTCTTGGCAGTCTCTCTCCCCTTTGCTATCAGTCTAAATAAAAGGAGCTTAACCCTTGCCTGTTGTTTGCGTCGACTCCGCGTGCTTTCAACTATATCCATTTCAATCAGATGATATATTAAGATAATTAACTACTTCTTTTCACTATCACATCATCTAATCCAGCTTCAACTTATACCCATCATCTGGTAGCAGAGCGTGGTTAATTCGAGACACCACGTGCAAGATGACTTCGACACTGATCAACACGCCCCTCGAGAAACTCAATGATTAGAACTACAGAAACTGGAAGTATAATACGAAGATGATGCTAATCGAAAGAAAACTCTGGAAGTACGTTTTGGAGCCAGCACCCGATGAAGAAGCCTCAAAAACAATCTTTAACATGAAGCAAGAAAAGGCGTTGGCTATCATAGCACTACGATCTCACCGAGCCAACAGACAGATTCATATAATGGATTGTACAACTGTACGAGAAGCATGGAATACCTTGGAACAAGTATACGAACCCAAGTCAAGGTCAATAATCCTTCAACTGAAGAAGTAGTTTATCTCCATAAGATTCG
This sequence comes from Cordylochernes scorpioides, assembly GCA_030710605.1. Taxonomy (NCBI): domain Eukaryota; kingdom Metazoa; phylum Arthropoda; class Arachnida; order Pseudoscorpiones; family Chernetidae; genus Cordylochernes; species Cordylochernes scorpioides. The sequence continues at coordinate 16,188,017 of CP092875.1, read as the reverse complement.
AAGAACAAGAGACGATGACGAACTATTTAGGGAGACTGAAGATCTGTTCGGATCACTTAAGAGAGGCAGGCGCAGAAACAAAAGATCAAGACCTCGCCTATTCAATGCTTGCTGGCCTACCGGAGTCATATGACGGAATCATTATGACCTTCAGCAACGTAGAAGACAAGGAATTCACCTCTAGCAAGGTAAAACATGTACTGCTAGCAGAACAGGAGAGACTGATGGCTCGGCGTGTGAATAACACAAATGAAGCTTTGCAGTTCGGGACAACGAACAGAAAGGAAGGCAAGAAAAAAAATCACCTGCTACAAGTGCGGCAAGGAAGAACATATCGCGAGATCCTGCAGAGAAAAGTCAAAACTCCAGTTCCAAATTTCCAACCGCCGAGACGTAGAACTCACAAGATAGCGTCCTGCAAGATCCTTGACAACTCTTGGGTGATCGACAGCGGCGCGACTCATAACGGGTGCAACAAAAGGGAGTGGTTCACCAACTTCCAAGGAATAACGTCGGATCCGATCCTAACAGCGAGCGGGACTACACGAGCGGAAGGATGCGGCGACATCAAGTTCAAGGCCTATGTGGGTAAGCGCCACGTTGACCTAAAACTATGTAATGTGCTGTATGTCCCTAATGTGCGACGAAACCTATTGTCAGTCTCGAGCATGGAGAATAAGGGCAAGATAGTTAATTTTGCGAACAACAGAGCGCGAGTTTTCGATTAAGAGAACCGAAGTGTTGCAGTAGCACATGATGAAAATAGATTGTATGTCATGAAGTGTAGAGTCATTTACCAAACGCTGAATTGTTTAACCATCAAAAGAGTTCACAAAACAAATTTTAGAACTATAGCATCAGATATTCTGTCATGTAAACAATGACGCACCTGAGAGAATGGCAAAGGGGGAATTAGTTAAGGGGTTAGAGATCTCCTCCATGGATCAAAGTCTGTGTGATGATTGTTGTGTAGCAAAGTCCACGAAAGAGCCACACAAACCCATTAGGAATATAAGGTCTAAAAGGCCATTGGAATTAGTTCCCACTGATATTTGTGGCCAAATGCCTGTTAGATCTATTGGAGGAAACGCATATTTTCTAACATTCATTGATGACTATTCTATAAAGATAAGCCTGTTTTGCTTTAAAAATAAAAATGAAGTGTTGAAAAACTTCGACTCGTATCTCGCTAGGGCTGAGAGAGAAACCGGACATAAGCCAAAGGTGCTAAGATCCGACAAATGGACTCGAATATTGCAACAATGAATTTAAAACTAAACTAGAGCAACTTGGCATCAAACACGAGCTAAAGAAACCATATTCGCCACCTATGAACGGCGTTGCAGAAAGGACTAATCGAGTGTTGTTTGACATAGCCCGATCTTGTTTACACAGCGCTGAACTCCCTCAGAGATTCTGGGCAGAGGCAGTAAACACTGCAGCTTATATAAGAAACAAGTGCTCCAATAGCGCCCTAGGAGATAAAGTACCCGATGAACTTTGGTCATCAAGAAAACCGAGTGTTTGCCACTTAAAAGCTTTCGGGTGCTTAACATATAGCCATATCCCCACAGAAAGGCGAAAGAAACTCGACAATCGAGCAAATAGGTGCATTCTTGTTGGTTATTCTTCCCAGACTAAAGGCTACCGTCTTTGGTGTCCGGAAAATCAACACGTAATCCAGACCAAGCATGTCAAAGTTGAAGAATCCAAGATCGGACTGAAGTGGACTAAGGTAGAGGATGAACCAGAACCTGAAAGATGCAATCATATTTGGATAGAGCCCGATACCCATATTGAAGGAGATATAGATCTGAAACCTGAAGCGAAAAGAGAACAATGATTATACGAATGATCAGCGAATGAAGAGTCCAAGTTCCCACCGACCAATCAGAGGGATCAAGAGGTCCTGGCGCGCGGGGGTAGAGTTGGTGACACAGCTGTGCCAAGTAAACAAGAAAAAAGCCTCGCGGGTGACCTCCGGGAACTACGTCCATCTTCCATAAACGACCATGATTTTATTCAACTTATCGAGTATTTTTCAAGGGACCGGGAAATAATGTTCACTAGATAAAACGATGATTTTGTAATGTAGAAAATTAGGAAAGACAAAATTCAGGATGGCACGGCACACAGGGACCGGGAAAAAATTATCACTTTATCGAGAGATTCAAATTTACGAGTTTCAAATTATCAAAATATATCTATTTTTTTATATGTTTATAGAGAATTGTTTTATATAACAAATCTATATATATATATAAATTAATGTCTGTCTGTCTATGTGTGTGTGTGTACTCTATAGATTCAAAAACCGTACCTCCAATCGCCGTGAAATTTTGGGATATTATTAGGCATATCCCCGGAAAGGTTTTCGAAAAATAATTTCTTGAATATCTTTAATATCCTTAGAGTTATTTGCAGATTTGTAGCTTTAACTCGCAAGCAGCGCCACCTTGCGACGGAGATAGACTTAGGTCTGCCCCCCCCCCCCCCCCCTGTCTAGAAAATGTAATCGTCCGGCCGCCGGCCGGTTGGACAGTCCAAGTTCCCACCGACCAATCAGAGGGATCAAGAGGTCCTGGTGCGCGGGGGTAGAGTTGGTGACACAGCTGTGCCAAGTAGGCAAGAAAAAAGCCTCGCGGGTGACCTCCGGGAACTACGTCCATCTTCCATAAACGACCATGATTATATTCAACTTATCGAGTATTTTTCAAGGGACCGGGAAAAAATGTTCACTAGATAAAACGATGATTTTGTAATGTAGAAAATTAGGAAAGACAAAATTCAGGATGGCACGGCACACAGGGACCGGGAAAAAAAGTTCACTTTATCGAGAGATTCAAATTCACGAGTTTCAAATTATCAAAATATATCTTTTTTTATAAGTTTATAGAGAATTATTTAACAAATGTTCGTTAGACAAACCTTTACTCGGGTAAAACCCCGGGCGAAGCCGGGTACATCCGCTAGTTTTATTATACAAAGCAATAACGCGCCATCTATACATATAAAATAAAAGGATTTAAAAGCGCGAATGTTTATTTTATACATAAAACGAACTTCTACTGTCCTTACTGCGATGAAAAAATATATTGGGAGGGCTTGGCTCATCAGTAGTGAACCCTCCCAGCGGTTTCGCCAATTTAATCCACCAGACCGCTTCTCAGAGCTCTAATACTGTATTGGATCATTCTGCTTTCATATACTACACTGAAGGATGGAATCTTAGAAATGGTTTTCAAGTAAACTTTGGATTTCATTTTTATAGATATAAGGATAAGGATATGTTTGTCCGCTATGCACGCCCTCAATATATATCTAATCTCGCTGAAATTTGAACAGGACAGAGAGTTAAATCTGGAAGAGCTTCTTGTCGCACTTTTAACCAAGAAAAATTATAATTAACCAAGTACTGAGCAACAATTATTTTTTAGTCAGAAATGATTATGAAAATATTGATGTATCATGCTTGATTGACATAAACAAAATTCTTTAGGGGAATATTTACTGAAGCAGACCACGGGCGAAGCCAGATCATAATTTTTAGTAGGCAGAAACAAAATCTACCAGAGAAACATTCACTCGAGCAGAAGATACACGAGGCCAGGTCAACTCTATATATAAAATATCGTTTCTCGGCCTTTTGGCTAAGATCATGTAGTATATCTCTAGATATTTTTATTTATATATCTTTTTAAAAATATATTCAGTAGAGAGAGTGGATATGTTTGCTCGAAAAATATATTTTATGTATTATATAAATATATAATGTAACGAATATTATTATCAATAATATTGGTTAGGCAAACTTTCACTCGGAAAAAACCCGGGCGAAGCAGGGTACACACCGCTAGTACATACATAAACAGAAGAACAAAAAATAAAACCAAAGGTGTTTTATTTTCCTTCATCACTGTCAGAAATTACTCTAATTATTTTTTTCGGAATCGAAGGTTCGAATTCACTTTCATCACTCGAAGTTATTTGTGCCGATTCGATGTTTGAAGCAGAAATATTTACATTATGAGAGATGGTAATAAAATCGGTTATTAACAATTGCTTCGATTTTTTTGTAAGATCTTTGTAAACTTCTTCATATTGAGAAAGCAGCGATTTATGTCACGTTGGAATCGTAAAGCCCTTTCAACGTTTGTGTAATTTGCATAAAATAATTACCCAGCTTTCTTCCCAATGCGAGTCCTTCGCGGATGACTTCAGCAGTGAATGTTACTGGTACTAAATCCTCTTCATCAGATTTGTCAGACTCACTTTCGCAAACTAAGTTAACTAAATTATCCTCACTTAGTTCTTTATTAGCCATTAACTCTGCGATATCACCATCAGTGAAATCATCAAAACCTTCTCCGCCCAATGAATGCGCCATCTGTACTATCTGCGAATATTCATTTAACGTTTAAATGGAATGTTCATTTTTGACTACATTTGGCCACAATTTTTTCCAACAGCTATTGAGCGTTGTTTGCCTAATCGCAGTGTATGATAAGGCGATATGCTTCACACTGTCTAACATTGTAAAATATTTCCAAACACTAATCCCTGTTAAAGATTCATTGTTCTCCATTTGTTCCAAAATATATGTAAAGGCTCGTTTAATGTACAAAGCTTTAAAAGTAGAAATTATGCCTTGGGCCAATGGTTGTAATAATGAAGTTGTATTTTTTGGTAAAAATGTTACTTTAACATTCTCATATTCTAGATCTTGTGGGTGACCCGGCGCATTGTCAATTAACAAAAGCACTTTAAAAGGCAATCCCTTTGAACTTAAATATTTTTTGGCATCTTGGATAAAACATTCATGAAACCATTCAGTAAACATTGCAGCAGTAACCCACGCTTTCTTATTAGCCCTCCAATAAACAGGAAGATTATTGATGTTTACTCCTTTAAAGGCACGAGGCATTTTTGATTTGTTAATTACTAATGGTTACATAATATAATCTCCTGAAGCATTGCTACAGAAAATAATTGTTATGCGATCTTTTGCTGCTTTATGACCACTAGCCGATTTAAAAAATTTTGAGACATAAGTCCTTTCAGGCATTTTTTTCCAGAATAACCCTGACTCATCAGCATTGAAAACCTGATCAGGGGTGTATGAATTGTCGTTAATAATTTCTGAAAAATTTGCTGGATATTCTTGGGCTGCATCTACGTCGCCAGAAGCCAGTTCACATTTTAATTTTAAGCTGTGTAAAGAATGCTTTATTTTAAATCCTTCAAACCAGCCATGACTTGCCAAAATATTTGGCTTCTTTTCGGTTGAAGAAGTAGATGGCAATTGCTCTACAATTTTTTCGTAAATTCGTAATGCTTTATTTGTTATAGCGCCCGTATCAATGGGTACTCTTTTTTTGTGTTTGATCTATCCAAAGCATTAACGCTTGCTCCATTTTTTCCATTGCGATATTTCTGGTGTATGATGTTGTGCCCATACTCGTTGTATTGCCAGCTGCAACACTCTTTCTAATTGTGTTTTCATTTGTTCTAATAGTTCTTATTGTAGCTTCGTTCATGCTATATGATTTTGCAACATCTACTATTCTATTTCCCTTTAGTAAGCTATCCAAAATTTCGATTTTAGTTTCTAAAGAAATAACTTTTCTTCTAACGTCTTTCTTCATTATAAGCCTATAATTTTTTAAAAAATATATGTTAATTTGGCTGTGATTAAAGTAAAATTCAGAGGGAAAAAATGCGGGAAATTTTGGAGGGAAGATTAAAAACTTTTATTTTTTAAAAAATATTTTATATTATAATTTTTATTATTTTAATTAAAACTATTTGGTAAATTGCCATCATTTCCCTCCAAAATTTCCCGCATTTTTTCCCGCGATAAAAATTGCGATAAAAACAACAAAAAAAAAACTTATTTTGAAAACCGAGTAAAAGCGAAAACGTGTAAAACAAGTACCGTGTAAATCGGGGGATAGGTATACTCTGATAAATCGACCGCCAGAGGTCACTCTTCCCCTTTAAAAACTCATTGTTGTTCTTACCCGATGGCCGGCTCAAAACTTTTGTACATTATGTGAATAATCTTTTGTTTTCCTTGTTCTACTCGCCTTAAGCCAGGCAGTACTTTTACCAAATTATGTCTTTTATACATTCCTTAGCTCAATTAAAGCAACCTCTGATCAACCATAGCTTAATCCTCAAGATAACCAAAATCAGAATCAGCACTAAATCTCATTATTTTTTATAATATAAGTCTACAGGAAATTGACCTGTTTGTTTCAAAATGTAAAAAGCAAAACTATCTATAATATGTAAATCTTCTAAGGTCAACAATAGTCTTCATCAACGAAACAAGACATAGGTCATTTCAACCAAAAATAGCTCATTTCAACCAAAGATATTCTACTTTAACTAAACATAGCCATCCCAAAACAAAATAGCCATCTTCACCAGCAATAGACATCAAAAACAAACATAGCTCATTTTAAATTATGCCAATCAAAAATAGCCCAATTCAAGCGAACAAGTCCAGTTGACGCCATCCGAGGTTGGATATCTCCAGCCATTACACCTTCCGCCCAACACCAGTCATCTCCCGAGATCTTCAAATCCAGCCCATCATCCATTTCAAGGTACTTTGTATCTACCTTTTTTTCGCAGTTTATTTTAACTTTATATATCTCACTCATGTTTACAATAGTTTACAATCGCTCTTTTATGGTTATTTCCTTTTTTTTTAAATCATTCTTAGATATCAATTTTGCCATAGCCGTTTTTGCCTTTTAAATAGTACAACTTTTAATCCTTTCACCTTATTTTGATTTCCATAATTTGTACCTAAATATAATATTTCTCATTCCATATTTTTACCTTTAAACCTTTCCATTTTAAGCAAAACTATTTACAACTATCATTTTTAATACACCATATGTAAATCAGTCGGCCGGGATGGCAACAACAAAATATTACCTATTTCTCACATCTTCAAAATTTTATTAAACTATAACATTGTTTTATCATATTTCCACTATATATTTTCGATAATGACCACAATAGCTTATAGTTTCACATTTTTATCTTATATTTGAAATTCCCAAACTTTTGATATTTTTTTATTTAACCTCATTACTTAATGTTGCTATTTTAAAAATTTGCATTTTTACCCCCATTGCTTATTTCCTTTGTTAATATCTAAAAGCGTTTCTACCAATATGTAAATTTAGCGATACCAACTATGTAAATTTTACCTCTTATAATTATCCACCTTGATTTTTTTTCAAATTTTCATTCTTTATTCTTACCATTAATTTTTCTCAACATGTTCATTCCTTCCCTGGAGGCTTTATGTTTTTATTTTAATGTTCATTCCTTATTTGCACATTTTCCTTTGTACATAATTAAACTTTGCCTTCAACTTATTGCTTTTTTTCATAAATGCCTTTATCATAAAATGTTTTTAGCATTGCCATATATTTTGCCAATTATTTTTCATATTGTTTTCAATGTTCTTCATATTTTCACACACACACACAAGCCTTTTTTATTGGGGCATCCAGCCCTATACATGATTCCCCTCTTGTTCTTCATATTTTCATTTTATGCTTTTGTAATAATCATCAATTTTATTTTTCTTCCTCATTAATAATATATGGGTACCATTTTCCTTGTCTTTTTCCAATATATTGGTTCACAATAAGCCAATACGATTATGGAACACTTTTTTTTTCTCTCTTTACATTTTCACTCTTTACCACATATTTGTAATCATTCACACTTTATACCATTTTGTACTTTCCTGTCTATTGGTTACCAATAACCAATTACCAAAAACCAATAAGTGAATATCACCTCGCACGTTATTTTCTTTCTATCATCATTTTATCTTTTTTACCTATATTTTTGATCACTTTTCACTGACTGAACCCATATTAATTTCTTCACACAGGGGGAAATGTTATATTAAAATATTATTCATTTAAAATTATAAATTCATAGATTCAAATAAACTGCTAAATCGACCGCCAGAGGTCACTCTTCCCCTTTAAAAACTCATTGTTGTTTTTTCGCGATGGCCGGCTCAAAACTTTTGTACATTATGTGAATAATCTTTTGTTTTCCTTGTTCTATTCGCCTTAAACCAGGCAGTACTTTTATCAAATTATGTTTATATATATTCCATAAGCTAGCGTTTTTTAATAAAAAGAAACTCATTGTGAGAAAATATTTGTAATTTTAAAACTTTTCACAATTTTATCATGAATAAAGAAGGCATATCTTGGCCAGGAGCACATGTGCTTTTTAGATGGCAGAATGCCATCTAATGGTACAGAAATCAACTGAACATTGATTTAGCCTTTCCCTGATATTTGGCCAACCCATTTTATTGATAAATCAATAAAAGTCATCCACGAACGCGTTTCGCGCTGTTGGCGCTCGTCAGTGTGAAGTAGGCTGTACCACTGCGACCAAAATATTTTTGATCCCAGAGGCTTCTTGAGAAACCAAGAAATGAGTATTCGAGGCCAAACCTGCGTAAATACGCCTAACATGTGAAAAAATAATGGGAATATTTTGGCTTTAAATAATTATTTCTTGGTTTTTCAAGAAGCCTCTGGGACCAAAAATAGGCAGTAGTACAGCCTGCCCCACGCTGACCAGCGCGAAATGCCTTCGTGGATGGCTTTTCTTGATTTATCAAGAAAATGAGTTGGTCAAATATAAGGGAACAGACTAAATCAATGTTTAGCTGATTTCTGTTCCACTAGATGGCGCTCAACCATCTAAAAAGCACATGTGCTCCTGGTCAGGATATACCTTCTTTATATATATATATGTCATAATATATATATATATGTCATAATATCTACTTATATATTTGCCTTATTCTGTCTGTTTGTCTGTCTGAAGCTCACGGATGGGATTTTTCATAACCATCGGTGGTTCAGTGGTAGAATGCTCGCCTGCCACGCGGGCGGCCCGGGTTCGATTCCCGGCCGATGCATTTTTTTTTTTTTTTACAATTTTTAAAACTCATTTATATATTATACAAGAATGACATCCACGGCGCCAATTTATAATTGTAACGAATAGTATTTGAATAAAAGCATTTAATCGGGTAAAACCCGGGCGTTGCCCGGGTCATTCGTATCTACTTATATATTTGCCTTATTCTGTCTGTTTGTTTGTCTGAAGCTCACGGATGGGAATTTTCATAACCATCGGTGGTTCAGTGGTAGAATGCTCGCCTGCCACGCGGGCGGCCCGGGTTCGATTCCCGGCCGATGCATTTTTTTTTTTTTACAATTTTTAAAACTCATTTATATATTATACAAGAATGACATCCACGGCGCCAATTTATAATTGTAACGAATAGTATTTGAATAAAAGCATTTAATCGGGTAAAACCCGGGCGTTGTCCGGGTCATTCGTATATAATAATTGTATAAACGAATGCAAGACAAAATCACCACGAATGTTTCTTTTTTTAAGGCAATTTCTTTTTAAGGCAATTATCGTTATTTATCGTTAATTTTTGTTTCGATTTTATTGAAAAAAAAAACGATATGGTGCCTTTAAAAATGATCTTTATTACTATGCAGTTTTCTATTTAGTCAATATACCTAAGTTCATGTTGCAAATGTAATTATCTCTATCGATTTAGTAGGTGAAATGCAAAAAAAAAAATCGACATGATGAAATCTTTATGAAAATTCACATTTTTATTTTTATATTTTCAAGACACACACAGTTTGGGGCGGGACGTTTCACAAGAGAGACATCCACGGCGCCAATTTATAATTGTAACGAATAGTATTTTAATTAAAACATTTTAAAAACACAGTTTGGAACGGGACGTTTCACAAGAGTGACATCCATGGCGCCAATTTATAATTGTAACGAATAGTATTTGAATTAAAACGTTTTTAAAATATATACGCACTCGGGTAAAACCCGGGCGTTGCCCGGGCCATTCGTCTAGTATATATATATGTGATATCTTGGGACCTCTGGGACCAGTGTTACCTGATGCTAGACGAACCTCGATGTCAACTCTACCGTGCAGTCGTGGTGGAAGGCGACACAGCTGGGCCAAAGGTGAAATAAACAAACAGAGATTCCACTAAGAAGCGTCTGACGTCAAGAAGGAATGGAGAGGAGGGGAGAGAGAGATCTTAAGAGCAAGTGTTACCGTTGGAATCCAAGCGAAGACTAACAATTCTAGGTCCTCGATTTAACACCACGACCTTGCTTCTTTCTGATTGGCTGACCTATTTAGGTGATTCTTTCCTAATTGGTGGGACTTTTTCACGTGGCCGTAGGCTATTGGTTGACCTACTTAGGTGATGTCTTCTGTAATTGGCCTTGCGGCTTTCTTTGATGGAAAATACGTCCTGTCTTGTCCGGAAATATTGGTTTAAACTTAGCTCGCAGGGTTTCCGGGGTCAGAAGGTTAACTGTGACGTTATTAATAATTATGTTCTCTTCTAGATCTACTTCTTAGGTTTGACTTCTACGATCCTCTAAGCCTGATTTGTTTCAACCTTAACTTTCTCCTGTCTCTCTCCATTCCTTCTATCTGTGCAGTTGCAATACTTTATTAGATTCTTACGCGGTACAGATTGATGTTAGTTGAGGTTTTCTATGTGCAGTACATAAGAAGTTATATACAGTCATGGGGTGGAACATGTGGTAGTAGATATCTAGACTATTTACAACAATTCCATGGTCTTAAATCATCACAGATGGCCCCGGATGTGAGAGGGTTCATATGGAGGGATTTAAGAGAGCGGAATAGGAAGACTGTTATTAAGGAAGTAATTTTAAAAAAAATAATTAAAGTGAGTTGTTATATAACATGGGGTTAATTTCTGTATATCCATAAGAGATAATAAAGCATAAACAACTAATATTAAACATACAAGTAAAAATAAAAATATGAATAAAATATTTAATAGAGAACATAATGATTATAGGTGAAAATAAAAACGATTGGATGGGACAATCATGATCTCTTCGTGATGGGCGTTAGAAAGGGTTGAGGGGTTAGTTATTACTTGGTTGAGGCAATGTCACTTTGACTCAAGTCCCAAACCATTTAATGTGCACGGCGCGGAAAACCTAGGCCATGTTTCACATGTAAATTTAAGGACCGAATAAAGTTACAGTACCACAATCGAAAAGTAAGATAAGGGTGATTGTTATGGGTTTTAGTAATTAGTCGTTAAGACGTACGCATGCAGGATAAATGAGGGCGAAGATCAGTGACCAGAAATCAAAGTTTTAATTAGAGTCGTCAGGGGCTTAGCGAGAAAAAGAGTAAAATAAAAAAAAAAATGTGCCAGCGTGTGGCATGAGAGTGCCCTGGAATAAAAAAAAAAATACAATTTGCACGTATCCAAGCCAGAAGTTGGGATAAGGTAAATCTGGGGGACGGTGTGTCAAAGTTGTTAATTACGAAATCATAGGAGGTCAAGTCTAGCCTGCGAAGGAGTTAAAAGTTCCTGCGGAAAAGGAATGTTAGTAATTCTTAAGAAGTAACCTTTAAAGTGGTTGTTTAAGAGGTTATTGAAGATTGCCCTGTTTTTAGATCATGATTTTTAGTTTGATTATAAAAGAATATATCATTGAGATATGAAATTGCGAAATTAAGGCTTTGCATATAGCGTTAAAGGATTTGAAAAATCGAAAATAGAATGGCGAAGTTAAATGCAAAGTAATCTTAAAAAAAAAGTAAAAATAGTGATGATATGATACAAAGATTTACACACTACAGCAGTATATAAGGGGTAATAGAAAGTGAAAATATTAAATGAAAAAAAAAATAATGAGCAATAATATACTCGATAGCATTGACATGGTAGCGGAAGGTGAAACAATGTAAATAACATCTAATTTATAAAGTGAGAAAAAATATAAAATGATAAATGCAAATTAGTGATATAAACATGAAATATAAACTTGAGATTATTAGATATGATATGAAAGATAAAATATAAAGTTGATTATAAAATAGAGTCATAAAGCAAAAGTAAATAAGTTTTGGTAAAGAAAAATAAAAAAAAGACAATAATCTAAACTAATTGGTTGACGTAAAAAAAACAATTATAAGAGCTATATAATGATTATATAAAGGATATTAAAATGAAAATTTTTTAAAAAATGTTCATCGAGAAGGAAGAGCAAGTAAGATTATATATAGAAATTATATATCGTGAAAGAATGGAAAGTTGTAGGCCAAACGTAATGTTCCTGTTTTTTTTTTTAGGATGGGTAGAGAGAGCTTTAAATTGTCCTCGATTGATATCTTTGGTCTTGTTGGCCTAAGTTTTTCTAACTTATCGAATTTGTTTTATGTTTGACGCGACTCGTGGATCACATTGTTTCCAGCTGTGAAACTAACTGAGTCCTAATGTTGTCGATTTTTTTTTTTTTAAACTTATGTGGGTGTGTGTGATTTTTGTAAGTAAAATGTTGTCCTTGGATCTAAGTGTCGATGTTAAGTTGACAAGTTAATTGAGGGCGAGAGAATCTAGACCTGGTGACGGGCCGTAACAAGATGTCGGCTGTTTGTTTGCTCGTGTCCAGCGGGAGAGGAGGGAGCGAAGCTATTTTTAATGCGATTCCGGATTTAGGTCAGAGGGGAGCGAGGGGGCTTGCTTTCTTTCAACTTATTAGAAGTTAATTCAAACTACGTTCGGAGATATTATTTCTAAAATTGTAAACACAAAAGCGTTTTGATTTGTCACTTTTGGTGAAAAGCGTTATGGGATTGATATAGGGAGATACAGAGGTTGTAATTATCCTGTGTTCAAGCATTTGTTCGATTTGTGTTTGTATTTCGAAAATTCGGATATTGTATCTGTTGATATTAAATCGACTGGTTGTTGTGTTTCGATATTTTGCGGACTTAGTAAAAATGTTATTCATTGATATCGGGTTAGAATTGAATGAAATTGCGACTATCTACGTGGACAATGTGTGGTTAAATAAATGTGTCACAGGCGTGATGAAGGCGTCTTTGGCCTGAAAATTGAAAGAGTTTAGTGGTGTAGCTCTGTGACACGAAGCGAAAAAATTGTAAATGAAAAGGTGTCACGTGAAGTCTTTATTTGGTACAAAATCTAACCTGTTTTACTAAGAATAACAAATTTACTAAAGTCATGGGTGCTGTTTGTACGAACATATCGAGAATTTTTATATTTTTAGTGGATATGACACGTTTAATGTGAAAAAAAAAATATTTTTTTGTGTGTGTGTTTAGTAGGGCGACGTTATAAAGCTTGTGTGGCTCGAAATTTGATTTGGGTGTGAAGTCGCGCCTAAAAATTGTTGTCAATTGGAAAAAGTTATGTGAGAGGGTGTTGTATATTTTGTTGAGAGTGATTTGTCGATATTTAAATATGCATGTAAAAGGAAGGAGTGTAGTTATGTGGGAATTTAACGATTGGAATAGTTTTGGAAGGCTGTTACTTAAGTTACTTCTGTCTAAAGCTATGAAAGAAAAGGACATAGGGGCGTTGAAAATGGGATTAGGAACATTATAATGAGGTTAAATAAGAATGTTGGAGTTCACCACGTGTGAGCAACCCGTTTCAGGAGGGGAAAATTTAGTAAATGGGACAGTTGTATTAACCTGTCCATGGGACACGTGTTGCTTGCACGAAGTGAATTGGTACAAGGTAGTTGGTAGAAGTACATTATCTTGATACAGGAGTAGCTGAGAACAGTTTATAATTAGTAGAAATCTTTTTATGGAATTAAGGAATAAAATGCCAAAAGGCAAGGGTGTATCTAGGATATAGAATTTTAGGTTCTGCGTTATGTTACTTATTTTTAAGATCAAAAAGATATAATCTATGGTGACAATATTGTTAGCTATGGCATTAATAGTTAAGTTAAATGGATGGACAGGTATTTTCTTTTACAAACTGATTTCTATTATTTTAAAAGTATTCTGCCTAATTATAGCGATAGATGCTTCTGTATCAAGTAGTAGAGGTAGGTTTACATATTGGACACTTCAGCTCGAACGAGCAATTGTTCAACAAAAATTATGTAGGGGGGAACCTACTGTTATGCTGTCTTGTATGTCGGGACAGTCCTGGTCTTGTGCCATGGTTGGAGGTTTCTTGGGACAGTCAGAGTTCATTGTTTGCGCTGGGCTCGTGGTTTAGAGATGGTCGGGGGAGCAGGTAACATACGCTCGCGTGTTGGTAACTCGGAGGGGTGCTTGCAGGAGGTTTGGTGGCTTCCTCAGTCTTGTAGAGTATCGTAGTTGGGCCCGATCTGCTTGGGCGTCGTAGTTGGTGAAGAAGCTCTGCGCCTTGTATGAACCATCGTAGCGATTCCACCTCTCGCGATGTCCGGTCACGGCAGAAAGCTGATGTCGCGTCGTCGTCAACCTCCCCAGGACATCTGACACCGGCGGCGGGGGGCGTGACGTCTTCCTGGCCGGGGGCAATTTCCTGCGTCTTACCGAGGGTGGTTTCTTTCTTCGGAAAAGTGGGGTTGTCGCCACTTTCGTAGTCGGGATCGGTCTTCATGGGCTCCTTTGAATCCTCCTCTCTTCCCTGTTCCATCTTTCTGTACAGACAGTGGTCTACTTGCTTACTTGTACCTTGGCGTCCACTATCCTGTCGACTCTTCGGTACGGGGGAGTCTGTGATATCTTGGGACCTCTGGGACCAGTGTTACCTGATGCTAGACGAACCTCGATGTCAACTCTACCGTGCAGTCGTGGTGGAAGGCGACACAGCTGGGCCAAAGGTGAAATAAACAAACAGAGATTCCACTAAGAAGCGTCTGACGTCAAGAAGGAATGGAGAGGAGGGGAGAGAGAGATCTTAAGAGCAAGTGTTACCGTTGGAATCCAAGCGAAGACTAACAATTCTAGGTCCTCGATTTAACACCACGACCTTGCTTCTTTCTGATTGGCTGACCTATTTAGGTGATTCTTTCCTAATTGGTGGGACTTTTTCACGTGGCCGTAGGCTATTGGTTGACCTACTTAGGTGATGTCTTCTGTAATTGGCCTTGCGGCTTTCTTTGATGGAAAATACGTCCTGTCTTGTCCGGAAATATTGGTTTAAACTTAGCTCGCAGGGTTTCCGGGGTCAGAAGGTTAACTGTGACGTTATTAATAATTATGTTCTCTTCTAGATCTACTTCTTAGGTTTGACTTCTACGATCCTCTAAGCCTGATTTGTTTCAACCTTAACTTTCTCCTGTCTCTCTCCATTCCTTCTATCTGTGCAGTTGCAATACTTTATTAGATTCTTACGCGGTACAGATTGATGTTAGTTGAGGTTTTCTATGTGCAGTACATAAGAAGTTATATACAGTCATGGGGTGGAACATGTGGTAGTAGATATCTAGACTATTTACAACAATTCCATGGTCTTAAATCATCACAGATGGCCCCGGATGTGAGAGGGTTCATATGGAGGGATTTAAGAGAGCGGAATAGGAAGACTGTTATTAAGGAAGTAATTTTAAAAAAATTAATTAAAGTGAGTTGTTATATAACATGGGGTTAATTTCTGTATATCCATAAGAGATAATAAAGCATAAACAACTAATATTAAACATACAAGTAAAAATAAAAATATGAATAAAATATTTAATAGAGAACATAATGATTATAGGTGAAAATAAAAACGATTGGATGGGACAATCATGATCTCTTCGTGATGGGCGTTAGAAAGGGTTGAGGGGTTAGTTATTACTGGGTTATTCCTCTACCAACTCGTCGTGTGATTATTTCTCTTTCCCCACCACATTATTATCACTATATTGCCACATTGGAAGTCGACAGGATAAGACCTGACCGGGAAACAAATCCCTCATATACCAGAGTATGGAGAAACAAGAAGCCAAGCCACGATGATCGGCCAAACCCAACTCAACTGTAACCACTCCTCTTCGAGCCCTCAACCCCTTCTTCGCCAACCTTTGAACCGTGATCCCGAAGAAGTATTCACCTACGACAGAGATGGAGCTGCCACGCACTTCTTCCAGCACTAGATCTGCCCAAGAACGATCGCCGTGCCAGAGCAGGACACCTCCCACCATCATGGACAAGACTCCGCCATATCCCTGCCGCTACTGTTATGTACAACACTGGTACGATCAGTGTCACAGACAGAACTCTCCCGAAGCTCATTGGACTTACCTGCACCCTAAACCAACATAACTCGTGAGCGTAATTGTTTTAACTCCTACCATTCATTCTTTAAATAAGTCATTCCTTGTAAATTGTCCCAATATTTACATAATTAGCTCCATTTATTCTCTCCACGCCTATTAACAATGATTTTATTCTCCATACTATTTACCTAGATATTTGTAACTCATTTAATTAGTTACCTTACCAGTAGAATTAAACAATCATCATTTTAATTAAATAATTTCCATTTTAACGTAATTTAAAAAAAAATTGGAATTCTACTTATTAATGCTTTACGATTTTTACTATTAACAATAGATTTTTCATAATCAATTTATCTATAAAAATATGCCTCCATCACCTAAACTTTTGTATACCTATTTGTATATGACCTCTCCTACTTGTAAGCACGGCTCACGAAAGATAATTTCTTTCCCTAAACGACGCAAAATTCACCCTGTAATTCAGGCGTCGAAGAATTCCAACCACCACGTGAGCCTTGCTTACAACCAACCCTTGGTGACTCTTATCTATCTTCCCCTGAATGCCCCTCTCATTCTTACAACTTTGTTAACCTTATACCAGCTCAGGACCTTTTATAGAATTATTGATTAATCAATTATCGAACTTCTATATTGTCATTTCAAAATCCTAATCTTCGCCCTTCATTTATGATAATATATTTCGTAGTTCATCTCTAGCATATCCACCGACCCACACCATCTAGCCAATGGTGTGTTCGTCACAGGATGCAGATTGACTAACTGCTAGATATTTATCAACTCCTTTTATTCGCACTTGAACAATCTGCATCGAGCGGCACAGTTCGCTTCTTCTTCTCGCGCCACACGGACCCTGTCTTCAAATTTATGTTTGTCCCTTGTTCAAACCAGTACAATATAACCTACCTCCGATATTTCCCACGGAGGTACGTTAAACATCGTCGCTGAATTTGTCCGGTCCGTCATCATTTCGCGCAGACATGGGTCTTACGTTCATCCCACCGCGAAATCATCGCCTTGCACAAGCTCCCACGACGGTTCAAACACCTCGTGTCCGAGCAGCTTGTCACTTGTAACGGACAACGCCGTCCTCGTCCCAATTTTTGGCACTGTGCGCGCATACTTTCCTCCGATTAAATATAAGTCCATTCGACTTCCTCACCTACACACAGGACTTTTCCCCTCGGACTTGCTACACAAGTAACTGCATAGATAAGGTAGAATGGCCCAGGGCAAGTTGCCCCTCGCTCTGTTCGCCAAGGTTCTAACATTGTATGTAGTTTTATATTTACCTCAGTCCTGAGCTCACACAATTGCCAACCTCAACCTCATTTCTCGTACTCTACACCTATAGCATAGTAAGCCCATGCCAAGTTTCCCCTTGCCATGTCCGCCTGAAAAATATCTTAAAGTGTAGAGTTTCCCAGTCTTAATGACCTTCAGAATTTCATCATGTGTTTGTGACCCCCCTTCTCCTTGTTCACACTCATCAATGTCATTTACCTTATAGTACATTAGATTTTGTTGTATATATCCTTTTATAACCTTGATATTTTCAAAGATTTCCTTAAATGTCAAACTCTCCGGTGTTGTAAAATTGCTTGTAAATAATATTTACTTGTGTACTATACAATATTTTATTTACATAAAACTATGTCACCATAACCTTAATTAATTTCAACTGTAAAATTATTTTCTCTATTCCTGGCTTCTCCAGCTTTAAGTATACTCAAACCATGTTCAGCCTTCTTCAACGGGGGCCATATGTCATAATATTACCCTTCCAGGCATAATAAAGTAAATTTACAGTCGACCAGAGAGAGACGTAGGGAGGAGGATGTAAAGGCCGGTCACTTGATATATCAGTCACATTCCAAGGGGGCCATTTTCGTAGAACCTCAGAACTATTTTTGGACAGTCGGGGGGTGGTGGCGACACAAACGGTCGTTCAGCGGTGGCATCCCCTCGCGCTCCTCTTTCTCGCTGGTTGCCTGGGTTATTCCTCTACCAACTCGTCGTGTGATTATTTCTCATTCCCCACCACATTATTATCACTATATTGCCATATATATATTTATTTATATTCACGCAGGTGATTTTGCTTAAATTTATTTGAATATTTGTTCAGTTTCACCGAGTGGGAAATACTATTTATTATTTGAGCAGAAGAACTGGTCAAAGTGTATTGTCGACGTGGGGATAATGCATGACACTTGTCAATGTTTACAAACCAATTAGGACTGCACGTAGATGTCAACACGTCTGTTACAAAAACCCTCTTTGACCCTTTTCAAACATTTCATTGAATACTCGAGACTCTTCAAAACATTTATAAGTCCCTGTAGACTAAGTTGTGGACACCGTAACATGAGTATCTACTTATGAGATTACATCTACCGCAAGCGATCCCTTAAATGAATAACTTATCCCTATATATATAAAAGTCAGTGTATGTATGTATGTTTGTCGGCTATACACGTTCACAATACGTAAATAATATGGCTGAAATTTTAAAAGTATATAGAGTTGAATCCGTAAAAGCTTTTAGGAAAAATTCCAGGCTTCTATCTCGAATATCCTTGGAGTTATTAACAAATTATCAACAATTTTCCCTATTTCACTCGCAACCAGCGCCTCACTGCGGTAACTTCGAGAAGTAAAGGTGAGGAAGGATGATAAGGTGGGGCGACGGTGACCTTGAGTAACGTAATGACGGCGTTGGGGGCAAGAAATCACTTGCTATCCTTATATTTATATACCAAATTTAAAATATATTCATATAAAAAATCAAAATAATACAATTTTCTAATATCGTTGTGAAAATTAACATTTTTATATTTTAAAAACACAAGAGCAGGACGTTTCACAAGAATGACATCCAATTCATATTTATAACGAATATTATTTTTATTTTATATTTTAAAAACACACAAATTCGGAGCGGTACGTTTCACAAGAGTGATATCCACGGCGCCAATTTATAATTGTAACAAATATTATTTTTTATATTTTGAAAACACACAAAGTTTAGAGCAGGACGTTTCACAAGAGTGACATCCACGGCGCTAATTTATAATTGTAACGAATATTATTTTAATAAAAACATTTAAATAGGTAAAACCCGTGTAATTCGGCTAGTATATATATAAAAGTCGGTGTATGTATGTATGTGTGTATGTTTGTCGGCTATACACGTCCACAATACGTAACTAATCTGACTGAAATTTTAACTATATATATAGTAGAAACTGAAAGAACTTATATTGAATATTACAGGTGTCTATCCCGATTATTTTTCGGGTTATTTGCCCCTTCCCTCTCAAGCAGCGCCTTAGGGGTGAAGATGGGAGGTAATATTAGCTGACCTAATGTACACGTAAAACGTGTTTTAACAGGACATAAAAAAATCTGGAAGATATATATATATATATATATATGGTAATTTAAGCCAACAAACCCATATTGTAAATAACTTATAACAAGATTTTAATGTTGTATAATAGAACACAGCTGTTAATGATTATGCGTATTATTGACATGTGTCTTTACATCATCATATGTAATGTAATTTGTACAAAGTGGATAAATAAATAAAATCTGTAATAGATTTAAGAGTTGAGCTAGGGCAGAGATCGAACATATAGTATTGCCAAAACAACAGAGTCTAAAGATGGAAGTCATAAATCAGGTAGATTCACAATTCCCACAACAGGCCACCCACACTGTCACATGTGGTGGAATGCAGAGCCCCTCTCACACCTAGACAGGTAAAGGCACCCTTTCTCAAACGCCCCTGTCACATAAGGTCCCCCCCCCCCCGTCTTTTAACCTATAAATACATCACTTTTACAGGGACTTGACAGTTCAGTACAGTTCAGTTTAGTTTAGTTCACCCTTAGTGCAAGCCACGTCGGTCGTATGTTATGTCGATCTCATCCAACATGTAGTTAGGAAGAACTCGTCTATCTCCATCTTGCGCTACTAGCTCAACTTTTATCTGTTACGGAACTTTCTTAGTGCAACTGTGTCTTCGTTTTTTGTGTGTATATCCCCAGCTTTCCACTCTGCCTCGACCACGACTGCCTGTATTTTGTGAGAACTTTTAACTGGAAAACTCTACATCCTAACTGTTCCTCTCGGTCAACAAAGTACAACAAGAGCTACCAGGACTTCAACATTATTTCAGTAGTCGACAGGATATTCTATAAATCGACATCAAACTCAACAAATTATTACAGTGAGTCGACAAGATCTCTTTTATTACATGAGCCGACAGGATGACCAAAACGAAGAATGACACAACGAAGAAGATAAGAAGACTGTTCAGATAGAAGCGAGAACGAGCAAAGATGGAGGAACAAACCCGCCAGTCCAACGAAACAACCAAGCAATCTCTCCCCCAACAAGAAACGATATTTACGGAAGAAAACGACGCCGCCCCAAGGGACCTCCGCAGACCCGCTAACACCGATCGCCAACGCCGGGAGCAAGCTGACCGCGCCAACGACAGCCCCGAAATTCCCGCAAGTCATGGAAACCGAGCAACGATGTACCCAAACCCTGTGACAAGTTCTCCACCTTCGGCCTGATATCGACAATGATCAAGGCAACAAGCTGCAAATCAACTTCACAAAATCTACAAGCTTCTACAAGTCCAACATGGAGCGACTTCCACATCAGCAGGACAACAAGCCAAGATCAAGTCTGCTGACTGAACCATCTTCAAAACTGTAAGTTTTAAAATCTTACATAACTTTATCCTCAAGTTCACAACTTGATTCAACCTAAATTTTGTATTTATATTTTCACTTTAAGCATTTAAAATCAATTTTTACCTTTTTTATATCATTTTTTATTCAATTTTTAAAACTTTCACACTCTCATTTATCAAATTTACTTTAATTTTTAATCAAATTATAAATTTCAAGTTATTACTCTCAATTTTACTCATAAAAAAAAAATTCGCCCATCACGCATTTTTACCAATTTACTAATTTTACATGTCTATCCAAAATTTATCTAAAATGGTACTATCCAAATCTACAACTTGAAAAAAAAAATTATTATTATTTTTTAAAAAATCTCATTCATCATAATTCTCAACTTATTTTTGTTTTACTTATTAGTTATCTTTATACAAAAGACCAATATCTTTATCAATTCTTAAAATTTGGTAATGTTCACCATTTTAAGTAAGCGCCCAATTTAAATTATTTGTAACTCTCACGACATTGCCCTTTTACAAGAATCATTTTAACGCTACCATAATCAACGATTTGAAAAATATATTCAAATCTTAAATGTAAATTAGCATAGGTGAAACGCATTTTTTTTAATTGCAAAAATCGGAAGATACAATATCTTGAAAAACGCCACTAGGGAAAACAACTATCTTTCCCAAAACAAGTTAAAAATAAAGATTCACTCCAATTCACCGCCAGTAGCTAATTTAAGTCACAGCCTTCCAAAACGATTACAATCGTTAATATTCGAGGATAAATACACTCCCTCGTCTTTTCCTTTTACATGCATGATTGGTCATAAACACATTTCTTTCAAAAAACCTTACAACACTCACACATCACTTTATCCAATTGGCAACAATTTGTAGTGCGCGACTTAACACACAAATCCAAATTGTCACACAAGCGCCACTTAGCTCTATATCGTCGCCACAATAAAATAATTTCACATTAAGCGTGCCACATCCACTAACAGTCAAATATTCTCTCGATGTGTTTCATACAACAACCACCCATGACTTTATTAAATTTGTTATTCATGGTGAAACAGGTTAGATTTGTACCAAACTAAGACTTCACGTGACACCTTTTCATTCACATTTCTCACTTCGTGTCATAGCGCTGCACCACAAAACCTTTTCACTTTTCAGGCCAAAGACGCCTTCATGCCTATGACATCTCACCTCAAAGCGTGTCCACGTCGAAAGTCATATCTTTCACTCACTTCTAGGCTGAAATCATCGTATAACATTTTTACTAAGTCTTAACAACTACGAACACCGAGAAAATCATATCTTTCAATTATAGCAGAAAATTGCCAACTCAACAAAAGGAGAAAGTCAGTTTCAAGTAAATCTCAAACCTAGAAAACCATCCCACATGTGTGACCACCCCCAAAAAAAAAGAATTTCCGTGAAAAAAAGGAAGTGGACGCCCTTTATGACGTCACTCCCCAAGTCACTGCTATCTTTGGACATCTCCTCTCTCCCCCTCACAAGGCAGATCTTCTTGACCGCTAGCTTCATGATCGCCATTTTAAACAAATGTTTCAAACCAACCATTTAGATTTCCTCGAGAATCTCACAAATCTCGCACAACGCCTTAATCACAACACATCATACATTAAACATTTTACATGTTAATTGATATCACCAATTAAAACAATTTGGTTAAGTCTTATATAGACTTTATAACGCGAAAGAGAAATCATTCTCTACATACCAGCCTTGTGGACAAACGAAGGGATCATTTCACATATTCCCGCTTCAGAGAGTCAAAAACACCAATATTTACCAATAGGATATGATCTACACACAACAGTTGTAACTTTTCTTAAAAAGAGAAAATTTTTGTTCAATTTTACACTACTTAAAATTTATCCAATCATTAATAACCTTTAATTATATTTGAATTTTTGTATAAAATCTTGAATAATTATTTTTATTTTTACCTTTCAGTTATATAATCAAATTTTTAATCCAACATGATTTAAAAAAAAAAACTTTAATCAAATTTACTTTTATTTTTCATGATATTATTTCAGTATTGCAAAACATCTAATTGTTTCAAAAATTATTTTTATTTTATTATTTATTATATATTTTATATATTACAGGTTTAATTTTATCCACTTACACTTTTTGTACCCGCAATCATATTTCTATTCACTATATTTTATATTTGTTTAAATACCTTTATTATCTGACAATGTTTATCATCCACTATCGGGCATCTACAACAATCGTTTTCAACAATCATATTCTTTAACCAATTCCCTATATTTTTCATCACTATCTTTTCAGTCATTGCGTCACATCAACGTAGAAAAACGACAGCACTGCTTGACAATTTATTTTTGATTTCGTAATTCAACAAACTCTTTGAGGACACAGTTCCCCAGACTTACAAATCCAGACTTCTGGTCTGAACAAGCTTCAAGAGTTTATTTCATTTCATCCGCAGAGCAAATCACCAACGCATTCACAAAGCGTTCACTTTTTTCAACTATCAACTTTTTTTTTCAGCTCTAGCGGACCACATTCAACCTTTGATTTCGAGTCAAGTCAGACCACCTACTGTCGCTACCATTCTACTTATCGCATGGCTCTATTTCACTCCTTTCTCAATCATATTAATAAGCAACTTTTCTTCAACAACTTTTAACCCAATAATCCTAAAATTGTGACAAAACACTGTAACCCTTATATAGGATCGCAAGTGAAACATTGCCAGGGAAGACAGCTCAAGTCTAGATCCTCGCTTTGCACCTGGACCTAAGTATTTGATTGCATGTGTAAATCTCACAATTGCTTATTCTTTAACTACTAACCCTGTCCAACGCCCACCAATATTCTCTTAGAATGTGAATTTTTATGTCATCATTTTATTTTAATAATCTTTTTGTTAATCAAACAAAATGTCATTTTTATTTCACTTTTATATATCCAACAAATATCATCTTGTTATAGCCCTTTTTAACCCTCACAGTTTAACCCGCCTAAACCCGGATAAACCCTTTCACTCCCGGGGCCCATCTATGGTAATTTAAGCCAACAAACCCATATTGTAAATAACTTATAACAAGATTTTAATGTTGTATAATAGAACACAGCTGTTAATGATTATACGTATTATTGACATGTGTCTTTACATCATCATATGTAATGTAATTTGTACAAAGTGGATAAATAAATAAAATCTGTAATAGATTTAAGAGTTGAGCTAGGGCAGAGATCGAACATATAGTATTGCCAAAACAACAGAGTCTAAAGATGGAAGTCATAAATCAGGTAGATTCACAATTCCAACGACAGGTCACCCACACTGTCACATGTGGTGGAAGGCAGAGACCCCTCTCACACCTGGACAGGTAAAGGCACCCTTTCTCAAACGCCCCTGTCACATAAGGTCCTCCCCCGTCTTTTAACCTATAAATACATCACTTTTACAGGGACTTGACAGTTCAGTACAGTTCAGTTCAGTTTAGTTTAGTTCACCCTTAGTGCAAGCCGCGTCGGTCGTATGTTATGTCGATCTCATCCAACATGTAGTTAGGAAGAACTCGTCTATCTCCATCTTGCGCTACTAGCTCAACTTTTATCTGTTACGGAACTTTCTTAGTGCAACTGTGTCTTCGTTTTTTGTGTGTATATCCCCAGCTTTCCACTCTGCCTCGACCACGACTGCCTGTATTTTGTGAGAACTTTTAAAAGTCTTCCAAGGTGCAGAGAGGTACTGGAAAACTCTACATCCTAACTGTTTCTCTCGGTCAACACAGTACAACAAGAGCTACCAGGACTTCAACATTATTTTAGTAGTCGACAGGATATTCTATAAGTCGACAAACACCAAACAACAACTTATTTCATTAGTCGACAGGATCTCCACAAAAGCTACTGGAATTCTCATCTCACTACATATATATATTTGTCGTATTTTTAGCCAATAAAAATTGTAATTAACAGGTTTTGGGCGAAAATAGTTATTTTTTAGTCAGAAAATGATGGTGACAATATTGATGTATCATGTTTGATTACACTGGTCAACAAGATTTTTGCACAAGAGAACCTGATTATGTTTCTAGTGTAACTTTTCATGCTGAACTCAAAAATCTAATCAGAAATTTCCCATCACCTATGGTTTTTGCGTGACGGTATTTTTTAGTATTGGGATAAATACATTAAAAAATGCAAACAATGTTACGTAAGCTGTTTTGCATAACCCTTATTACATTACACTAGTTTATCAAAATATATATTTCTTTGTCCACAAAGAAATAGCATCTTATCTACATGTCCTGAATCCAAATATACCATTAATTTTTTCTATTACGCAATATTTCTGAGATACACCTACTTGAAATTTGGAAATATTGTTAATATATAGGCATATATGAACGAAACATATTTATTTATTGAAAAGCAGTGACAGTGGATTTTCTTCTATACTTTGCTTGTGGTAGATCTCTCTTGAGTGTCCAGCAGTAGTCGGCAAGCATAGCGGGACTCCATTTACCTTGGTACCGCTTCTCCATGCTTGATATATCTTGATGAAACCTCTCACCATGCTCATCGCTAACTGCGCCAAGATTGTCTGGAAAGAAATCTAGATGTGAATGCAGGAAATGGATCTTGAGGGACATGTTACATCCCAGTGTCTTGTAGGAAAGCAACAGATCATTAACTATGTCTCGGTAATTTTCAACCTTGACACTTCCTAAGAATTGTTTGCAAACGTTTCTAAAGGAATTCCATGCTACTGCTTCAGCTTCATTCAAACTATTTTGAAAATTTCCATCCTGCTGCAATTCTCGAATCTGAGGTCCAACGAAAATGCCTTCTTTAATCTTCGCTTCACTTATACTAGAACATTTCTGTTTTAGGTAGGCAAATCCACTGGCATTTCGATCCATTGCCTTGACAAAGTTCTTCATTAATCCCAGTTTAATATGTAATGGTGGTAAGTAAATATTTTCTGAATCGATCAAGGGTAGATTTGCAATATTTTTATATCCTGGAGTAAAGATTTTACGGTTTGGCCAGATTTTTTTAATGTAATGCCTTTCCCTATCTCTGCTATCCCACTCACACAGAAAACAACAAAATTTTGTATATCCAAGCTGTAATCCACGCAAGAGAGCAACGACTTTCAAATCGCTGCATATTTTCCAACCTATCTTTCATATTCTATCTTTTTCAAAAGCAGTTTCATGTTTTCGTAAGTCTCTTTCATGTTGGATGCATGTGCTATTGGCACTGATGGGAACTTATTTCCATTGTGAAGGAGAACAGCTTTCATACTAATTTTTGAAGAATCAATGAATAAACGCCACTCTTCTGTATCATGGTCATGACCAAGCGCTTCCATTAGACTAACAAAATCAATGCAATATACTAAATCATTCTCTTGTGAAAAGAAGTCTTGAAATTCATCTTGACGCTTGCGAAAAAGCATACTTTGTGCCTTTATGCAGCAGATTCCAGCCTTTTAACCTAGAGCCTAAAAGTTCACTCTGTTTTTTGGATAAATCTAAATCACGTACGAGGTCGTTCAAATCTCCTTGGGTTAATAAATGAGGTTCAGATAAAGTACCTGCTTCAAAATTTGTGTCATCCCACTGTTGCTCTCGTCTATCTTAATTATCGTCACTAAATATTACATTTTCAGGAGGCTGTGGCACAGGTAAAAGATCACTATAAGGAACCGGTCTCATAGCAGAAGGCAAATCTGGATATTCAACTGTATGTCTTGATTTGGATGTCCCCCCCCCCCCCTGGTTCAAATTCACATAAATAGGTACCGCTCAGCAAGAGCAACCTAGTTCATGATAATTGAACATTGAATAATATGTGAAGGTTATTCACATATTAAACAAATTTTAACGCGGGATTCAATCCCGGTTCATGATTGTCGGGAATCGAGGGGGTTACCCACTCGTCCACCGACCTATTGATTTGGATGTAATACCTGTAGTCTTTGTCAAACAAAAATAACATTCTGAAGAATGGTCTTTAGGTTCACTCCATATCATTGGAACCGCAAAAGGCATATGACGTTCACCTTTAATCCACCCTGTAAGATGTCGAACACAAATTACACAACAATGGTGAGGAGCCCAAGTCTTATCTTGGTCACCGACTTTAAAGCCAAAATAAAGTTCCTAGCACTTTTTGATGAGCGGTGTAAAGTTTCGCCTTTGAACTTTGAAAGTTAATTCCCCACAAATATAACAGAAAATATCAGGAATATTAATGCAACGCCTCGGCATATTGACACAGTCTAGTACACACGATTTATAAAAGCAAATCGATAGAGAAGAATAAACTAATCACTTCAAATTTACCTGTCACTTCTGCTGTAAATCTATCAAACAAATCGTTAGGTTCAATTTAAATATACATAAAACTCTTAATGAGCAAATAGCATTACAGAGCTTGTCGTTATTTTTGAGTTGAAAGCAAAACAGATTATAATATTCTATAATAATAAATTATATATATTCAATTAAAATATCAATAACACAGGTCTACAAAAAAAACTTTTTTTTTGCACAAGTGAACCTGATGGTGTTTCTAGTGTAACTTTTCATGCTGAACTCAAAAATCTAATCAGAAATTTCCCATCACCCATGGTTTTTGCCTGACGGTCTTTTTTTAGTATTGGGATAAATACATGCATCCAACATGAAAGAGACTTACGAAAACATGAAACTGCTTTTGAAAAAGATAGAATATAAAAGATACGGTTGCAAATTATGCAGCGATTTGAAAGTCGTTGCTTTCTTGCGTGGATTACAGCTTGGATATACAAAATTTTGTTGTTTTCTGTGTGAGTGGGATAGCAGAAATAGGGAAAGGCATTACATTAAAAAAATCTGGCCAAACCGTAAAATCTTTACTCCAGGATATAAAAATATTGCAAATCTACCCCTGATCGATTCAGAAAATATTTACTTACCACCATTACATATTAAACTGGAATTAATGAAGAACTTTGTCAAGGCAATGGATCGAAATGCCAGTGGATTTGCCTACCTAAAACAAAAATTTTCTAGTATAAGTGAAGCGAAGATTAAAGAAGACATTTTCGTTGGACCTCAGATTCGAGAATTGCAGCAGGATGGAAATTTTCAAAATAGTTTGAATGAAGTTGAAGCAGCAGTATGGAATTCCTTTAGAAACGTTTGCAAAAACTTCTTAGGAAGTGTCAAGGTTGAAAATTACCGAGACATAGTTAATGATCTGTTGCTTTCCTACAAGGCACTGGGATGTAACATGTCCCTCAAGATCCATTTCCTGCATTCACATCTAGATTTCTTTCCAGACAATCTTGGCGCAGTTAGCGATGAGCATGGTGAGAGGTTTCATCAAGATATATCAAGCATGGAGAAGCGGTACCAAGGTAAATGGAGTCCCGCTATGCTTGCCGGACTGCTGGACACTCAAGAGGGATCTACCACAAGCAAAGTATAGAAGAAAATCCACTGTCACTGCTTTTCAATAATAAATATGTTTCGTTCACATATGCCTATATATTAACAATATTTCCACATTTCAAGTAGGTGTATCTCAGAAATATTGCGTAATAGAAAAAACTAATGGTATATTTGAATTCAGGACATGTAGATAAGATGATATTTCTTTGTGGACAAAGAAAATTATTTTTTGATAAACCAGTTACGTGACATTGTTTGCATTTTTTACTGTATTTATCCCAATACTAAAAAAAGACCGTCACGCAAAAACCATGGGTGATGGGAAATTTCTGATTAGATTTTTGAGTTCAGCATGAAAAGTTACACTAGAAACATAATCAGGTTCTCTTGTGCAAAAATGTTGTTGACCAGTGTAATTTGTTATTTATATTAATATTTATGATTCTTAAAGAGCAAAATTCAATCAATCTATATATAAAAATGAATGTGTGTGTGTGTGTCTGTCTGTCCTTTATACCTGACCAACCACTCATTGGAACGCCATGAAACTTTGGGAAGTTATTTAGTATAGTACTGGGAAGGTTTCTAGCAAATAAAATTTTTGAAATAACTTTTCGCCTAAAAATAATCAAGATAAATATTCTAATTTATCTGTTATAATTCAACAATCTGCTCTAAATATTATCATGATGATACGATGATTTTGTAATATAGAAAATTAGGAAAGACAAAATTCAGGATGACACGGCAATTTATTTGAGACAAGAATGATGATACAATTCATAGGCAAGATACTATTCCTTTAACTTCCAATTACCGAGGGAACCAATTAATATTGATTTTATTCAACTTATCGAGTACTTTTAAAGGGACCGGGAAAAATGTTCACTTTATCGAGAGATTCGTTAGACAAACCTTTACTCGGGTATAACCCGGGCGAAGCCGGGTACATCCATACAAGAATAATGATACAATTCCAAGGCAAGATACTATTCCTTTAACTTCCAATTACCAAGGAGGGAACCAATTAATATTCATTTTATTCAACTTATCGAGTAATTTTCAAGGGACCGGGAAAAAATGTTCACTTTATCGAGAGATTCGTTAGACAAACCTTTACTCGGGTAAAACCCGGGCGAAGCCGGGTACGTCCGCTAGTAACAAATAAAATAAAGTTTTTGGCTCCACATACCAACTCTTCTTGTCAGAAATAAAGCGCTAGCTTAGTTAATGATGTAACTTTAAAAAATGCTTACGTAACAATGGTTGCATTTATTACTGTATTTATCCCAATACTAAAAAAAGACCATCAGGCAAAAACCATGGGGGATGGGAAATTTCTGATTAGATTTTTGAGTTCAGCATGAAAAGTTACACTAGAAACACCATCAGGATCTCTTGTGTAAAAAAAAAAAAAGTTTTTTTTTGTAGACCTGTGTTATCAGATAAAAAATAATTACGGTAAAAATTCCAAAAGCAAAGACCACGAGTGAAGCCAGTTCATTTTTAGTATGCAGTTAATTATTTTAACAGAAAAACATTCATTCGAGCAGAAGACACAAAGCCAGATTATTTCGCTATAAAAATATCGCTTCTCAGACACAAAGTTTGGAGCGGGACGTTTCACAAGAATGACATCCACGGCGCCAATTTATAAATGTTAAGAATTGTATTTAAATAAATACATTTAATCGGGTAAAACCCCGGCGTTGCCCGGGTCATTCGGCTAGAAGTCTATAAATGTCACTGAGAGCGGGAAAAGTGGCCCACTCCATCATTTCAATTATGAATTAAACAAGACTCATATCTTCCTTCTCAGGCAACAAGGACGGGGCTTCCCTTCACTATCCTCTTTATTATCTTCCTTTTCTAACAATTTTCATTTTATTATTAGATGTTATGGTAACAACAGACCTGACGGACGAGCTAGCGCTAGTCCCTCTCGACTATAGTAACATCGAGGTTGCACGTGCAGGAGGCGAGGTCAGTCGCCCTCCCCGTGCCGCCCCCGGTACTGGATGAGCCCCCGGTCCCCGCCCGTTCGCCCAGCTTCGATGAAAACAAGGAGCGAGGCAACTGGTCCAATGGCATGGAGTTCCTGCTCTCGTGCCTGAGTTACGCTGTGGGCCTGGGCAACATCTGGCGCTTCCCCTATCTTTGCTACCGCAACGGCGGAGGTAAGTTGGTCCCTTCAAAAACCGAGGCTCGGCTCATTCAGAAAGTGCCTCCCATCATTTCATAGCAGATTATTGGAGGGCCGAATTTTAATATATAAAGGTGTGGAATAATTATTTAATCAATATAAATATTTGGTCGCAGGTGCCTTCTTGATACCCTACTGCATTATGCTTACCTTTGTGGGAATTCCCCTCTTCCTTCTCGAGCTTGGCTTTGGCCAATACGCCAGTGAAGGGCCAATCACAATATGGAAAATTTCGCCACTCTTCCAAGGTACTTATTTGTTTTCTTTGAATGATCTTCGATGTGAGCCACTGTCGTTTGTAGGCCTAGGATATGCTATGTTCTTGATGTCCTCCCTGGTGGGCATTTACTACAACATGATCCTCGCCTGGTCCCTTTTCTATCTCATCTCCTCATTCACCTCCAACCTGCCCTGGAGTTCTTGCGACAACTGGTGGAACACCAACGGTAAGTTCACCCGCAATGTCGCGGCAAGAAATATAATATATATACAGGGTGCCTCAAAAAAATGTATACACACTTTGAACTTCCATAGAAAATTTATTTACCGTTCTACAAAGTTAAATTTCAGGAAAATAGAAAACTGAAAGTCCAATATAAATGAAACATAAATAACAAATGTTAATACTGTTCAAATTGGTGACCTGCAGCATCAATACAATTCTGAGTACGAGTCACCACAGATTCTGTACATCGTATCAAAACGTCCAATGAGATTTCTCTACACACTGCTTGAATCTCATTCCAAAGAATGTCTAGGTTACGTGGTTTACGTTTGTACACCCCATCTTTTACTGTGCCCCACAAGAAGAAATCCAGTGGTGTAAGGTCTGGAGAGCGTGCTGGAAACTCGATTGGCCCCCTGCGTCCTATCCACTGGCCCGACAAATTTTGATCCAGGTAAGCTCGTACGTCCCTGTGATAGTGCGGCGGAGCACCATCTAGTTGAAAATAAAAATCATCATTACCGTATAATGCACGAATGGCAGGAAATATGGAATCAGCAAGCATTGTTAGGTAATTAATACCAGTTACAGTGCCTTCAAATCGAAAAGTATACATTTTTTTTGAAGCACCCTGTGTATATATATATATATATATATATATATATATATATATATATATATATATATATATATATATATATATAATATATATATATATAATGGCGGGACGGTTCAACACTTATAAGAATTGAGAACATATAAAATAAAAAATACACAATTTTTGTTATCCATTCCTTTATATCTATAAAAATGAAATCCAAAATCGATGTTTGTTATCGCGTTACGCAAAATCTACAGAAACAATCATTATGAAATTTCGCATGTAGGTAGATGAAGATTTCGTTTAACATATAGGCTATTCAAAAAACTAAAAAGGTTAATGTGCTTTTATTTTAATGAAAAAGCAAAAAGCGTTAGTTCCAGCCTTTTACCGCTTGGCGCCGCACTGGTCGCGACAATAAATGAATTTGATTGGTTAATAATTTTACACGTAGTTTGCTAGTTTGTTTACACGATGAATATTTTTAAAAGGTAAGATTATTCAATCGCCGTGAAACTTTAGGAAGTTATTTACTATTCTACTGGGAAGGTGTCTAGTTAGAATTTGATTAAAAATAAATATTCGTTGCAATTTTATTTGCAAATTTTCTACTTTCACTCGCAAGCAGCGCCTCTCGCGGTATCTGGTGAAATTACATTTATAAATTGTAAAAATGCTGAAATGTGTTCCAAGTATAATAAATTTAATATTTAATTTGAGGATATGATATTCCAATGACGTTGTGAAAAAAAACTTGGAATTTCAAGGGCGAAACTGACCGGACGTGCGTCGCTAGGCCCCGCTAGTTCCGGTAAATATTGTTTTAAATATTCATTTTACTTATTGTATAATTTATAAAAGTTTTATAAATTTTTTAATTAAAAATATTATAACCTTTTTTTAATTGGCAATCACTGTTTAAGAGTTTAGTCATTTTTGAAAGCCTTTTCAATTGTTGTTTTCGCACAAATATGCAAAAATAGAATATGGAAATAATTATTCAAACATTAAATGATAAGTTGGATGAAATTTATAACTATTTTGACAAAAAGGTTCAACAAAATCAAAAAAATCTAACTAAAAATGATATTACATTTTTGTCAACTATGGTTAGGCAAACCAAGGATGGTATTTCAACTTTAAAAGAAATAAATAACCAAGATATATTGGAACTAATGAAAACAACAATTACAGATGTTATGGACCAAAAACTGAAAGGGATCCAAGATGAATTAGTCAAAACAACTCCAACATATGCTCAAGTAGCTCGTACAGAAACATCACAAGATTACATAAAAAAAAAAAAAATTTACATAAGGAGTTCACAATAGTGGCAACACCTATAAACATGGAAGATAATACAAAAATGTATCAAACTATATCAGGCAAAGTTAAAAAGCTTAGGGACGAAGGAAAAAAAATAAAGATTAACAAAATTATAAATGCTAGGAAATCTGTAATAATAAAGACCCCTACAGAATCAGACATGGAATCTCTAAATGATGAGTTAGGCAGGGCAGAGGAACTCGCAAATATCAGCAAAATTTTTATCCCCAAACCAAGAGATCCTACAGTAATAGTCAAAAATGTTAATAAACTTACAGAAACCGCTAATTTTACTAAAACAATCTGCAGTATGAACCCTGAATTGAACGAAATGGAAAATGATATCCATGTTCTGTTTAGCATGAAATCGAACACGCCCCACCACAACATAGTTCTTAGGGTTTCTCCAAAGGTTTACCGAATCCTTAAAAATATGAATAATAAATTATATACTGACTTTGAACGCTGTTTTGTGGAAGATAAGATTCTGGTAAAACAATGTCAGAAATGCCTTCAATTTAATCCCAACCATAAATTGGCCGATTGTACTAACGTCGAGATATGCAAATTATGCGGCGCGCAAGGAATTCATGACTGTTCAAAAATTTGCAATTGTTATAACTGTCTAAAACATCCTAAATTTAGAAACTCGCCGAATCATAGAGCTAATTCCTCGGACTGTCCTCTATACAAAATACAGATAGACAGAATTATCCAACGAACGAGATATCATCCAACCGACAATTAGGCAAATTTCGCAGCTAAGATTTTTGTTTATTTAGTTTGAATATCATGCAGGGAAAAGGAATTAAATGTTTACAACAAAATGTAAGAAAAAGTATCTTGGCACTGAATGAGCTTCAAGCTTCTATAAAAGACAACCCACCAGATATCATCCTAATACAGGAACCTTATCTGATTGATAGAGATGTAATTTTCGATTTGGAATCTCAAATAGTGCAATCAACGACAGATGAACAAATTTATACTGCAACGATCTTTATGAATAAGAGTTTAAAATTTAATAAAATCAATAAATTCACAAACTCCTTCTGTACAACCACTTCTTTAAATTCAGCAAAATCAAATACTATTATCGCAAACTTTTATATACATCCACATAGATTTAATGACACTCATAGAAAATTTATCCAAGAGCTTCTGGAGACCTACAATCAACAACCTATTATACTATGTGGTGACTTTAATTCTAGACACCCAGTCTGGTTTGATCCGACAACAAACTCCAATGGTTTCAAATTCCACTCCATTATAGATGAACATAACCTATTTATTCATAATCTTAAGATACCCACCTGCCGAAATTCTAGCTTTATAGATCTTACGATTTCAAACAAAAAATCAATAGGTTTGGTACAAAACTGGAAGACGACTATATTGACGCACATTTCAGATCACGTAGCAATAACCTTTGACATTTATCACAATTTTAACAGGCAAAGGACAGTTCAAAACTCAACATGGAAATTTATAGAAAAAGATGCTGATTGGAAAACATTTACCGAAAAAATAGCAATACAAGACGT
This sequence comes from Cordylochernes scorpioides, assembly GCA_030710605.1. NCBI lineage: Eukaryota > Metazoa > Arthropoda > Arachnida > Pseudoscorpiones > Chernetidae > Cordylochernes > Cordylochernes scorpioides. The sequence goes on along the minus strand of CP092875.1, from coordinate 16,153,572 downwards.
AGATAATATTATCACCATGATAAACCACGCGTCAAACATCAAAGATATTGACAACATTGTAAAGACTCTCAAACAAATAATTAAAGAGGCAGCTTATCTGTCACTAAATGTCAAGACAAGAAGCGGAAATCATAAAACAAATACATACTGGTGGGATGGGAAGCTGGAGAAAATGAAAAACGATTTCCACTATATTAGAAAATTGTATTACCGACATGGAAAGGTCCTTGAAAAGACCTATAAATCAATGAGAAATAAATATTTAAATAAAAGTAAAAAGGCAAAAAGAGCGAGTTGGAGAATTTTTATAGAAGAAAGTCATTCAAATAACTCATTTGGTAATGCTTACAGGATATTCAAGTCATTGAGATCGAAAAATAGAAATTTAGGATTACCACTAATAGATAATTTACCAGATCATTTAAAGACCGACAAAATAAAAAGTTTAATGAACGATCTATTTCAGGATGATATTGGAGGTTTGGATAAAGATGATCATATTTTGATTAGAAATTATACGCCTAAATATAAAAATAAAAGTAGTGTTTATATCGAATCTAAGGAAATAAAGGAAACAATTTTAAAAACAAATATTAAAAAAGCACCGGGCCCTGATTACATTAGTAACAATTCGATTAGACAGGCTAAAATAAAAATAATCCCAATTCTGCATAAATTATTCAATAAATGTATAGAAATGGGATATTATCCGGATGAATGGAAAAAATCATTCTTAAAAATAATTCCAAAACCAGGCAAAACGAATTATGAAATAAATAAAAGTTATAGACCTATATCATTGACATCTAATCTATCTAAAACATTTGAGAATATAATAAAAAATAAATTAAGTAACTATTATTTAGAGAATAATTTAATGAGCTCAAGGCAGCATGGTTTTATGAAATCTAGATCAACAATTACTGGAATGGATAAAATTATAGAAACTATATTGAAACATAAACAAAAAGAATTGACTTCCTTGATAGCTATAGATATTGCGGGTGCATTCGACAATGCATGGTGGCCTGCTATTATAAAAAGAATGGATAATGATGATGTTCCTTCAGATTTAATACGGATCATAAAATCTTATTTGAATAATGAAAGGGAGGTGAAATTTACATACGAATCAGAAACTTTTTATAAGAAACTAACTAAAGGATGTCCACAGGGTGGACCTTTATCTCCACTTCTATGGAATATTTTGCTAAATGATTTGTTGATAAATTTTGATTCAATGAATGCAGATATTATATGTTATGCAGACGACGTTACAATAATTTGCTGGAATAAGACTATTGAAGGACTAAAAACCGCAAGTGAATACACCTTAAATTATGTGATCCAATGGTGTAATAGAAATAAATTAACGATCAGTACAGAGAAGACTAATATGCTATACCTACATAACAGACAAAAAATACCTATTAAGGTTAATAACAATATAATAATGCCGGTCAAGCAAGTAAAAATTCTGGGAATGAAATTTTCTAATCACAAATGGAAAAACAAAGTTAACTTTACACCGCATGTTAATGATATTCTGTGTAAGGCAGGACGTATGAAAAATTTATTATGTTCACTAAGTGGCAATATGTGGGGTTTAGACACTGAAAAGAGGTTAACTTTATTCAAAACAATCATTAGGCCTGTACTTACATACGGTTCTGAAATTTGGTTCAAATATTTAAACAATCGTTGTAAACAAAAACTGAACTCCATGCAGTACCAGATCATTTTATGGGCAGTTAGAGCATACAAAACCACTTCATCAAACTGTGTGCATAGCTTGGCAAAAATTCCACTCCTAACAGATTATATAGAATCCAGAATAATCAAATTTGATCTAGCTCAAATGTCCATTGAAGATCTAATTACTTACGAACCCCATGCTCCAAGTATAGTCAAATCATTCTTACACGCAAAAATGAATGAAATTTTTGAGAACACTAATGAAATTTTCAGAAGCTTTTTCGTATTAGGAATTCCAAGATTTTTCCGTCCAAATTTTTATAATATCCAATTCATTACAGATCATGGCAATTTTGGGAAATTTTTGGCAACTATCGGCGCCGTGAAGGAACCAGGATGCTTCTGCGGAGGTGAAATTCAAGACGCGAGACATCTACTTCTGGAGTGCCCAATTTTCCGGGATTTTAGGGAAAATAGATTTGGTCGTATTGGACAGCTTGATGAATTTGTAGACAAAAAAGAAAAGTATAAAAATTTTGATCAATTTTGTAAATACATATACAACTTTCTCTTGAATTGGAAAAAAGAGAAGGAATCTTAGAAAAAGAGAGAAGAACTGCGATGCTTGCTCTGTGTGTTTTGCTTTGTTGTTTGTTTTTCTCTTTGGACAATTTTCTTTAGTTAATTTATGTAAAATAATGAATTGAACAGGATTGTATATAGCCGAATTGCTGTAATGCAGTGAAATGTATTGGCGCAAATATCCCTGAGTTTGGGATATCGCGTTTCATGATGTTAATAAAGTTAATTAATTAATTAATATTAATATATATTTGAATAAAAAATATCTTATTGAAAATTTAATAAATGTTTAAAAAAATGTTTTAAAATATATTTAAACGCATATAAAAATATTTATATACGTTTATAAATCTATATAAGGTGGATTGGATTTTTTCTAGAATCGTTTTAACAAATGTTCGTTAGGCAAACTTTTACTCGGGAAAAAACCGGGCGAAGCTGGGTACATTCGCTAAATACAGTTATTTACAAATGTTCGTTTGTGACAAGATACTATTTCTTCAACCTAAAATTACCAAGTGGACCAATTAATATTGATTTTATTCAACCTATCGAGTATTTTTCAAGGGACCGGGAACAAATTTAAAATTATCGAGAGTATAGACAAGTATAGATTCAGTAGGGATTGGATGTTTGCTAGAATCGTTTTAACAAATGTTCGTTAGGCAAACCTTTACTCGGGTAAAATATATATATGGTAATTTAAACCAACAACCCCATATTGTATAATATTTGTAACAAGATTCTAATGTTGTATAATAGAAACACATCTGTAAATGATTATACGCATGATTGACATGTGTCATTATATCATCATTTGTAATGTACTTTGTACAAACTGAGGATAAATAAATAATACCCTGTAATAGATAAAGGGTTGAACTAAAGCAAGAGATTGAGATGGAAGTCCAACAACATTTAAAGATAGGAAACTGCCAGGGCGGCGCCAGTATACAATTTAGCTTCCGATCCACGTTCTTGTTGCATCCGCTGAAATTCAATACTTCCTCTCTCGGCAAAGATATATAAGACCTCCGGCCTTGCCGAAAATATAGTCACTTCTCCATCAGCGGGAGCCCTCGTCACTTCATCTTCTGATGCTCGACCATGCTGTAGATCAGTGAGAAAACTTCTTATCTCTCCATCTTTCGCTCCTAGCTCAACTTTTATTTGTTCACGGAACTTTCCTAGTGCAACTGTATCTTCGTTTTTTGTGTGGACATTCCCAAGCTTTCCACTCTGCCTCGACCACGACTGCCTGTACTCTGAGAGAACTGTTAAAGGTCTTCCAAGGTGCAGAGAGGTACTGGAAAACTATCCACGCTCTGACTGTTCCTCTCGGTTAACACAGTATTGGGAGAGTTTACAGGGACTCATACTATAGTTTAAATCGACTGGATACCTCATCATATATATATATATATGTGATGATTTAAGACCATGGAATTGTTGTAAATAGTCTCAATATCCACTACCACATGTTCCACCCCATGACTGTATATAACTTCTTATGTACTGCACATAGAAAGCCTCAACTAACATCAATCTGTACCGCGTAAGAATCTAATAAAGTATTGCAACTGTACAGATAGAAGGAATGGAGAGAGACAGGAGAAAGTTAAGGTTAAAACAAATCAGGCTTAGAGGATCGTAGAAGTCAAACCTAAGAGGTAGGCCTAGAAGAGAACATAATTATTAATAACGCCACAGTTAACCTTCTGACCCCGGACACCCTGCGAGCTAAGTTTAAACCAATATTTCCGGACAAGACAGGACGTATCTTGTGACCAGAAGTTATAAAAGTTTGAGAGACGCCCAATTTCCGGAACAAGACCGGACGTATTCTTCCGTCAAAGAGATAAGCCAGGCCCAATCAGAAGACAAGACCTAAGTAGGTCAACCAATAGCCCACTACCACGTGAAAAAGTCCCACCAATTAGGAAAGAATCACCTAAATAGGTCAGCCAATTAAAAAGCAGCAAGGTCGTGGTGTTAAATCGAGGCCCTAGAATTGCCAGTCTTCGCTTGGATTCCAACGGTAACACTTGCTCTAAAATCTCTCTCTCCTCATCCCATTCCTTCTTGACGTCAGACGCTTTTAGTGGAATCTCTGTTTGTTTATTTCACCTTTGGCCCAGCTGTGTCGCCTTCCACCACGACTGCACGGTAGAGTTGACATCGAGGTTCGTCTAGCATCAGGTAACACTGGTCCCAGAGGTCCCAAGATATCACAGACTCCCCCGTAACGAAGAGTCGACAGGATAGTGGACGCCAAGGTACAAGTAAGCAAATAGACCACTGTCTGTACAGAAAGATGGAACAGGGAAGAGAGGAGGATTCAAAGGAGCCCATGAAGTCCGATCCCGACTACGAAAGTGGCGAAAACCCCACTTTTTCGAAGAAAGAAAACACTCTCGGTAAGACGCAGGAAATCGCCCCCGGCCAGGAAGACGTCACGCCCCCGCCACTGGTGTCAGATGTCCTGGGGAGGTTGACGACGACGCTACATCAGCCTTCTGCCGTGACCGGACATCGCGAGAGGTGGAATCGCTACGATGGTTCGTACGAGGCGCAGAGCTTCTTCACCAACTACGACGCCCAAGCAGATCGGGCCCAACTACAATATTCTACAAGACTGAGAAAGCCACCAAACCTCCTGCAAGCGCCCCTCCGAGTTACCAACACGCGAGCGTATGTTACCTGCTCCCCCGACCATCTCTAAACCACGAGCCCAGCGCAAACAATGAACTCTGACTGTCCCAAGAAACCTCCAACCATGGCACAAGACCAGGACTGTCCCGACATACAAGACAGCACAACAGTAGGTTCCCCCCTACATAATTTTTGTTGAACAATTGCTCGTTCGAGCTGAACTGTCCAATAATGTAAACCTACTCTACTAATTGATACAGTAGCATCTATCGATATAATTAGTCGGAATACTTTTAAAATAATAGAAATCAGTTTGTAAAAAAAAAAATACCTGTCCATCCATTTAACTTAACTATTAATGCCATAGCTAACAATATTTTCACCATAGGTTATATCTTTTTAAACGTAAAAATAAGTAACATAACGCAGAATCTAAAATTCCATATAATCGATACACCTTTGCCTTTTGTCATTTTATTCCTTAATTCTCTAAAACGATTTCTACTAATTATAAACTGTTCTCAGCTACTCCTGTATCAATATAATGTACTTCTACCAACTACCTTGTACCAATTCACTTCGTGCAAGCAACACGTGTCCCATGGACAGGTTAATACAACTGTCCCATTTACTAAATTTTTCCCTCCTGGAACAGGTTGCTCACACGTGGTGAACTCCAACACTCTTATTTAATATTATTGTAATGTTACTAATCCCATTTTCAACGCTCCTATGTCCTTTTCTTTCATATCTTTGGACAGAAGTAACTTAAATCACAGCCTTCCAAAACTATTCCAATCGTTAAATTCCCACATAACTACACACCTTCCTTTTACACGCATAGTTAAATATCGACAAATCTCTCTCAACAAAATAAACAACACCCTCTCACATCACTTTTTCCAATTGACGACAATTTTTAATGCGCGACTTAACACCCAAATCCAATTTCGAGCTACACAAGCTGCATCACGTCGCCCTACTAAACACACACAATCTTTTTTTTTCTCACATTAAACGTGTCATATCCACTAACAATATAAAAATTATCGATATGTCCGTACAACCAGCACCCATGACGTTAGTAAATTTGTTATTCTTAGTAAAACAGGTTGGATTTTGTACAAAACAGAGACTTCACGCGACACCTTTTCATTTACAATTTTTTCGCTTCGTGTCACAGCGCCACACCACTAAACTCTTTCAATTTTCAGGCCAAAGACGCCTTCACCACGCCTGTGACACATTTATTTAACCACACATTGTCCACGTCGATAGTCGCAATTTCATTCAATTCTAACCTGATATCCATGAATAACATTTTTACTAAGTCCGCCAAAAACCATTCGATTTAATAACAGATACAATATCCGAATTTTCGAAATACAAACACAAATCTAACAAATGATTGAACACACGGAATAATTCAACCTCTGTATCTCCCTATGTCAATCCCATAACGCTTGTCACCAAACGTGACAAATCAAAACGCTTTTGCGTTTACAATTATAGAAATAATATCTCCGAACGTAGTTGGAATTAACTTCCAATAAGTTGAAAGAAAGCAAGCAAGCCCCCTCGCTCCCCCCCTTGACCTAAATCCGGAATCGCATTAAAAATAGCTTCGCTCCCTCTTCTTCCGCTGGAGATGGACAAACAAATAGCCGACATTTTGTTACGCCCGTCGCCACCCCGATGTCACTCTAATGGATTTTCGCTACCTATTAAATCAAACATTAGTGCGCGCCTTTTATTTTTAATCTACGCCGATATCCCGTTTAGCTACTAAAACTTGCTTAACACGTTATTTTACATTTACTAACAAATCTGTTCACTAACATTCTCTCGCCCTCGATTAACTTGTCAACTTAACATCGACACTTAGATCCAAGGACAACATTTTACTTACAAAAATCACACACACCCACATAAGTTTAAAAAAAAAAAAAAATCGACAACATTAGGACTCAATTAGTTTCACAGCTGGAAACAATGTGACCCACGAGTCGCGTCAAACATAAAACAAATTCGATAAGTTAGAAAAACTTAGGCCAACAAGACCAAAGATATCAATCGAGGACAATTTAAAGCTCTTTCTACCCATCCTAAAAAAACAGGAACATTCATTTGGCCTACAACTTTACATTCTTTCCCAATATATAATTTCTATTTATAATCTTACTTGCTCTTCTTTCTCGATGAACATTTTTTTTTCATTTTAATATCTTGTATATAATCATTATATAGCTCTTATATTTTATTTACCTCACCAATCAGTTTAGATTAGTGTCATTTTATTTTATTTTTCTTTACCAAAACTTATTTACTTTTGCTTTATGACTCTATTCTATAATCAACTTTATATTTAATCTTTCGTATCTAATAATCTCAAGTTTATATTTCATGTTTATATCACTAATTTGCATTTATCATTTTATATTTTTTCTCACTTTATAAATTAGATATTATTTACATTGTTTCACCTTCCGCTACCATGTCAATGCTATCGAGTATATTATTGCTCATTATTTTTTTTTTCATTTAATATTTTCACTTTCCATTACCCCTTATATACTGCTGTAGTGTGTAAATCTTTGTATCATATCATCACTATTTTTATTTTATTTTTTAAGATTACTTTGCATTTAACTTCGCAATTCTATTTTCGATTTTTCAAATCCTTTAACGCTATATGCAAAGCCTTACTTTCGCAATTTCATATCTCAATGATATATTCTTTTATAATCAAACTAAAAATCACGATCTAAAAACAGGGCAATCTTCAATAACCTCTTAAACAACCACTTTAAAGGTTACTTCTTAAGAATTACTAACATTCCTTTTCCGCAGGAACTTTTAACTCCTTCGCAGGCTAGACTTGACCTACTTTGATTTCGTAATTAACAATCTTGACACATCGTCCCCCAGATTTACCTTCTCCCAACTTCTGGATTGGATACGTGCAAATTGTATATTTTTTTATTCCAGGGCACTCTCATGCCACACGCTGGCACATTTTTTTTATTTTTTATTTTACTCTTTTTCTCGCTAAGCCCCTGACGACTCTAATTAAAACTTTGATTTCTGGTCACTGATCTTCGCCCTCATTTATCCTGCATGCGTACGTCTTCACGACTAATTACTAAAACCCATAACAATCACCCTTATCTTACTTTTCGATTGTGGTACTGTAACTTTATTCGGTCCTTAAATTTACATGTGAAACATGGCCTAGGTTCTCCGCGCCGTGCACATTAAATGGTTTGGGACTTGAGTCAAAGTGACATTGCCTCAACCAAGTAATAACTAACCCCTCAACCCTTTCTAACGCCCATCACGAAGAGATCATGATTTTCCCATCCAATCATTTATATTTTTACCAATAATCATTATATGTTCTCTATTAAATATTTTATTCATATTTTTATTTTTACTTGTATGTTTAATATTAGTTGTTTATGCTTTATTCTCTCTTATGGATATACCGAAATCAACCCCATGTTATATACCAACTCACTTTAATTAATTTCTAAAAAAATTACTTCCTTAATAACAGTCTTCCTATTCCGCTCTCTTAAATCCCTCCATATGAACCCTCTCACATCCGGGGCCATCTGTGATGATTTAAGACCATGGAATTGTTGTAAATAGTCTCAATATCCACTACCACATGTTCCACCCCATGACTGTATATAACTTCTTATGTACTGCACATAGAAAGCCTCAACTAACATCAATCTGTACCGCGTAAGAATCTAATAAAGTATTGCAACTGTACAGATAGAAGGAATGGAGAGAGACAGGAGAAAGTTAAGGTTAAAACAAATCAGGCTTAGAGGATCGTAGAAGTCAAACCTAAGAGGTAGGCCTAGAAGAGAACATAATTATTAATAACGCCACAGTTAACCTTCTGACCCCGGACACCCTGCGAGCTAAGTTTAAACCAATATTTCCGGACAAGACAGGACGTATCTTGTGACCAGAAGTTATAAAAGTTTGAGAGACGCCCAATTTCCGGAACAAGACCGGACGTATTCTTCCGTCAAAGAGATAAGCCAGGCCCAATCAGAAGACAAGACCTAAGTAGGTCAACCAATAGCCCACTACCACGTGAAAAAGTCCCACCAATTAGGAAAGAATCACCTAAATAGGTCAGCCAATTAAAAAGCAGCAAGGTCGTGGTGTTAAATCGAGGCCCTAGAATTGCCAGTCTTCGCTTGGATTCCAACGGTAACACTTGCTCTAAAATCTCTCTCTCCTCATCCCATTCCTTCTTGACGTCAGACGCTTTTAGTGGAATCTCTGTTTGTTTATTTCACCTTTGGCCCAGCTGTGTCGCCTTCCACCACGACTGCACGGTAGAGTTGACATCGAGGTTCGTCTAGCATCAGGTAACACTGGTCCCAGAGGTCCCAAGATATCACATATATATATATATATTGTTTTGAAAATAGAGCAATTCATATTTAATTCATTAGATAATAAAAAGGCATATATTGGATTTAATAAAAGATTTATTTTGCCAATATTTCGGTTGGCTGAACGCCAAACCTTTATCAAGGCATTACATTTTTGTATATATAACATAAGTTGTATATATATACAAAAATGTAATGCCTTGACAAAGGTTTGGCGTTCAGCCAACCGAAATATTGGCAAAATAAATCTTAAATTAAATCCAATATATTCCTTTTTATTATCTAATATATATATGGGATGGTTGCGTGATGTGTTGGTGTGGCTTGTGGAAAGGCCGCTGATAAAATTATAATTAAAATTAATTTATTTAAAGCCAGAAATTTATTAAGAGAAAAGAAGTAACTGTTTAAGTAACGGCCGTTGTAAGCATGCCTTTTTTGTTTACCGCGCCAGTCGCTAGAAAGTTCCGGATCACGCCTGCGCATGCGTAGTGACGTGTTCTCCCAGCACGTGCTTGCCGAGGCATAGTGGGGCCACCACTTTATTCCCCATAGTATGTGTACTGAAACTTTGTCACAGTTCGCGCTCGCTGAAGCAAAGTGTGGTCGCCACATATATATATATATATATATATGTTTGTCGGCTATGCACGCCCTCAATATGTAACTAATCTCGCTGAAATTTGAACAGGAGAGAGAGTTAAATCTGGAAGTTTTTTGTCGCACTTTTAACCAAGAAAAATTTTAATTAACCATGTACTGAGCAACAATATTTTTTTAGTCAGAAATGATGATGACAATATTGCTGTATCATTTTTGATTGACATAAACAAAATTCTTTAGAGGAATATTCATCAGAGCAGACCACAGGCGAAACTAGATAATAATTTTTAGTAAGCAGGGAAAAAAATCTACCAGTGAAACATTCACTCGAGCAGAAGACACACGAAGCCAGGTCATCTCTGTATATAAAATATCGTTTCTCGGCCTTTTGGCCAAGATCATGTAGAATATCTCTAGATATTTTTATTAATATATATAATTTTAAAAATATATTCAGTAGAGAGAGTGGATATGTTTGCTCGAAATATATATTTTATATATTATATAAATATATAATGTAACGAATATTATAATAATTATTATAATAACTAGACGAATGGCCCGGGCAACGCCCGGGTTTTACCCGAGTGCGTATATATTTTTAAAATGTTTTAATTAAAATACTATTCGTTACAATTATAAATCGGCGCCGTGGATGTCTCTTTTGTGAAACGTCCCGCCCCAAACTGTGTGTCTCTTGAAAATATCAAAATAAAAATGTGAACGGAAAAATATGTCCAGGGTAGCTTAGTGGTCATGGCATCTGCCCGGTAAGCGGAAGGTCGTGGGTTCGATTCCCATCCCTTGACACTTTTTTTATTTTATCCATTCTGACCAAAATCTATGCGTGAACTTCACACAGACAGAATAAGGCAATTATATAAGTAGATAATCCAAATTGTGCCTTATCACACACTATTTTTTTATTTGGCCTTATTACCTTGTGTTTATAATCTATGACGTAATGCCGGCGGCGCGCGCCCGTTGGCTGCCGGCGAGCACGTGACCTCCCTGTGCCCGCGCATTCGTGACAGAGGCGGCCGATGAGGAATGAGGAAAGACGGTCGTGACTATATATGTTGATGACCCGGGCAACGCCTGTGTTTTACCCGATTGAATGTTTTTATTCAAATACTATTTGTTACAATTATAAATTGGAGCCGTGGATGTCACTCTTGTGAAACGTCCCGCTCCAAACTTTACATGTACATTAGGTCAGCTGGTATTACCCCTCATTTTCACCGCTAGAGGCGCGAGCGAATTGACTTTTTGTGAATATACATAATTATAAAGATAGAAGCTTCTATAGAAGATAATGATCATAATGATGATGCGCTCGCATCCGTGACATGAGGAATTGAGGAAAAAAGGTCGTGACTATAGTCACAGTGAACTACACAGACAGAATAAGGCAATTATATAAGTAGATAATCCAAATTGTGCCTTATCACAC
>CP092875.1:15524019-15542069 GCA_030710605.1 Cordylochernes scorpioides | reverse complement strand
CTACCAAGTCATACTAGCCTGTGCATCCAGATTAGGGCTAACATGCTGAGAGATAGTTAATCGATTTTTTCTTTTTTACAGCGCATAGTGGATTGGGAGAGTGGCAAATACATGAGCTTTAAGGTGAAAATAGAATTGAAGATCCAGTTAGCGCACCCGTGAAGAGAGATGTTTGATCACCATAGAAAGACGCGCCTTTTTTTTTCTCTTCGTAAACCTTTTTTTTTTTTATTTGAAATCAATAATGGATAGAAATCTGGTTTTAACATTCCAATGGCAGAATCTCAAGGAATAGATCTGGTAACCAATTTGCGCGAGTACTTTTTTAATCACTGTGGAACTATTTATTAACTTATGACAACTACCTGGGATAATCTTTAAAAATATTCAAAGGAAAGGAGATGACTGGAGCTTGTGTCTGCAAGACAGCTGAGATATCCCGAGGCGTGCTTGGACAGCTTTAAGTTGATGGCAAGGCAGCAAAAGCCACCTGTGTTAGAGACAGGATCTATCTAATAATGGGGGTATAGGAGACAGGAGAGTTTATCGAGGCTCGATTTGACACTTGTATATAATGAGGAAGTTAGCGGAATGCGAGTCTCCAGTGCGGAGTAATATCACCTAAAGGCTGTGAATAAGGATTGATAAAGTCGGGACACCCGAGCAAAGATATTACATTGAATGTAATTTGTAACCTGTAGGCGTGAGGCGGTATCGTGATTGGTTAGATGGCTAGACACGCGAGGAGGGCGGCCCCCTTTGACGACGTTTTCTGCCAAGTATGATCACTGGATGCCGATAGACCGCTTAAAGGGTGTGTCCCCCACATAGGAAATGTCATTGAAGATGTGCCAGCATGAAGAGAAGAAAGGTCTAGGACGAGATGACGTTTCCTAAAATTGACACTCAAGGTGATACGCTTGGACTATAGATGAAGCAGTGAAGTCCATCTAGAATATGGCGCTACTACCAGAACAAAATGTGGATAGATCGAGCTGAGGTGACGACTCCTTATTAGATATACTTCTGTAAATTCTTAAATGTCCACATATATTTCCACAGTGAATTATACAAGTTGCACACCTATCTCATGAGCCAGGAATGTAATTATCAGACTGACAGTAAAAAAAAGGAATAATATATAATTTCTAACCCAGGAACAAACAAAACCTCTGATATGCCAACAGTCCTACAAAATAATTTCCCTATCAAATTCTCAGTGTATCATCATAACTCAATAGAAAACTCAGTCACAATTAGTATCTTAAAGGGCGAAATAACCTTGTCATTTCCCAGTCCAAAATGCACCTGTTACCCCATAGACAGTGATCTTATAACCACATTTGATTTCGTTTCAGCATGTTGTAAGAGAGATGAACTCATGGAAATGCAGCCTTTAACTACTATGCCCTCATACTGTATAAATACAAGAAGGAAATTTCTAATAACAGCCGCTAAGTGACAATGGACACATGCACGTGTTAAGGGGTTAGGTAAATTGACAAGAGAAATTTCTAGATATCTCTACTTTTTTTCTTGCATTTTTTTTTTTTGAAACCAAGATATGTAAGTCATAAAGAACACATATAGATGCTACAAAGAGCACTGATCTAAGATGACTATCCACCCAAATGAATGAACATGTACCTCTCCAATTTCCTTTCTTTTTTGGGCCATGAACCCATCTTTCACCCCTCGGTTCCCTGCCTCCCACTTATACATGAAGTTCTCTTCTCCAATCCCCACTACTAATCTGGAATATTTCAGACAGCAGACTGAGAGAGAACCATGCACCCTGGAGATGACCCCTCACCCAGCCAGACGCCGTTGCCGTCTGCGCTATACCATTTGGAGAAGTTTGAGGGGAATGGGCTCATACCATTCGACAAGTTCATCCGGGACTTCGAACTGGTTTACGACGTGAAAGCCCTGGATGATTCTAGGAGGAGGATCCTCCTGGACAATCACCTTCGAGGAGCTGCGAGAGAGTTCGCCCTCCAGGCCTCCTAGATCAAACTGGGATACAACGAATTAAAGGAAAACCTGGAACAGAGATTCTCCAGGAGGGCCCCCAAGAGAGAAGCCAGGAAGAAATTCTTCTCCTGTAAACAAGGGCCCGGAGAAAGGGTGAAGGAATACGCGAATAGAGTGCGGAGCCTCGCCTCAGAAGCCGAGTCAGATGGCCTGAGGATCGACATCACTGAGGTCGCTGATATCTTCCTCACTGGACTCTGTCCAAACCTGTGGCAGAGAGCCCACCAACTCCAGAATGAGTCATGGGAGGTGATTGTGAGCAGTCTCCATCAGATCAAAGAAAGGGATGACGAGTACTCCAGATGCCAACTGGAAGATGAAGAGGGGAGTGCCAGGAAGTTAAGGGAGTTGTCGAGCCAGATGGCCCGACTGGAATCAAAGCTAAAGAACCTGGAGACGGAAAACCAAGACCTGAGGAAGACCCACAGGCAGCAACCCAGGATGAATATGGGAAACAGGTGGAACAACAACCAGGCCAGAGGTTTCCAGCGGAGAGGAGGTTCCGCTCAGAACAACCAGCCCACTATACAAGGGGCCAGGCAGGAGAGACCCCAACAGAACCCCAATGGTAGAGCCCCACGAGAACAGCGCAAGGAAGGCCCTCCAGCAGCAACCAAGGGAGGAGCGCCTAGGGGGTATGAGGGCCCCGACGCAACGCGGACACCCATTAAGTGCTTCAGGGGCGGGGAGGCAGGCCACATGGCAAGAATTTGCACAGCCATGATTAAAAAAAATAGGTCCGGCTTGCCTCAAAGCAGGGAATGGGGGAACTCTAGCCGGCCTACCTGTAATCACATGTACATTTGTAGATTAAGGTTGGTCTCTGAGCAATAGGACTATCAGACTAATTATCGATACAGGCTCAGAGGCCAACATTGTAAATATAGATTCATTGGATATTAGCGCTGAAGGTTTGAGTAAACCCACCTTCCTTAAGGGGATTAGTGGGAGTGAGTTAAGGTCACTGGGGAGTGAGTTAATAGAGGTTAGAGCCTATATCAGGGGCAAACCCATCAGGGAGGTAAAAACAACATTTGAATACTGCCGTCTAGGTGGGTTAGGCTTTGATGGGATCCTAGGTATGCCAGGATTCAAGGCTCTAAGACTCACCCTCAACCATGATGGAAGCGTCAGATCAGACTTTGAGCAGGACGAAGAACCGACTAAGTCGGCCTTCCTGTCCTCGTTACAGGCCAGTGAGGTGCCTGTCAGACCACCCAGTATACCACTACATAAAATCAGGACAGGGGAAGACGTCCTTAGGGCGTATAGTCACTGTTTCTGTGACGACATCTCCGATATGAGCGATGGGTCAACCATCATTGCCCCTAAGTTAAAGATGCTGACTGGAAAGCCGGTTTATAGACGTCAGTATCCGATCCCAAATAAACTGGTCTCAAAGGTGAAGGCCTTAGTAGACGAATTGGAAGAAGCTGGAATAATCGAGGAGAGTACATCCTTATGGAATTCTCCCCTATTCCCTGTTGCTAAAACAGACGGCAGCGTCCGCATTACAATGGACCTGCGATTAATTAATGAGGTGACAGAATTCTTCCCGTTCCCAATACCTCGTGTTGAAGACAACCTGCGTGCTTTTGCAGGCGCAAAGGTCTTCAGCACATTAGACTTGACCTCTGGATTTTTCCAGATTCGCATCCCGGAGGGTGATAGAGATTATTTCACTTTCTCTCTGCCCTGGGGGAGATATCGTTTCACACGTCTACCACAAGGAGCGAAGAACTCAGCTCAGATCTTCCAATGGGCCATGAATTTGGTCCTAGGGGATTTGTTGTATAAATGCGTTCGTTTGTACATCAATGATGTCATTGTATACAGCGACTCTCATGAGCAGCATGTGGCGGACCTTGCCGCTGTACTCGAATGCCTGAGTCGCTTTAATCTAAAGGCTAGGCGTGGGAAGAGTTATCTCTTCAGGGGCTCTGTAGATTACCTCGGTCATGTAATTGATCAGGATGGGATAAAACCCATGTGGGATAATGTCGCGGCTCTCAGGGATTTAAACGTCCCCACAACATCAGGGGGGTCAGAAGTCTTTTGGGTACTGTAAACTACTACAGGCGCTTCATACCCAACGCAGGTGAACTCCTAGCTCCACTAAGTAACTTATTGAGAAAGGGGCGAAGATTCACTTGGGGTACAATAGAGCAGACAGCCTTTGAGACCATAAAACAAGTACTAACCAGTGAGCCTTTACTGGCTCATCCAATGATAGGGCGACCATTTATCCTCAATACAGACGCCAGTGGAATAGCGGTTGGCGCTTGTCTCCAAAAGGAGATAGACGGGGTTGTCAAGCCAATAGCTTACTATAGCAAACGGTTGATAGGCCCCGAAACTCGCTATTCCACAATCGAAAAGGAGGCTTATGCCGTAGTGTTGTCTCTGCAGCACTTTAAACACCTCTTGGCGGGCAGTAAGGTTGAGGTGCATACCGATCACAAACCGATCACTTATAACAAGGGGTCTGATTATAAGAACGCTCGATTGTCTAGGTGGGCAGAGATCATCCAAGACTTCAACGTGACATTTGTGTATGTCCCGGGGAAAGAAAACACGGTAGCCGACTTCCTCAGTAGGTTCCCGTGTGAGGATGATCCTGAGTCATCACGAGATAAGAGAGTTGTGGCCGCAGTAATTAAAAATCGTGGGCCCCCCTTGATAGATAGTGATCGGACGTGGGAAGGTTTGCTTAAGGACAAGAAATGGGCCCCCTTATTGAAACTAATAGGTGACAGACGGTCTACTGAGACTGTAACTTATAAAAATAAGGATTATAAAATGCACGAGGGTTGCCTTGTGTCTAAGAACAGTGGGGGTATCTAGGTGAAGGTGGTTCCGTCAGACATTAGGGAGATGGTGATTAAATATCACCACGACGTTCCGACGGGAGGTCATTTTGGGGTCAAGAAGGTAATGAGAAGGCTGAAGGACGATTATTATTGGCCGGGTATGAGGACACAGGTCCGAAACTATATATACAGATGTGAGGGTTGCCAGCTCTCAAATCAAGGTGTAACCAAGGCTGGTAATGCTCCCCACTTCAGGCCTGGAAAACCATTTGAGCACCTTGCTCTAGACTTCATAGGACCCTTAGAGAAGACTTCCAGACGACATTCTAGCATCCTGACCATAGTCGATATATTTACCAAATTCCCTATTTTAATACCTACAAGAGACCAGTGTGCCAGTACAGTAGTTAAAGCGCTGTTGGAAAGCGTAATTACTATCTTTGGAATACCGAAAACTATACTTTCGGACCGGGGCTCGGCATTCATTAGCTGTATTTTCAAAGGAATTTGCAAGGCCATGCGGGTAAGTGCAGTGAACACCACTGCTTGGATAAATCAAAGTAATGGCGCTGTAGAAAGGCTCAACAGAACAGTAATTGAATCTTTGCGTAGGTGTGAAGCAGGTTCTAATTGGGATGACATCCTGCCCATGGTAGCTTTAGCTATCAGGACCACTGAATATTCTAGTACAGGATTTACGCCAGCGAAACTCGTCTTCGGACATGAGCTGAGGCTTCCACAACCTTTCCAGGAAGCGGGACAAAGTCCTGTACGCGAAGATCTGATTGCTCAAACGGCAGCCTTCTACGAGCGGGAACTAACAGAGGAGGTCGAGAAGATAAGAGAGGTGGTAAGGCAAATCTACTTGAGTGAACAGGAAGAAGCTAGGATTAAGTTCGAAAACAAAAGGCTGAGAACTTTTAATAATGGGGATTTAGTCCTAGTGGAGAGAATGCATGAGACGAAGGGGCATCACAAATTTGAGCCAAGGTATGGGGGTCCATATGAGGTGCTAAAAAGAGCTGGTGGTACTGTATATCTCTTGAAGAATCTAGAAACTGGGAATTTGGATAAATACCATATAGATAGGTTAAAACAATACCATGTACCAATTAGAATTTTCCCCACAGAGGAGGAAGGAACTAATGATGGTAATTTAAGTCAAGATTCCAGTGATGAAGATCATTGGATTCATCTTGCAGGTCCAGCCTATCTCCCTAATAGGTCCGTTAATGTAGTGGTTCCACAGGGGGTGACAACCAGAGAGAACTCAGAAGTAATGAGACGAGGGGAAGTTGACAGAGTTAGTGTGGACAGTTTAACTTTACGCAGGTCTACAAGGGTGAAAAGGCCCACACAGTGTAAATTCTGCTTAGACTGTCGCCACTAACTAGGATTTTTGGAGTGTGTACGGAGAATCAGCTCAATAGAATGAGAAGTTTAGAGATTTCAATCTTTTTTTTTCTTTTAAACCTTTTTTTTTTAAGTAAAACTTCATTAGGATTTTTTTTTTCAATACAAACTATTTCTTGTTAAACCCCGAGTTTCAAAGACCAGTGAGAATAATGTATACCATTGTGAATTAATTATTTAGTGTAAATCTGAATTTTTGGTTATTATCGGGAGTAATAGGTGAAGGAAGGTGTAGGAAATCACAACTTAGAGGGGGGCTATGTCTAAAACAACAAACCTAATAGGCATCCTGTGGCTTGCGTTAGGTAATTAGAAACCCTATAATCCCCTGCTTTCAGATAGTAGCTTTTGAAATAGGTTTCTAATGAGGACATGAAAGGTCAATCTCAGAGTGAAGTTGTGAAGTATAGGGACACTGAATCAGTGGCCAAGGCAGCTGAGGGATACAGAAACCCAGACAAGTTGTAGGCCGGAAGGACTTCTTAGATAACGAGTTGGGTAATAACCAAGCCCTGTAAAACTCATGTCAAGAGATGTCTGGCCAAAGATGCAACGAAAAGGAAGTCTGTCGAAGGAATAGGGGTCCCAAAGAGAATAAGCCAGGGGTGGAAGTTAAGTAGGCCCAGACCGTAGTCGATCCTTGGAAGGCACTTGAGAATGTTAGTGTTGGGTAGTGAATCGTGAACCCTATAAATCCATCTTTCAATAGAGTGCTGAGGTCGGGCTACTGCAAAGGGGGCAGACGCACGACGAGGTAAGAAGATAGTGACTTCACCCACGGTGGCTAGGGGAGTGACTCAATCCGCTTTTATGAGGTGTCACGTTTAATGGTCCTTTATTCGCCATTATAATTTGTGTATGTCTTTATATAATTGTCGTGAATAGTCGCTTAGTGTCAAGGCAAGGACAGTTTTTGAAGTTACACTGTTTTTTTTTTAGTAGTTTCTAGCTTTAGTTTATGTGTAAGATGCGAATGAAATTGAATGAATGGGAAATCTTAGTGAATGTGTCAGGGATAGAAGCAATTATACTGTTAGACCAAAGGTACATTAGAATAGTGTAGGGAATTAATAGCTTCGATTTTTTTTATTTTGATTTTTTTATTTGTTAGGATCGGTAGCCTCACAGGACTGTACAACTCTATTGATAGGAAGATGTCCGCTCCTTTTTGTTAGGCCTTATTTTAAATGAGTATAAGTATAATTTATTTTTATTAGAATAATTAATTACTTTATTATATCAACTTGAATTCTAAGGATTGTGGATAAATGATCCCTATCCCGACCCTCAGACAGGGGATAGTGGGAGGCAAGGATCAAGCCGAAAGCCCACTCATCTCCTCCTCGCAAGAGGAAGCGAAGAGGTATAGATTGAATTTTATGCAGGATGGGGGATTGGTTTTAGCCATGCCGTATAGCCTGGGGCATAACGGCGCGACCTTGGGTAACTGATCTGACACCGTAGTTTTCGACGCTTTTAGCGTGGCTGGAGCGAGGGTGTTTCAGACGGGAGGTCCTGTAAGATTGGTATGTAGGCAGAGATTGTCTAGTTAATCTCGACGAAGTGGTTTCCGTCTATTGATTTTTTTTTTTTGGTACCAGTTTGACCCCCCATAGCTAGCGGAAGTTTCTTCTAATAAAGGATTCGCCCTGCCATACGTTTTGTTGGAATGAATTCGAGCATAAGACCGATTCGAGAGGCAGAATAAGTAATTAATAGGACCTTCAACGAGTTTCAACTCGTTCCATGTTAGGATAAGACTTTAAAGTATTAGTTAACTATAAGAACCGCGAACGAGACGCCAGAACGAGCCAATGAGTCAAAGTTTTTTTAGAAATGTTGTAATGAGGACAGTAGAATTAAGTGCAGTTATACAGGGGTAGAATTCTGAAGGAACTTGTAAACGAACCAAAATTTCAGATCGATAAAATTCAAATTGATAAGATGTAGAGGATAAAGAGTGTATTAGTAGATGAAAGTAATATGAATTTCTTGGAAGGGAGAGGTAGCTGAACTGTACACACCCCAGAGACAAGGTAAACGGAGTCGCAAACAAAATAGGAGAAATTGATTAGTTGCTCTGTCAAACAGAGAACTTTCTTCATACGGTTGTCACCCTAGATTTAAAAGGACTGTGTAGTTTAATAGAGGTCTGGGCTATGTTCCATTTGACCAAGATTCTAAATGACGTTCCCATCTGGGTTGAGAGAGTATTGTAATCTGAGGAATCTAACACACAAGAGAGAACACACCCTCCAGTAGGATCGGGATAGACGAATATTACCCAGTGACCAACTCGTGATTCCAGGCTGGATAAGATTGAAAACTTAACTGAGATACTAAACCTTGAACCTTCAGCGCACAAATATATATTATGTTTACATTTTCTTATTCAATATGTTATTATATTTATATTATATATATTATATTTCATTTTATTTCATATATATTATATCATAATCATATATTATCTATTTCAACAATTTTCTTTTGATATTCATGATATTAATAATATTTACCTACCATGATGCGATTTTTTTAACATGTTGTCATGGCTTATTCTTCCCTCAAGGTATGATCTATTTTATCCTTATTTTCTTTTATCCGCCTTACTTGTATATGTATATATATTTTGTCATCATATATAATTTTGTAGTAGTTTTCTTTTGTCATCTATCATGGGATGATTTTTATCACTTATATCTTAACATATTTAATCACTATCTACATGATATGTGTTTGCTTCAATATATAGATTATACTCATCATATAACATGGAATGATTCATTTTATCATCACATATTTCGTGCCTTATTTAATAATTATTTTCATAATTTTGTTTTTCTGTATTTTTTTCTTATTTTAGCAAAAGTCATCATGTCATAGGCTAATCATTATGTACCAAGATATTTCTTTCAGCAAACTTTAAATATCCTTTCCTTTGATCGTATATATAACTATACCACACAAATGTCTTGATTGGTACTTAAATAAAGATGCTGGCATGTTTTAGGAGTTGGACTAGTTAGTTATTTCTAAACGACTTCTTGGCGCCCAATTTTTTTTATATATAATATGAAATAGGGAAATGTTCTAACCGTATTGTTAACAGAGAGAAGGTAGCAATGGGTCCAGCACCTCAAGAGGCAAAGATGGGGTGAGAGGACTTACCACAAGGATGGCCTACTCCTCAAGGCCAAAGAAGAAAGTGGAAGGGTGGTATATATACCCATGAATGGTAAGACAGATGACCTTGCTTACTTCCATACATATGATATGACTGTCCCCAATGGCCTATGTTGATAACAGTGTGCTGGCAGAATAATAACACATAAAAAGAAACCCTTTGGCAGGATGCACGATGCCCACTAATACTCAGAATAATAAACATCTAGAATGACATACCATCATTTTGATTAGCCTTATTTTCCCTATAGGTTTCGGTACATCTGGGCTTCACCTAGTAATGGAAAATGCATTTTGCTAGAAATGGGCCTGCTTTCATAGTAACTGATGAAAGGCAGATGAATAATGAGTAGCACAAACGCATTTGTCCATTACTTGGCAGGGGGAGGATTGTTGGGGTACGTTTTTGTAATCATACCCCAACAGAAGGTGTATGATCAACATCAACTGGATACATGGCTTCCCTCCCACATAGACTTATAGACTACCTTTTTGCCCAGAAACCTAGACACTTGATGACACCAGACTTCCATGCCGAAAGCTGATGCCTGGTGGAGAAGAAGACACCAGTGACATCCAGAGACATCCGTGCTGAAAGCTGCTGTACCATATGTACATATATGCCCCTCATTTAATATTTAGATAGAGGTGACCAAAAGAAAATAATTTATCATATAAACATTTAAATCAATATTTTTTTTAATACTCGGAATATATATATTATTTAATTTCCTAAAGGAATTAATTTGTTTTTCAATCTACAATGTTTTTTTTTTTTCTCTCGCGGCAACACGGTAAATTGGAGGCGTGGTCATGATCACGTGCGTGTTTTCTTTCGACGAATGAAAATGCCAACCAATAGAAACTGTGGCGCGAGCAGCGAATGAAAATGCCAACCAATAGAATCTTTGGCGCGAGCAGCGAATGAAAATGGAGAGAGGCAAGGATAAAAGAGGGTTTCTTTGCCAAAAGAAGGAGATTCAGTCAGAGTCGATCAGTCAGAAGGGCAGACTTCAGTCGGGCTCGAGACGCAAAAAGGAGGAGATCAGACTTTCGCCGGCGCTTTCGGGAAAAGGTAAGCCTCTTTGCCATTATGGCTTAGTACCCCCCTTTTTGAGGAGAAACTAACTTAGATTTCGCATGGGCCCTAAAGGGCTTTAAGTAACTCAAAAAGAATGATAGGGTTCTTATATTTTGTCTCGCCAGAATAGATGGAGATCTAGGCTTTCCCCTTTATAAAGGCAAATTTGTAACTTCAAGTCACCTCTATCTAGATCACTATATAAATAGCATATCTCGCCAGTATAGAAATGTTCTCTAAATTTGTTTATTTTGAATAAATATCTAGTATATAACTTATATGGGGAATTTTTTGTTTCCCCTCATACATATTTCATTCTTTTGTTTTATGGTGCTACCCCACATCTTATTATTACAAATTGTATTGGAATATAGAACTACCGACTCTGATGGAATGGAGTTGTATACTGTACCTTTGCTGTGATATTTTAATACAGCAACAGCTGCAAATATGACTTTATTAGGGCTGCCTTGAGGATATCTCTTTGTCAGATTTTAGTAATATTTGTATTTCCATATGAGGAATTTGCCCTTCTTTCACTGTTTAAATGAAATATTGTATGATTCTTACCTATTTGGAGGGAATACTACTAAAAATCAAGTCTTCTAATAATTGCTGGCCAACATACATTGTCGAAAGTGCCTGCCATACCCACTGTGATCAAAGAAGCCAGTTCTCCTGCCTGTGTTTCAGTGTGTTTTCCATCATATCTACCATTATACTATTCGTTGATTTAATTTTAGTAAAGACCCATGTTGCCTTATACTCATTAGATTGTCCTCTTCATGATATTTACTGAAACCCTTTTGTTTTAAATATAATAGAAATGTTAATGTCAAATAGTATAAGTCCATAGCTTGCTTGTTTTATAGTTTATTTTGTTAGGTTTTGGTATAATCTTTACAAATAGAGTCTTTCCATACATCCAGATAGTAACCTAATTCAACGCATTTGTTGAATCTTTGCTACAAAATCGGGGTTAAAAGTGTATCTACATGTTTGATCATATTATTACTGATAAAATCTGGACCTGGTACTTCCTTGATATTTAATTTTGAAATAATATTTTCAACATTTTATATTTCTATAAAAATGTTAATTTGGTCTTATATTCAGGTTTATAGTTTCTAATAATAACATGCTCCTCTTTATCTGAGATCCCTCATTGTTGTTGGATGATCTCAGAGATTTAAAGCTAAATGGGTGCTTCATAATTAATAATGCTCGGCTTGTCACTGACCCGAGTCCTCTAGTCTGTAGAGACGGCCAATAGACGGCGATCAATTCCAGCGTCTATTTTGATGGGAGAGCCGACCATTATTTTATAGATTATTTAATTTAATGTAGGAACAAGAATAATTCAGCATTTCCTCCTTTTTTTCAACTACACGTGAGCCTTAGTTTAATGAGGGATCTCTTTACACATCTGTCCTAAAACTTTCCTCACTATATCTTTTGTATATGAATCTATTTACAATTGATCTGTAGAAATTATAGAGATCTATTGCTATAATTCCCCTCTCTGAAATAGTTCCCAGCGTCTTCAGTGGGTTGTTAAATCTCCAGAAGGTGTCTTTTATAGGTTATCTAATTTAATAATGATTCCATGGATGTTACACAGTACATGCCACAAATGACTAAGGATAATTTTAGAAGAGATCGGTGCCAGACAAGTGTATTGAGAGAGAATAGTAAAAGAATAAAGTTATACTAGATTTTTTCGCAGATAAAAGTTGAGCTAGGAGCGAAAGATGGAGATGGAAGATTTCTTGCTAACTACATGTTAGATGAGATCGACATAAGATACGATCGACGCGGGCTTGCACTGAGGGGTTACCTGGCTGTATTTTTAGCTAAAGACGGGGGGGCCTTATATATATCTTTCCCGAGAAAGGGGAGTATTGCATTAGAGCCCAAGTGGAAGGGGCCTGGGTCGATTTTTAGCTAAAGACGGGGGGGGGGGCTTTATATATATCTTTCCCAAGAAAGGGGAGTATTGCATTACAGTCCATGTGGAGGGGGCCTGGGTCTGGTGAAATTGTACACTGGTGCCGTTGGCCGTTTCCATCTTTAGACTTTGTTGTTTTGGCAATACTATATGCTCGATCCCTGCTTTAGCTCAACTCTTAATCAATTACAGAGTTTTATTATTATTATTTATTTATCCTGTTTGTACAAATTGCATTACATGTGATGATGTAAAGACACATGTCGATAGTGCGTATAATCATTGACAGCTGTGTTTCTATTATACAACATTAAGGTCTTGTTATGGGTTATATACATGGGGTTGTTGGCTTAAATTACCATATATATATATACTTAAGTAAGGAAATTTTAATAAGTCACATCGTATATCCTCCCTTTCCATTTATCCAAAACGGGAACTCAACAGAGGCATTATTGAATGAGTGCAGAAATCCTCTTCATGGATAAGCAACTTGGTCTTGTAAAGAAACAAAATAAACTTCGAGTATGCCTAGATCCAAGAGACCTAAACAAAGTGATTAAAAGACCTCATTTTCAAATTCCGACCCTAGACGAAATACTGCCAAGTTTAAATAATGCTAAGATATTTACTGTCATTGATGCTAAAGATGGTTTTTGGCAAGTAAAACTTGATAGCCAAAGTAGTGATTTGACTACATTTTGGACGCCGTTTGGCAGGTATAAATGGCTTCGAATGCCCTTTGGAATTTCAGCTGCCCCAGAAGAATTTCAGAGACGTCTACATGAAGTGATTGAAGGCCTTGAAGGCGTAGAAGTAATAGCTGATGACATTTTGGTTTTTGGAAAGGGGAACACCACTGAAGACGCTATCAGAGATCATAACATCAAATTAGAACAGTTATTGATGCGAGCACAAGAAAGAAATTTAAAATTTAACAAAGACAAAATTCGATTGTGTTCAAATCATGTCAATTACATGGGACACATTTTGTCTGATGAGGGTCTTAGACCTGATCCTGGAAAAGTGGAGGCGATAAAGGATATGTCCAGACCCCAAAATGTAAGAGAAATACAACAATACCTAGGTTGTATCAATTATTTAACGAAATTTCTGCCCAGACTTTCTGAGGTTGTACAACCACTGAGAGTTTTAACTCAAAAGTGCATGTCATGGAGTTGGAGTGAGCCTCAAGAACAGGCATTTATATTATCAAAAGAACTGGTTACCCAAGCTCCCGTGCTAAAATATTTCGATCCAAGTCTGCCTGTGACAATACAAAGTGATGCCAGTGACAAAGGTCTAGGAGCAGTTCTCTTACAAGAAGAACAGCCTGTTGCATATGCATCGAAAGCATTAACAAACACAGAAACTCGATACGCTCAAATTGAAAAAGAGTGTCTATCAATAGTATTTGCCTGCGAACATTTCTATCAATACATTGCAGGAGGCACCAAGGTTCATATAGAGACAGATCATAAACCTCTTGAGAATATATTTAAAATGTATATTTGTAGGATTTCTCTTACATTACATTTGGAAATATATATCTATATATATTTATATACATACGATGAATATAGTACACGCCCAGATTTACATGTGACCTATAGTTGAGTATCAATGTAAGACTCACTCCTACATCTAGATGACTAAATTCCATCTTTTGACTTAGACATACAAATGTAACACTCGCTAAATGCTTACATCAACATGTGTAATAACCAAATTTACACTCAGATATACACTCGATATGGTACGACGAACACAAAGATCCATATTAATAATCAAAATATGTAGTTTGTTCCAAGATAAATTTTGGGATGTAAGATACGCTCTTACATTACATCATACACGGTAAATATTGTATACACTCGGATTTACATGTGTCTTGTAATTGAGCATCGATTGTAAAGACATCTATATCTTGATCTCATCTAACTCAAAAAAAAAAATCCAGGTGTATACATATTCACAGTTTATGGTAAGGCAATGAACTTCTTATAATACACTCAATGTCTATAACATACGCACCAAGGTTTATGTGTGATATGTGGTTTGATATAGACATTAGGACACATTATATAATTTACCGCATCAACTTTATTCGACAAAGAAAGAGATTTTGCAAAAAAAAAAGGTATAAAACAAATTGTATTTACTATGACATGACGTAATTAGGTAAAAATATAGAAAATCCAATATTCTTAACAGGTTTAATACCCTAAATTCCTAAATACAAAAAGGACATATCTGAAATTATATGGTCTATCTAAATCTTGTATTGCTATGGTTTTTATTTAACATAATATAAATCTATAACGCCTCATTTCAAAGGTGATCTTGCTTGGGCAAGATATAATTTATTTATTAAAGCATGGATAAGTCCCTCTCTCAATATGAACTCGCCATAAATGACAAGATGTCTTGATTAGGCAAAAAAAAATCCTTTATATCTATCATGACTTCGTCATGTTTCTATATAAACCTTACAACAAAAATCTATATTAAAACTTACCTAAAAATTCTCGACTACATACCTATCTCCCGATGAAAGATCTCATGTGCCCCTTTCGAAAGCTTGGTCCATACTCAATGGTTGCTCGATCCCGCCCAAAAAAAAAATCTCGCCCCCCTATCCCTTTTCTTCAGCGCCCTCAATCCCAAACTCCCACAGAATAATAAATCTTGAATATACTAAATTCTCGAAATATTAAATAGAAAAAAATAATATTAATATAGTTAAAATTTAAGGAATAAAATAATATTTTATTAAATTTTTATTTAAAAAAAAATGAATTAGAAATATTCTTACTCGGCTTATGAAAGATCAATCTAACATAAATATTAACCAAAATTCGGAAATTATCTGTCTTATTGAGAGAAAATAGTATTTTATTAAATTTTTATTTTTAAGGAAAATTATGAATTAGAAATATTCTTACTCGGCTTATGAAAGATCAATTTAAAATAAATATTAACCAAAATTCAGAATTTATCTGTCTTATTGAGAGATAAATTTAGATTAACAATGGAATTAAAATCCAATTTTAGGATGCTACCCCTCTGAGAGACTTATATGCTAATTTCTTCTTTAAGAAATCCCAAAATATTAATAAATGGTCCCCATCTATCAAAATGTGATGTCACAGGTCATATATATACAAGAATTAAAAGGGAGGTTTTACAAAGGCGCATGCTCGATGTCCGTTTCTTCTTGTTGAGGTGGCTTCTCCACTGTCCGTCAGCTTTCTGCTTATGTTTTGGTTGGACTCCTGCTTCTGTTTTCGTCGGGCTTCTGACTACTTAATCAGGGGCCGATATCATCCTCCTCCAGTAGATCTTGGAATCGCTTCCAGGGCTGTGCCTTCCCTTGATATATCTTAGTATTCACGTCCAGGGCTGCGTCTCCCCTCCGGCTTGGTCTTTGAACCACCGTCGGCCATTGCCGTGGGACATCCATCTGTACACCAAACACTTTCGGCGAGACACTGCGTGTATGTACATAGGATGTAAAAGAATGTTTACATCTTTGTTGGGTCTGTTTGGTGGAATGTGACCCAACAATTCCTCCCCTGCCAGAGTGAAAGAATGAGTTTATTTCAATTCATATCTGATCAAATATTCCATGAGAAAATATGAAATTGGGAGAAATGCATTCTTTTACGATACCACTATGCAATCAATGACACTCCGGCAAAGGGGGAACAGACGGGCCATGGAACCTGGGGCAGGTTAATTCATCGTGATTACAGAAGGAAGTTCTACCCTACCATTCTATGGGCAATGTACTAAGCCCATCCTTTTGCTGTCTGTATTCCAGGGAGTCTTGACCCAGATGTGAGTCGAATCCACACATCCCCGACCGCAGTCCCAGTGGGTGGAGATGGGGTGGTCTATACACAGGTTCTGTGCAAAACAGATTCTTATGCCATTCGGGTTAACATAATAATTATGGGCGCCAAGGAATTGTTTGTGTTAATATAGATATGTACAACTCCTAAAACATATCTCAAAATAAATTCTTTATTTAGCTCTAGATAATGGGGTGCATGTGATAGTCTTATAATACAAGGGCAACAACAAAAGATATGATTATATACGGTTACATAGGGAAAAGGATTAATGGTGATACATAAGATTAAATAATAACAACAAATATGGTCAATAACGAGGGAAGAGATATAAACCAAACAAAAAAAATGTATGAACATGATATATATATCTAGAGGAGAAACATCTTTGATATAGAAGATATAAATGATAAACAAAAATATATATGCTGTGGTTAGGTTTCTCATTCAGTATATCTGGCTGAAGATGGTAACAATGCTGCTACCGAAATGTCACACTCCACCTACCTATTAGGACTTGGTCCCGGTATCATGTGTCCATAATCAATAATCCAGACTGATCTTGCTTTACATATATATATATATATAGATATACAAGAATATAATATGGAATGGTATATGATATACGATAATATTGAATATATAGTAATAATAAACGATTAGATGTGCACTGAGGGGTCTAATTCATCTCACTAGCATCTCAAAACTCATATGTAATATTTTAAAATTTTATTCTTATCAACTCGTCATTGGGAGTGTTTTTGTCTGGCATGCTCCCCGTCTCTCTCAATCCAAGGGAAAATTTATATGAGGAAATCTTGGTATTTAACTACTTCCCCAAACCAGATTATTTCTAATCACCTTATCGTGATGACAATCTCACCTATATTTGTTCTTTACCTGAACATGTAGTTAACCCCTACTATGCATTACTTAGATTATCTATAGAATGTGTACTCATATTCTGACCAATAACTCGAGTTCTCAATATCCCTCTGAAAAAACTTTATTCTGTGTCTAAATAAAATAAGATTAGCTCATTGCTCTAGGCCATTTTGCGGCCGAATCGATCTTCCCAAAAAAAAAATTATTCCCTTTCAAATCTGGAACGCTATATTGGCTTGTTCTGGCAATCTGCTTATAAAGTTCATTTTGTGTCCTACTAATTTAAAATTTAACCTATCTTATAATGAATTACTCTTAAAAAAAAATCTATATACTAATTGATGTTTAGACTTAAATTCATTCTAACTAAACGTATGGTAGACTAATAGTCTTTAATTAAGTGAATAACCCTTGCTAGCCTGGGGCGATATAAAACGCAAAGAATCCGGACAGTCCATCTGTCACTTTGCTATCTGGTACCTAAAAATCTGTAGACGGAATCGCTTCGTCTAATCATAACTTGTTTCTTACATGCTCAATTGTTAACCCTCATTAGAAAACCCCTTTAGGCTTTTACTTATAGACAAGGAGTTATAGGGAAATCGATTTCTCTACCCAGCGCATGTTTTCTAAGCTCGTTCATCGGGTAATTTGTTCCAGGCTGCGCAATATATAAAAGAGCTCCCAACGTGCCGATCCACTCCAACCTCCCGATTGAATCACCCTCATTCCAGCCACGCCTAACGCGTCGTAAACTACGATGTCAGATCGGTTATCCGAGGTTTGTCGCTGTCACTTAGTTTGCGACGTCGGCAACTGAATCTCCCCACCTAGCACAA
>CP092875.1:15382816-15523919 GCA_030710605.1 Cordylochernes scorpioides | reverse complement strand
CCCTTTAGGGCTTTTACTTATAGACAAGGAGTTATAGGGAAATCGATTTCTCTACCCAGCGCATGTTTTCTAAGCTCGTTCATCGGGTAATTTGTTCCAGGCTGCGCAATATATAAAAGAGCTCCCAACGTGCCGATCCACTCCAACCTCCCGATTGAATCACCCTCATTCCAGCCACGCCTAACGCGTCGTAAACTACGATGTCAGATCGGTTATCCGAGGTTTGTCGCTGTCACTTAGTTTGCGACGTCGGCAACTGAATCTCCCCACCTAGCACAAAGTTCACCTGATACCTCTCCGCTTCCTCTAAAGAGGAGGGGACTTGCAGGCTTTTGGCCTGACCGTGACCTTCCACAAATCCCCAGTCTGAGAATCGAGACATGGTCATTGCCTACGACTCTTAGAATTCAAGTTGATATAATGAATATTACTTGAATACTCTAACAAAGAAATCCTGCTCATACTCCTTTGAAAGGAGATCTTATCAAAAATGGAGCGAATATTTTCCTAACAATAGAGATGTATAGTCCTGTGAGGCTATCGTTCCTAACAAATACAGAAATCAAATTTAAAATTGAACCTATTAGTTCCCTAATCCTATGCTAAAGTACCTTTGGTCTTTACAGTATAATTGTTTTTAACCTTCTTACACATTCATTAAACCAATCCATTCATACACCCTCCCCCCCCCATCATTCACTGTTTGCATTCAAACTAAAGTTAAAAGCTGCTACACAAGCCAAAGTACTATAATTATCATCATTGATAGATCCTAATAATAACAAATTTTTCAGGACAAATGTGAAATCAAATAAAGTATACCTAATTAATATGAATCGGGAGCCAAAGCCCTATTTACTCAAATAAAGTGCCTCTTACAAACTCTAATACAAATTACCTACTCATAGATAAATATTATTTATACTTAAACAAAATTAATAAAGTTTGATTGTTAACAATCAATGCTGAAATCTAACCTAACACTTTAACTGTGTGTCTCACAATTTGAAAATCTTCTTATCTTGACACTTGGTGTGTAAACAAACGAATCATCAAAACTAGCACTTAAATGGAGCGAACTGAACTTCAAGCATTTACCTCATTGCCGAATATGATAGGTCTACAAGTGTTTTGCCAACGCTGCTTCCCATATAGGATCATTAGCATTCCTCTTTCCCTGCTATTCAGCTAAACTCTTTCTTTGGACTTATAGGGCTTTTGGTACCCAGCTCGTTCTGGAGTTTAGCAACAGAGGTTACTTGTTGCTCTATCATATCAATTCTTAGACTGTAATTGCCTTACACACTCTCATTAGAAATTCTCTTTGGACTGTATTCTGGACCTATGGAGTTATAGGGTGTCCAGTTTTAACCCAGCGCATATTCCGAATCAACCCGTAGCGAATATGTTACAAGCACAGCAATTATCTAGAGCGTCTAAGTCCCTTAGTTAATCTTGAGGTTGAACCTCTGTTCAAAACCTGCAATAAAAAGATCGAAACAAAATATACTATTGAACTCACAACTTAATTCACAATTTGCTATCAATACAGAATAGCCTCCTCACACACACAATAAAAAAAAAACTGAAATTTCTTTAAGACCACAATCTAGGGTCTTTAACTCACATTCTCACCCCCCCCCCCCCCCCCCCCCCCCCCCCCATACTATGATCAAAATTTAATTAAACTTTAGTACACAATCTATGGATTTTGCTTATTGGCAGCCTATGCATGAACTACACTCAGTGGGCCTCTTGACCCTGGTCGAATGGCGTACTTCAGCGCCGCCAACATTGCCACCAATGTCTCTATTAACTATCTCTAGCGGGTTTCTCAAGATTGTCGTCTCTTGTGGTCCCTCTGGTTCTACTGTTGGATAAAATTGTAACATAACAATAAAAAGAAACTAAAATATTCCTAAATCATATCCTGACAGGTTGTACAAGCTCTTCAAAACGGTGTGTCATATTAAAACAAGGTTGTGAGACACTCTTAATTATATACTATACTAAAATGAGGCTGAGCCAATTCTACACTAGGAGAACACGAAAACCCAAGATGTCGTCCTTGTAGCGAGCATGGAGCCCTATCACAACCCCGAAGTACAAGAACAGATTGCCTAAGGTCTTGTGACCGACTAGTAAGCAGCGGGATGCCGTTTCTCGTGTTGAGGGAGCGATGTCAGGAGGACAGAGTTTCCTGGTATTCCCTCTTATCTGGCACGACCGGTCGGGGTAAACAGTGGCGTCACGTGAAAGGAGGAAATATCTGAGTTCCCCCCTCTTGCTCTAACTGTTGGGTCGATTTGGCTCATGTAAATAGTAACTCTTATACTATATCTAAAATCTCTCATATAACTTATTAAATAAAACGGTGTAAAATGGTGTTCTATACAAGGATAAGGTTGTGACAATTTTCTCTAAATGACACATTAACACTAAAACAAATTGTGAAAATCTTTAAAAATGGCAACAAACACTATAGCAAGGTTGTGAGGCGATATGCTGCACAAAGGCAATGTTGAGACAAATAACACACAAACACTGAAACATGGTGTTAAAGCTCCTTTCAACACTTAACACTAGAACACACGTTATAAAAAAAAAAGAACTGCAAACTGTTTAAAGTTCACCATGACACTAAGACAAAATTGTTAACAAAAATAAAGTAGGAAAAAACTGGAAGTTTAGAACACACGTTATAGTTTAAAATAAAAAGAAAACTGCAAGCTCTTCAAAGTTCACCATAACACTAAGACATATTTGCTATTTAATATATAACCTAATATTGTAATTAATAAAGACCTATCTATATTAATTAGTGTATACTGTTGCTGAAACTTAGGTAAATCAGCTTACACAAACCCCCAGTGCATAATATGTATTATTTTAAAAGAAATATTTCTATCGAGGCGATATTGCGGCCGACAGCTACGCTTTACACATTAAGTGTACTTTCTTCTATCAACCTTTATCTACTATTTACAAAACTCTTTATCCAACTTTTTTCAATTCTTTCTCTTTCAACATCTTTCTGCATCTTTCTATCTCTTTCTCATCAACATTCAACGCTTTCTCACTCTTTCATCATCCTTCATCATCCTCGACGCCTTTCAACTTACTTCCATCGCATCTCTCTTCAACGCTTTCAACACATTTCATCTCTTATTCATCACCTTATAACACAGTTCAACGCCTTTTTCATCATATTTCATCGCCTTTTCATCATATTTCATACACCTCTTTCATCACCTCTCTCTCATCTCTCTTCCATCACTTTCTACACATTTCACTGCCTTTTCATCCCTATGAAGTCTCTTCGAAACCCGTCATCGGGATCTGGATCCCGATCTATTATCACTCTTAATTTTGAACTACTCTAGCGGCTATCCCTCCCCTGCCAGCTCTATACAAAAGTCTGACACTCGTTCAGGGCGGGAGCCATCGCAGAATTTCGAGGAAAATTCCAAAGAACCCGTTTCCACCCCTTTAATCTCCCCTTCGAGGAGATAAACTCTTCCTGGGTGCATTGAAACCAACTAGTTATGATAGCTTACTAGTAGAGGCGCTATTCTCACTGCCTCTGCTGTATATCAGGATGAACTATTAATTATTACTAGTGTAATATTATTCCAACAGCCTATGACCTTTAAGCTTTATAACTCCATATACACTCGGCGGGGTAGTTACCTTGTTAAGAAAACCTATAATGTCATAGATCATTTAGAGAGAGAACATAACAAATTTGTGCGAATAGTTTGCTTCAACTATTGATTGTAAGCCTATTAAACTCGTTCTCTTTAGGTTGGCTCGCTCATTAGTCTTCGATTTTTTCATTCAATGGTCATATTGAGTCCACATGGGTGCTAAACGTAAACTGTATCAAAATGGTGTAGTTTTCTAGTTTTCGAATTATATGACAGTTAGAAAAAAAAATTCTGGAAATATCTCGCACTGGCTACTATTAAAAAAATTGAATGGGGTACAACTCCGATCTTACAGGATACCTCATGGCTCATAGAATTGAATCGCTCATTTCTCACTAAAATATTCACACAGGGTATGGAGGTCTCCAGTGGTTCTATAGCTATTGGTCAACTAAATTAATTGATGGCAGGCATTGAAGTTAGTTTAAAGGCTCATGTGCTGTTTTGTCATGCGTCTTTATGTCATCTGCAAAGGAAAGTGTCGCCTCAAGGACCTAATTCTGGGACTAACATCCGCTGCACATTTCAGGAAGGAGTGGTCGTCCATACAATAGCAAGATATCATTTTGCTGCCAATGTACAATGTTGAGCATTTTCCATGTCGTCATTTTGTCGATCCCCAATCTTCTAGGGTGTTTCTTTAAGCATTTCTTGATGTCATTTAATGCTTCATGCGATCCCGCCCGGCATTCAATAAGTAGTATTTGATCGTACCACCTCCAGGAGACCATCCCATTGCGGCCGAATCATTTCCACCCAACTTATAACGCCGTCCATATCGCGTAATTGAAATTAGTGTAAAACTCAAAGAATAAGACCTAAATCTCTTAATTCTTTACTAATTTCAGTTGGCTCAACATAAATCTTCTCAATTATTATTTTAGTACAGTGGCGTGACATGTCACACTTCTTCTAGTTCTTTCGCAAGCTCGATTAATCCCAGTGAAAGCCAGTTCAGGCGTCAATCCCGTGCTAACCCGTCATGCATGACTTCAAATTTGGAAATTATTAGACCTGAATATTTGCAGTGGCATCTGCTTTCACTGAAAGTATTTAAGACATAAGGCTGCCTCTTATCTTGTTTAAATCACTGTCTTTACTCCCATATGCCTGTGTAAACTTTAACCATGACCTTATCAATTCTCAAAATTCTGCCTATCGAATATCCTGAGAATCAATGTTCTTCTTGTCTACGGCGGATTAACACAATAATTGTTCCCTAGAGTTATCTGCGTCGAGTGGTCAGTCTGTATTACTAATTCTCCACTCTAACTCCAGGATTCCTTTATCTACTCAGGCTGTTCAAAAATTTTCAAGACAGTTGTTCAAATCCCCAATGATAATCTGCTAAATTTCGATAATTATTGGAATTCTCATTAAACAGAATAACTACACCTTCCTGACACAGAAGTGTCCAGCATCAAGATATGACGTACTGCCCATTTCTTTATTTTATGACTGTGTCAAATTACAACTGAAGAAACATACTAAGCATATAACTGGTTTAAATTTCATGTAATCTCATCATGCCTTCTGCTGGCAAATATTTACTGTAAAATTTAATACTATCAAGATGGTTTTATTTGTCCTCATCCAAAAAAAAATGTTTCAGAAATAGAATCTTGGAAATCTCTACTTAAGACAAAAAAATTGCACATTTATCAATTCAAGATAACCTTCCCTTGTCAGAGTGTATACAGGATATTCAATATCATATGCTGTTGGGGGCATCATGGAACAAAAAGTCGGTTGCCTGGCGCGTCTTTTTAGCCGCCATTTTGAAAGTTCGCTGTGATTGTATTTCGACATGTAATCATCTGTAGTAAACTATGCCATATCAAAATTATGATCCTATTCAACGTTTCGATGAAGCAAGCAAATCTATACGCTTTCCTAAGATATCGGGGTTAAGTTTTAAACGAAAATGCACATTCATATAAGGTTAACAAAATAATCAAAAATACTGTTTTTTTTTATTTAGCATGCGTTTCCAGGAATCTATATCGGTTGTTACCAAAAAAAAAATGATCATTACACGAAATAAGGCTAAGGAAGAGAATTTCGGGAAGGTATGTTTAAACTTGTTTACGATCAATATTCGAAGCGAACACTTAGACCTGGACATTCTGTTCATATATGGACATAGAAATTAAAATAAGCAATCATAGTATCGAATAAAAGAATGAAATACTAGCATGCTATTAAACCTTTAGGATGAGATCACTAGATAATACAGGAAAACATGATTGAAAACGTTTATAAATTAATTAAGTCGCATGAATTATATGCATTAGATAAGAGGATAAATGCTTTAGATCATTATATTGAAAACGTTAAATAACATATAGATAAGAGAGGACAAAAGGCACAATCTGGCAAAAACAACAAAGAAAATGTACCTCCATATCTATCGAGTGGAAATTTTGTGTTGGATAAATTATTTGAAATAAATCGTTAAGCCTTGGTTTACAAATTATAAGTCATATTGACCCTAAAAAAATAATGGTGAAGAATTAAGAGGGGATGGAACATTTCAAGCGTGAAGCCTTAAATACAGAAATATGACTGGAGACCTTAATAAAAATTAAACAAATCCATAGGCACCTATGTGTATATACAACCACTCTATAGAGTAAATATACACGCGTCCATCGACCGCCATTTTGAAAATTTTACCGTGATTCGGTCGTCACGCAAACATCGTGAATTATACCATATCGAGAATAAATTGGCAATTCAACGATTTAAAGGAGCGAGCTAAGCTATACGCTTGTCTACAATATCGGGGTTAGATTTTAAAAGAAAATCGTATATTCACATAAAGTTGACAAAAAAAAATAAAATCAAATACTGCGCATGACACTGTACCTTAGTCAAGAGAATGAATGCTTTAAACAAAATGTTGAATAATACACACAATATTTAGTTATTTAGTAAAATCAAACTGCTAAAGCCATAAAGGCGTTCCGCCTTCCCATAACCAAGAGAATGAAATAAATGTGGAGATCGTCTCTGGATACATCATATCTACCCAATGTCTGCCAAAAAAAAAATCGGTAGTTATGCATGTCTGAATGCGACAGGAAGTTAGAAATAAATAATGTAGATTCACTAAAAGTTGTTAAATATAATGATATACATGATACCAATAAATACTGCTGTATCACTTAATAATTAAAATGTGCATGACCGAGGGAAATTATTCTTTTGGCTAAAAAAACCTATTCTAGAAAGGCGAAACCTATAAGATATAAAATGAAATAAGTGGATTTACAAAATTAAAATAAACAAAGCTAAAGGCCCATGAATAAGAAAAGCTACATAAATATAATTATTAATCAAAAACGAAGATTATGTCCAGACCTTTTACTCATATTGCTGCAAAATTACGAAAAAAAAATACTTCGAGGTAAACATTGTCTTGGTCAGCAAAAAAAAATGACAAATCACAAAATGACTAAATGGAAACGACAAGCGAAATTACCAGGACAAATAAAATTTAAAATATATAGAAACCACTATACTTTGGTCTATTCTGAATTATTACATTACACAGGCTATGCCTTTAAAAGATATATCAGGAAAAGCTCCGAAATCACGCTTATCCTAGTAAGCTAAATACTCTTGAGATAATCATAAAGTATCAAATAAACGATTGGATTACCAAAGGAAAAATAAAGTTTAAAAATAATAGTCCCGTAAATATGTAAAATTGGCTTTATCATGTGGAAATCCTGCTGGATGGAAATAATTGGGAATAAAACTATCAAACCTTGGTATTAAATAAGTCGCATTGATTTTTATAATTCAGAGGTAATGATGAAAAACTAAAAGGAAGTTGGAATATATAAGACGGGAAGTCTTAAATACAGGAAATGTAACTGAAGACCTTAATAAAATTAAACAAGTCCATAAGCACCTATGTGCATATATGGACATAGAAATAAAATAAACAATCACTCTATAGAATAAAATGTGTACGCGTCCATCGATTGCCATGTTGAAAATCTTTACCGTGATTGAACAGTCACGCAAATATCGTGAATTATACCATATCGAGGAAAAAAAATTGACAAATTCGACGTCTTAAAGAAGCGATCTAAACTATACGCTTGTCTACAATAACAGGGTTAGATTTTAAAAGAAAAATCGTATATTCATATAAAGTTGGCAAAAAAAATAAAAGTCAAAAACTGCGCATGACAATGTACCTTAGTCAAGAGGATGAATGCTTTAAACGAGATGCTGAATAGTACACACAATATTTAGTCATTTTGTAAAATCAAACTACTAACGCCATAAAGGTGTTTCTCCTTCCCATACCCAAGAGATTGAAATAAAATATGGAGGTTGTCCCTGGGTACATCATATCTATTCAATGCCTGTTTAAAAAAAATATCAATAAGTGTGCATGCCCAATTGCGAAAGGAGATTAGAAATAAATACATAATGCAGACTCATCTAAAGTTGATAAGATATAATTATATAAACGATGTCAATAAATACTGCTGCATCACTTTACAAAATGTAAGATGAAATAAGTGGATTACAAAATCAAATAATCAAAGCCAAAGACCCGAGAATAAATAAAACTAAATAAATACAATTATATAGTAAAACGAACGTTACGTCCAAACATTAAAGAAAAATGTGAGATACTTCGAGATAAGTATTGTCTTAGTTAGCAAGAAATCGACAAATCACAAGATGACAAAATAAAATGACAAGCGAAATTATTAGGACAATTAAAGATTTAAAATATATAGAAATAAAGGAAAAAATATCAGTATGAAATAACTTGAAAAAAAAAATAAATCAAAAGATTAATTGCGAGCCTATATGAGATCAACTTAACCGCGTGATAAATGTACGTTTTTCCTTCAAACTAGATAAGAAAAACAAAGATCTTCAATCTTTGTGTTTACATTGATAATGCTCGACATTGGAAAGATAAGAGAAGACCAGGTGTACTATGTCAATAACAAAGTTCAAAACATCTCCAGATTTATCAAGTGGAACCAGTTTCCTAAAAAAAAATTACTCAAATATAAAATCTATTAAACCTTGAAATAATGCTTTGAATTGTTATCTAGACAACGTTAAATATTATAAAGATTAAAGAATAGCTAAGAGAGCATTCTAATAAAATTCAAAATATCTTTAGTCTTATTGAGTGGAAATTCTGTGGGACGGAAATAATTAAAATATATAAAAATTATTATACTGTAGTAAAAGAAAATAAGCTTCATTTATCCTATAATAAAGAAGGTAATGATGAAAAACAAAGGAAGATAGAATATTTAAGACGTGAAATACCTACCCGCAAAAGCGGGAAGGATAGTAAGACCAACCTTTAAAGTCGAGAGCTGGCCGCGGACTGTCCTCTCATTGTTTTCTCACTTTCCAGCTAAAGTCTGTACATGTGTTTTTCCACATGTCCTTCCCCCCTCGAAAACATCTTGCATGCACATCTGTTGTTTTTCACGTCAATCATCCCCCCTCTCTCCAGATGTGGACGCAACCCCAACTTGTCAATCAAAAGACATCCCTAGAGATTCTAAATTTGGAGCTCGTGGGAAATTCTCAGGTTTCTGAGAAAACAATATTTCTAGGCTTAAGTTAGCGTCCCTAAGTTTCATTATCCATACAAAGGAAGGAACCATTTCTCCACTTTAACATAAGACGCTTCTATAGATTTGAAAATTGAAAGGTTAGAACAATATATATGCTAAGCTCAAAACAAATTATAACACAAAAAGGAAAATTGCAAAAAAAGGCGTCGTGAATAACGTATTTTTAAATAAAATGAAGCCTTTATCAAAAACCATGATAAGCAGAAAATTGCAAAGGCGCCGTGGTTAGATAAAGAAATCTTTCGATTCCAAAAACAGCAAGGAAGAAATTATTTCTCCAATATATTCGAAACTTATAAAAAAAATGGTACACTTTAACATAAGGCGCTTCTGTAGATTTGAAAATTGAAAGGTTAGAACAATATATATGCTAAGCTCGGGAAAATAACGATCATTTCTTTTGTCGTGTGAACTAAGAAATTAAAAAAAATTAATGTGTACACTAGACATAATGTTAAAAATAACAATAAAACGGTTAAGATTATGTCTATATTAAACTTCTTTTATCGAGTTTATCGGTCACTTCTTTTATCGAGTGAAACTGAGAAATAAAAAGCTCGTGGGTTTCTATTTAAGCCAAACGTATTTCTTTTATATGCTAACAATTATCCAGCGAAAATTCATATGGCATGCATTTTCATATTTTAAACTTGAGTAAATTTTTTACAATTAAAATATGCAGTGATACCTAATTTCTTAATCTCAGGGATTCGCAGGCCTACTTTTTGCAAATTTTAATTTTATTAAAATTTGGAATTTTCGGGAGGCTCGGCCCCACGTTAAGTGGCGCTAATTGTAGGATTTCTCTTACATTACATTTGGAAATATATATCTATATATATTTATTTACATACGATGAATATAGTGCACGCCCAGATTTACATGTGACCTATAGTTGAGTATCAATGTAAGACTCACTCCTACATCTAGATGACTAAATTCCATCTTTTGACTTAGACATACAAATGTAACACTCGCTAAATGCTTACATCAACATGTGTAATAACCAAATTTACACTCAGATATACACTCGATATGGTACGACGAACACAAAGATCCATATTAATAATCAAAATATGTAGTTTGTTCCAAGATAAATTTTGGGATGTAAGATACGCTCTTACATTACATCATACACGGTAAATATTGTATACACTCGGATTTACATGTGTCTTGTAATTGAGCATCGATTGTAAAGACATCTATATCTTGATCTCATCTAACTCAAAAAAAAAATCCAGGTGTATACCTATTCACAGTTTATGGTAAGGCAATGAACTTCTTATAATACACTCAATATCTATAACATACGCACCAAGGTTTATGTGTGATATGTGGTTTGATATAGACATTAGGACACATTATATAATTTACCGCATCAACTTTATTCGACAAAGAAAGGGATTTTGCAAAAAAAAAGGTATAAAACAAATTGTATTTACTATGACATGACGTAATTAGGTAAAAATATAGAAAATCCAATATTCTTAACAGGTTTAATACCCTAAATTCCTAAATACAAAAAGGACATATCTGAAATTATATGGTCTATCTAAATCTTGTATTGCTATGGTTTTTATTTAACATAATATAAATCTATAACGCCTCATTTCAAAGGTGATCTTGCTTGGGCAAGATATAATTTATTTATTAAAGCATGGATAAGTCCCTCTCTCAATATGAACTCGCCATAAATGACAAGATGTCTTGATTAGGCAAAAAAAAAATCCTTTATATCTATCATGACTTCGTCATGTTTCTATATAAACCTTACAACAAAAATCTATATTAAAACTTACCTAAAAATTCTCGACTACATACCTATCTCCCGATGAAAGATCTCATGTGCCCCTTTCGAAAGCTTGGTCCATACTCAATGGTTGCTCGATCCCGCCCAAAAAAAAAATCTCGCCCCCCTATCCCTTTTCTTCAGCGCCCTCAATCCCAAACTCCCACAGAATAATAAATCTTGAATATACTAAATTCTCGAAATATTAAATAGAAAAAAATAATATTAATATAGTTAAAATTTAAGGAATAAAATAATATTTTATTAAATTTTTATTTAAAAAAAAAATGAATTAGAAATATTCTTACTCGGCTTATGAAAGATCAATCTAACATAAATATTAACCAAAATTCGGAAATTATCTGTCTTATTGAGAGAAAATAGTATTTTATTAAATTTTTATTTTTAAGGAAAATTATGAATTAGAAATATTCTTACTCGGCTTATGAAAGATCAATTTAAAATAAATATTAACCAAAATTCAGAATTTATCTGTCTTATTGAGAGAAAATAGTATTTTATTAAATTTTATTTTTAAAGAAAATTATGAATTAGAAATATTCTTACTCGGCTTATGAAAGATCAATTTAAAATAAATATTAACCAAAATTCAGAATTTATCTGTCTTATTGAGAGATAAATTTAGATTAACAATGGAATTAAAATCCAATTTTAGGATGCTACCCCTCTGAGAGACTTATATGCTAATTTCTTCTTTAAGAAATCCCAAAATATTAATAAATGGTCCCCATCTATCAAAATGTGATGTCACAGGTCATATATATACAAGAATTAAAAGGGAGGTTCTACAAAGGCGCATGCTCGATGTCCGTTTCTTCTTGTTGAGGTGGCTTCTCTCCGTCAGCTTTCTGCTTATGTTTTGGTTGGACTCCTGCTTCTGTTTTCGTCGGGCTTCTGACTACTTAATCAGGGGCCGATATCATCCTCCTCCAGTAGATCTTGGAATCGCTTCCAGGGCTGTGCCTTCCCTTGATATATCTTAGTATTCACGTCCAGGGCTGCGTCTCCCCTCCGGCTTGGTCTTTGAACCACCGTCGGCCATTGCCGTGGGACATCCATCTGTACACCAAACACTTTCGGCGAGACACTGCGTGTATGTACATAGGATGTAAAAGAATGTTTACATCTTTGTTGGGTCTGTTTGGTGGAATGTGACCCAACATATTCACCAAGTTCCAAAAAGATTACAAAGAATGCTTCTAAGATTGCAGCGATATAATTTAGAGGTCAAGTATAAACCTGGAAAGCAAATGTATATATCAGATTGTCTATCAAGGAAATATCTTATGAAGACAGGTGATAGAAATGAGCTTAATTTTGAAGTATATCTAAATGATGACAAAAGCATTTATCGAGAAATTGAAAATATAAAATTGATTGAATTTGTTAATATCTCGACAGCAACGGCAGAACAAATAAGACAACAGAATTGTAAAGATCAAACAATGCAAGTGCTTGTCAATCTAATCAGAAAAGGGTGGCCTAAAAGCAA
Organism: Cordylochernes scorpioides; assembly: GCA_030710605.1. NCBI lineage: Eukaryota > Metazoa > Arthropoda > Arachnida > Pseudoscorpiones > Chernetidae > Cordylochernes > Cordylochernes scorpioides. Next base: position 15,511,277 of record CP092875.1, on the reverse strand, counting down.
ATATAAAGTTCCTAGGAAGGCCATGGAATATTGGAAATTTAGAGATGAACTGACCGAACAAGATGGGATAATTTACAAAGGACAAAAAGTAATAATACCAAAAACATTACGATCAGAGCTACTCAACCAAGTTCACGCCAGTCATCATGGAGTAGCAGCATCGCTGGCCAAAGCTCGACAAGCAATTTTTTGGCCCGGGATGAATCAATCTATAAAAGAAACAGTTGAGAAGTGCAAGGCCTGTCTAGCATTTCAACCAAACACTCCTTACAGATATAGTTCTATAACGTGTGGAAATTTCATTTATAAGGAACAAACACACACAAACAGATCAGCATTGCTATTGCATTTACATATAAATAGATTTTATGAAAAATGCTGACTTGATGGGAAAAAATGTAAGTCAATATCTAAATCAGCATTCCAAATAACATATAAATCAGTTGAAACTTCTCTTGAATTTGCAAAAATTTCAATTTTGCAGCCATGTGTAATAAAAACGTTATTAAAGTGTAAAAGCTGTTATTAAAGTGAAAAATGTTGTTAATAAATTTTGAAATGTTGTTATCAAACGAAAAATTTAGTTAATATTGTGTAAATTATCGTCATTAAATGTAAATTGTTGTCTCAAAATTGCAAAAAAAAAAAAAAAAAACTATGTATATCAAAATCCAAGAAAATTAAAAGTTCAATTAAAATGGGAAAGGTGTCCAATAAAATAGAAAAGTAAAATTAATTGAAAAGGTTATATATAGAGTTGAAATGCGTAATACAATTAAAATGCATTCTTCAAAAGTATCTGATAAATGCTATACTCTGTTAAATCATATTTACGCTTTAAAAATTGCATGTATTATTGCGCAATTATTGATGTCTAATTAATTAAAAAATATATATTATTTATAAATAATATAAATATATAATTAAACCTTTTAAAAATTAATCTTGATTGTGTAATGTTTAATTCGTAAACTTTAATTTCTCATTTATTTTTCAGGTAAGAAATATCTGGAATTAACGGTAAGTAGCACTATTTTTTACGGTATAAATTTTAAATTTGAAAGTTTGGCGTACGTTGTCCGTGAAGCCCGCCAACGATGAAAAGTTACGTATTTTGTTTTCTTTTACACTTTATATAACGATATAAATATAAAAATGCATTTAGTGTTAGCTTTTTAAAAATAATAATATACTTTTTCTGAAAATTTTCATGTTAAAACTTTGAAAATAATTTAATTGTTATTTTTTTTTAAATCCTAAGCAATTGCTCTAACTTCTACACAAGGAGAGAGAGAATAAGGTACGGTATTTTCTTTTATTAATATTGAAAGAATGTGTTTTTGAGATAATTTTTGCGAGCTGTATATTTTTCATACTTTCAAACATTTACTTCCAAAAGGTATTTATATTTTCACTCGTTACCCACGCCCGCATAAAAGGTAAATTGAACTTCAGAAATACATTTTATACATTTTATTGCTTTGTGTTAATTTTTTTTTTTAATGATTAAAAATTACTTACCACAATATACCACCAACATAAATTTCTTGAAATCATTTTTGTGTGGAATACAATTTAGAATTACCCAACGTATTTTTAATTATACATAATCATTAAAATTTAATAAATACGAAACAAATAATTTATTAAAGTTATCTTTTGTTGTGAAATATACATCTCTTTATAATATTATATAATTCATTTTTACAAATACATCTAAGTTTTAGGACTTGATATTTGATACTAACCAAATTATCTATAGTTGACCATGTGAAATAACCTATTGATAACAAATGTATTGTCCACACATATATGTGATTTGATTGTTATTGAAGCTCCAAACTTCATAATAAACTGCAACCTCTTCAAATGAATTGGGGATAAACTGGAATTATTGGGATGCAATGAATCAAACTTGTATCTTATTTCACCAAATAATTAGCTGCCACCCTCAGTGGCACTTAAATTGGCAGTAGTTATGCCATGTTTCATACCTTAACCCCTAACTGGATGGGTGGATTTTTCTTACGTAACTGGACGGGTCGAATAGATTCAACCCACCTATGTAATTTTATGAAATAAGCGTTAGATAATGATTGAAATCAATATTTAAAAAAATATTTAATTAATATATAATTAATATACAGATTTTGACTTTTAAAAATTCTGAATATAATCTATTTACAGTTTTCAAAAATTATTAAAAAAATGTTATTGCAAACGCTTAGTTGACATACAGAGCAAAGGGTTTTTATTTTTTACTGCGCTTTTTGATGGACCTTTTTGGAGTATCAGATTGTTGTGGCATCGTAGTTTCACTTGGTTTACTTGAACCATCATTCTTCTTGAATTGTTGTCTGTAATTGCAGTGGGAGAGAATTGAGATTACGTGTGGCCAGGTGTTCATCAGTCAATGCTCTCCCAAGATCAACAATAAAATGACTCCTTTCTTTTTTACCTTTTTTATCAATCTTATTACCTATTTTCTTTATTTGTTATTATTTTTTTTTTTTGGGAACATAGGAGACACTAAAGTGGCTGTTCCAGAGAAACCGAAAATAGAGGTTCCTGATTCTCTATTAGGGTGCGGTTGAAATTGTGGTGAATCTAAGGTTAGTTCTTTCTCATCGTTCCTAAATATGTAAGGCCATGTTCTTTCAACTTATCAACTAATTCTACTGAAGTGAATCAATTGTCTGCTGGAATATTTCTTCCAAAGTGTAGTCGGCTAATCTCTAAAACATATTTATTTCGGGTTGGCCGGGATAGTTCTCTCTGTTGACTTGATTGATTATTCTACTTATCCAAAGAAAGAAGTGTTATTTTATAAAAAAGGAAGCTAAAAACAGCATAAGATAGAGACTCAAGTATGAGCCACGAGCTAACACTAACACGAAAAATTCTCACGCTTCTGGACAGGCTGGGCGGAATCCGCCCACACATGCAAATTTAACCCCCTCCCAAAACTTACATTTATAAACGATGGATGGAAAATGTTTGTATCACTGTAAAATTAGAATACATGAAAGCTGGTAGCTCTAGGTAAACGAAAAATATATTTTTTTCCTATATTAAATTTATGCATGGGCAGAATCTACCCAACCCGTCCAGTTAAGGGTTAAAAGGTCGTGGAGGATAAAATTCATCCACCTTTAAAAATCTAATTAAGGCAAAATATTTTTTATTTTATATGTAACCCTTAACTGGACGGGTTGGGTAGATTCTGCCCATGCATAAATTTAATATAGGAAAAATATATATTTTTCGTTTACCTAGATGTACCAGCTTTCATGTATTCTAATTTTACAGTGATACAAACATTTTCCATCCATCGTCTATAAATTTCAGTTTTGGGAGGGGGGTTAAATTTGCATGTGTGGGCGGATTCCGCCCAGCCCGTCCAGAAGCGTGAGAATTTTTCGTGTCAGTGTTAGCTCGTGGCTCATACTTGAGTCTCTATCTTATGCTATTTTTAGCATCCTTTTTATAAAATAACACTTCTTTCTTTGGATAAGTAGAATAATCAATCAAGTCAACAGAGAGAACTATCCCTGCCAACCTAAAAAAATATGTTTTAGAGATTAGTCGACCGCACTTTGGAAGAAATATTCCAGCAGACAATTGATTCACTTCGGTAGAATTAGTTGATAAGTTGAAATAACATGGCCTTACATATTTAGGAACGATGAGAAAGAACAAACCTTAGATTCACTACAATTTCAACCGCACCCTAATAGAGAATCGGGAACCTCTATTTTCGGTTTCTCTGGAACAACCACTTTAGTGTCCTATGTTTCAAAAAAAAAAGAAAATCGGTAATCAGATTGATAAAAAAGGTAAAAAAGAAAGGAGTCATTTTTTTGTTGATCTTGGGAGAGCATTGACTGATGAACACCTGGCCACACGTAATCTCAATTCTCTCCCACTGAAATTACAGACAACAATTCAAGAAGAATGATGGTTCAAGTAAACTAAGTGAATCTACGATGCCACAACAATCTGATACTCCAAAAAGGTGCTACAAATGTCCATCAAAAAGTGCAGTAAAAAATAAAAACCCTTTGCTCTGTATGTCAACTAAGCGTTTGCAATAACATTTCTTTATAATTTTTGAAAACTGTAAATAGATTATATTCAGAATTTTTAAAAGTCAAAATCTGTATATTAACTATATATTAATTAAATATTTTTTGAATATTGATTTCAATCATCAATTAGCACTTATTTCATAAAGTTACATAGGTGGGTTGAATCTACCCAACCCGTCCAGTTACGTAAGAAAAATTCACCCGTCCAGTTAAGGGTTAAAAAAATCTGGGATAATGTTTTAAAGTTTAAATAGAATACATAAATTCCTGAGTTATAAAAAATAATGCTCTATTTAAATTATAAAGCACAATTTGGATTATAGATTATAAACACAAGGTAATAAGATCAAATCCAAATAAATAGTGTGTGACATTTCGGTAACAGTGTTATTACCGAAATGTCACACACTATTTATTTGGATTTGGTCTTATTACTTTGTTTTTATGTTATATTTAATTTTTAAATTCAAAAGGCGGAGACGTGCCTCATCACAAAACAATCCTTCAACTTTGCCTCTTATTTTTTTCTTCTTTTTCTTTTATATAAGACCTCCCAACATCTTGAGTATTGAATCAAATTTGATGGCCAGAAAATCAGTAATAGAATATTGCAAATAACATGCATAATAAACATCACTCTCATGACAGGTGATAAAGCAGAATTTGGATTATAGCTACAAGAAAATAAGACCTAATTCAAGTGTGTGATATTTCACTAACAGCGTTGTTACCATTATCTGACAAAAGAATACATGAAAAATATATCACAACACATGTTCTTAAATAGTAGATATTCTATATACAGTTACGAGCGTCATTCTTCATCTCTTAATCAGTTTTAGTCTCTGTCACCGTTTGCTTTTTTTTTGGAATGGCGCCCTCCTATTGGTTGGCTACGCTCACGCCACCTTTGCCCCCCCCCCCCACTCGCTTTTTCGTTTTTGTAACTATTGTGTTGGAGCGGGTCGCTCCTTAAATAAATGCATATATTAGTTAATAACTAAATGGAATCCTCTCTTTTATTTTCCCAGTAAGAGACGCCTACGGAAGCCAACAGTACATAGACAGATAAAGCACATAGGCTATAGTTATTAACTAATATATGCATTTATTTAAGGCGCCAATTTATAATTGTAACAAATAGTATTTGAATAAAAACATTCAATCGGGTAAAACACGGGCGTTGCCCGGGTCATTCGGCTAGTAAATATATAAAAATACCATTTAAGAACATACTGTGATATTTTTTCTCATTTATTCCTTTGTCTGATGATGGTAACAACGCTGTTACCGAAACGTCACACACTTTTATTTATTCAGATTTGGTCTTATTACCTTGTGTTTATAATTTTAATCCAAATTGTGCCTTATCAGACAATGTGTTGAGATTCGAGGGGAGATAAAAAACATCCAAATTATTTGTACTGGGTGTACAAAGGGATAGAATGGAGCATGCACAATGAATGACCATTAAAATGAAAAGGAATCTTTGTACAAAATATTTTATGAGTGAAATTTTTCATTTTTTGAGACTTTGAATTTGTCTTATTTTGTAAAAAAAAAAAAATTCTTGTAAATGTGGCAAGCCATAAATACAGTCAAACCTCTTCAATTCGACATCTCAAGGGATCTTAACTTTTGGTTCAACTTATTCAACTATTAAAACAAAGTGCGATACCCTGCAAAGGACACTGACGCCCAATGAAAAATAAAATCAATAGAAAAGAAAAATAGCTATTTATATATCTAAATACTAGCCGGGCAACCCCCGGGTTTACCCAAAGGGCCCGCTGAGACATTAAGGGTATAGATAGTGGCTTAAAAATTACAATGGGTATAATCTGATTTTCTAGAGGCAACATATCAAGTATAAGGGTGAGTAAAAAATACTTTCTAAGTAAAGTATATACATTCGGTCTGATCTTTATATTTATATATCAAAATGAGAATGGAATCATCCGTAACAAACCTTATCATTAACAACATATTAGACAGTACAGTGCAAAAATGTAGAAAATTAATGTATAGAGCAGTGGGGAAAATCCCTATATATATAAAAGTCAGTGTATGTATGTGGGTAAAAACCCTCTTTTTTAGATATAATTAAAAGCATATCTATAAATATCATTTATATTTCCTCTTTCTTCCATTCTGTTAATTGTAGCACATTTCTTTTGAATGAAAAAGGCTTCTTTAAATTGTTTCTCAAAATAATTTTTCTCATAATCATGTATCTTTGTTTCTTTTAGGTTAAAATTATTATGCCCTGTGATTTTTCTATGTTCTACAAGTGCAGAATTCTCAATTTTATCCCATTTTAGAGCATATTCATGGTTTTTCATTCTTTCTTTTAAGTTCAGGATGTTTGTCGAGATCAGACAAAAATTTAATGTATATGGTTTACTATAGATTATTTCAGAAAAATTTATTCATATATATTTCTAATTTTTTGTCAAATTCTGAATTGTGTATTACTACATTTTATAATATAAAATTTAAACTATTTTGTGATGCATATTTTTCTTTTTGAATTAAAAAAAAATTCTACTGCCCTTACTGCAATGATAAAATAATGGGAGATCCTGGTTCATCAGTGGTGAACCCTACCAGTGGTTTCACCAGTTTAATCTACCATGATAAGCCAGGCCCTCTGTTATGTATTCTTATTTTAATTGTTAAATAACCAGAGTAACATTATCACTGATTATAGTATCCATTCTCTCATCATAGATATGTAAATAGCTGAGCTTAAAAAGACTATTCAGATTCTCAACTTCAGCATGGAAATTTTTAGTCAACTGGTTCAACTCAGCAATCAAAACCAGACGTGAGTAAAAGCGCTCAACACTAGTCCATACTAGTGAGCTGGACTCCCCGGGTAGTTGGTGTTCTGTGCTCCAGGAACCTGGGTTACAAATATATCTCTATTCAGATTGATATGCATAAGAATAAAATTAAGTCTTTAATATAGGTCCAATGAGCAAACAATTCCTTCTCTTCACATAAAAACTTCACACCCTCCCATTGATTTTTCTTGGTAGATAAAACTGGCGAAACCACGCTGGGAGGGTTCATTACTGATGAGCCAGGCCCTCCCATTAATTTTTCATTGCAGTAAGGGCAGTAGAAAATTGTTAAAATTGTAAAAGAATCATATGCGTCTTTAATAGTTGTGAATTCTCATAACAGATGGCACGCTAATGTATCATAGAAAGTTTATATTTGGTTTTCTTTACCATTTCTATATAGATAACGCCCAATATGTATTATTTTCATACCCCTCTCCGCTCTTTATTTCAACCATGATCATTTTTCAGGTCCATCAAGATGTCCGTTCTAGGAAGACTAATAATATTGAAGAGAAATGAAAAAGATGGCTCATCATTTCCTTTGACTGGTAACTGCAAATTTGGAAGGTAGGTTAATTTATTTCAATACACCTTAACAATTTTATAGAAAAATATAGAAATATTTTCAAAGTTAATGCTGGTTCTATGGATGGCGGCATCTAGTTTTGCGGTTGCATGGTATAAGCTTTTGCAGTGACCAATTATCATGTCATAAATTTTTTCACTAAAAATATTACAGGATATTCTTTGACCCATTTGAAAAAAGCCTGACAAAATCTGGACTCATAATCTTATCTGTAGTTTGAAGTGCTAGTCTTTCTACATGCAAATTTGGTCTTATAAATATATATAAGGTTTAAAATAAGTTTACAAAAAATATATAGAAGCTTTACAATAAGTCTTGCAAGGAATAGGACCAAGGGGCTTGTGCATTAATTTGACACTTGCGCCAATTCAACTATATTTTCATGCTTTGACCTCCTGCCTATCAAATAGCAAACAATAATTTGACACTATCGATATTTCAACCAATTTTCAAAGCCAAATTTTGATAACATTAGATAATTCTTAGTAAAGTACTTTTTTTTTTTTGCAAAAAAATACCATAATCTCTATATATATAAAAGCCAATGTCTGTCTGTTTCGCGATAAACTCAAAAACTACTGAACCAATTGGTACCAAATTTTGCATGTCGCTTTTTATAAACCTGAGGAAAATTTTTGCCTAAATTTTGATTAGTATTTTTGGCTATTTCTTTTTTTCATTTGAAGAATTTTTTTTACGCGGAGTAAATACGAGGCGAAGTAACAACACGAGGCCAACCAATGAGTGTTCTGCATTTCTTTTCAAGTTGCTTGCGTACTTTTTTTAAAATATCTTTTTATACGAGTGTCACTTTTTTTCACAAAAGTATTGAGAGAGAAATTTATATTACTAAGTTACGGTAAGTGCACACAATGCAATTTTTAAAAAACTTTACAAAATTAGCGTTACTGTATGTAAACAATGGCTTTCGTATTTTTTATTAATTTTTGTTCTGGCCTTTGTTTTGTTTTTTATATAATAAATAAAAGTTACAGTCAATATGATAATTCTTAAAATTAAACAAACAATAGTCAATATGCAAAAAATAAAAACTAACTTAATAAAATATTCTAATATCAAGCAATATGCAAAATATCTCCTAATATTTAAATGTACATATTATTAGCATCTTAATGGCGTTTATTTGTTTTTATGTACTCCTGAATTCCATAATTTGACATAAAGGACACTGTGGCCATACTTAACATAGGCGCACTGTACCTAAAAGTGTTATATGTCGCAAATATAGGCACAGGCACACGGTTTACTCGACAATTTAGGTCAAACTTATGGCCACTAGTTACGTTGTCTTAAAGATGATAAGATACAATTTGGATTATAAATTAAATAAAAATGCAACACCCTTCTTCTTCTTTCTTATCTAAAATGCAACACCCTGAAAGAAGCATGCAAATAATATGAAATTTACAACATACATTAGCGGAGGTGAGAATGCAAATAATTAGAATTTCAGTGCAGACGCACATCACAAGGAGCCTGTGGCTCCACTTAAATTCACTATTTAAGGATTGGAAATTTCGACAATTTCAAGTTCGGCAATTTTTTTTTTTTTTTTAAGGATCAATTATGCCTAGTAGAAAACAGTGATAATCTTTTGATCAAGTATCAGTTCGACACAGGAAGGCCTACAGATATTGTGGATTATCTTTCAGGGAAATCAATAGTCGTGTTGGACGAAACCAAACAACTGTAATGCAGATATATGATTGTTGGATGCAGGAAGGTACGACGGACCGATCGCATTCAATCGCATACACCTCAGTGCACCACTTCACGTGCTGACAGGCAAATTGTGTGCATGGCAATGACAGATTGCTCATTGGATTTTCATTGAGCCTTGCCTCTAATTCTTCATCCTCAAACTTTGGTGGCACTGGGTCTTTCTTCTTCCAAATCAAAATTGCCACTTTCCGTGCAAACTACTACTGACACGTTCTTCCAGCTAAGAGTATGGTCACCAACTACGATGATTATCAGCAGCTTTTTTATTCATATTGAAGTAATGAAGTAAAACTTCCCGTAAAAACACATTGTTTGGTACAAAAGTTGACATTTTCTGAGCAAACAGAAACTAGGTTGTTTACACTTCAGAAATGATGGTTACTGAAAAAGGAAGCCTTATGATGACGCTTCAAAATAATGGTGTTGCCAAATGAAACAATGTAATAATAAACTAGAAGCGCCATCTTTATTAAAACCACACTAACTTATTTATACTCCCAATACTTTAAAATGAATTGATAAATATTTACATGAGTATGTCAGCTGTGACAATATGCAACCGATTTAAGCTAACAAGTTTTTAAGTAACCTTTTTATGACACCATATATATTGCTTTATAACTTTTCCAACATCCTTTAACATGTTCAACACTTCAAGGATGTTTAAAAGTAATTTTAAAAATGCTCCAATGGCCCCCAATTTTTGTAAAAGTTCAACCCCACCAGCGAGTGCAAGTAACTGGGGTTCTGGCACATTTGTAAGTGCTAGGTCGAACTGCTTTTCACATGTGTAGACATGTGGTGCACTTACAGTAAAAGCAGTCGCCTACTTCTACCCACCATGATTTTCATGGCCTGTACCATGTGTACTAGGGATAAGCAAAAAAAGGTAATTCAGTAATATATATGATATCATATAAAAGGAGGTTACAGCCTAGCTAGCTACCAGATCAACATTTATAAAGAGTGATCCCTAGAATTTGTTTATTGTTAGTTTGCGTGATTTATTTTTCATCTGCTCTCAACGACATGGTTATCGCATTCTGTGGCAGAGCCGAAGATTGTGACATTCGAATTCAACTCCCTACGGTATCAAACCATCATGCGGCTATTGTTGTTAAAGGAAAGAAGGTAAGAGCCTCCCTACCTTTCCCAGTATTTTGTACCATCAATTTTCTGTGGGCAGCTGGTACTCTCCAACCTGTCTGAGGTCAACACCACTCTGCTGAATGGCATGGAGCTCTCCTCACCCACCACCCTCAAGGATAGGGATATCATCACCATCGCGGATCGCCACTTTAGATTGGAGGATGCTGATGCCCCACATGGCTCCCCTGGAATTGGGAAGCTTACTCCTGTCAAGGTGAGCACTTACTGGGATTATTTTTTAGGGTAGAGCTGAAGCAATTTTGAAAAAAAAAAAGACATTATAATAACATCCTTGATTTCTTCACCTATTTTGGAATGGCATACTACATAAATTAGTTATAATTTAATTATATTATGACGCATTAGCGCGCCATCTGTTATGAAATGACTATTATAGACTCGTATGATTCTTTTTAAAAATCAAATAATATCCCATTAATTTTTCCATTGCAATAAGGTAAGTAGCTATTGTTTAATTTTTAAAAAGAATAATATGCGTCTATAATAGTTTCGATTTTTTCATACTACATTATAAGCACACTACATAAATCCCTATATATATAAAAGTCAGTGTATGTATGTGGGTATCTATGTCGGCCATACACGTCCACAATACGTAACTCATCTGACTGAAATTTTAACAGTATATAGAGTAGAATCTGGAAAAAACTTATAGTGAAAATTTCAGGTCTCTATCCCGAATATTCTTCGAGTTATTTGCAAATTGCGTTGCAAATTTGCCATTTCACTCGCAAGCAGCGCCTCTAGCGGTGAAGATGGGAGGTAATATCAGCTGACCTAATGTACATGTAAAACGTGTTTTGACAGGACATAGATAAAAATCTGGAAAATATATTTATCGGATGTTTAGCCAATAAAAAATAAAATTGACAGGTTCTGGGCAAAAATAGTTGTTTTTTTTTTTTAGTCAGAAAATGATGATGACAATATTGTTGTATCATATTTGATTATCAGATACAAAATTATATCGGGAAAAATTCCAAAAAGCAGAGACCACGGGTGAAACCAGTTCATTATTTTGTACGCAGGAACAAAATTCTAACAGAAAAACATTCATTCGAGCAGAAAACAAAAGCCAGATCATCTTTCTATAAAAATATTGCTTCTCAGACACAGTTTGGAGCGGGACGTTTCACAAGAGTGACATCCACGGCGCCAATAAACTCTTTGTTAGCCTTTAGTCTCAGAAGTTGATGAGTCTATCTTACTTGGCTCCACACAACAGGTATTGGCACCCCATAACAATATGAGCACAGCCATATTTTTACATAGGAGAGTGCAGCAGAAACTGGCTTTGTGGTGCAGAATACGCTTCAACATCGCAGCAGAAAGAGCTTGGCCCAGCTTAGCACCAGAAAACGGCCTCTGGATGGTGAGTCACAACACTTGAGTGTTTTACATGTTCAACACTAAATTTAAAATTGCACTTTTCATATACAGTCAAAACTATCTGTATCGGACATTGCAAGGCAAAAGTATCTTTTAAAGAGAGCTGTCCTCTCATGAGAGTTGCTAACTAGTAAAAATGGTAGATTTGGAGATTAAAAAATGTCCATTGTATAGAGGTGTAGTCTAGCGGGAGTGTCCTTCATTGAGGTTCTACTCTACCACTTTGTCTCTGGGAGGTTTTCAATAATTCCTCTTTAACAGCCATTTGGAGCATGCAATTTAAAGTTACCACAACCTTTCTGGCTATTTAAACATGTGTTTTTTGATCACTAGAACCATTTATAATCATTTAATATTTGTACAGTTAAACCTATTTAATTCATAGGTTCTTTGTATTTAATTAAAGTAGGTGGGACTTGAAAAACGGTTGAGTGTTGAAGATGTTATACTGTATATATAGAAATATTTCCAGCTCATGCATGTTTCTTGTCAGTTAAAAAATTCACAGTGGATTCAATGATCCTAATAAAATTCTTCGAATAACAGTAGATTTTGGAGATTGTTTTTCGGGCTATTTTTTTGTTGCTAACAATATTGTTCCTTTGTAAATGATGATATTTGAGGTCATTTGCTTTCTAAATTCAATCAATATGTGATAGAGGGACAGTTTTTCACTATATCATTGGTTAATAAGCACTCCTATTTTCACTTAGTGCACAGTACTGTAGCACTTTGTTTTTTAGACAAATACATGTGGATTTTATGCAAAAAGGATAATACAGTAAAACCCCGCTAATACGGACCCCGGATATAGCAAACCTTCCTTTATAATGAACCTAAGGTGATTCCCGATTCCATTCCATTGAAAATACCATCGTTATAACGAACTTTGTGATTTTTTTATAACGAACTGCCTCTATAACGAACCTATTTTCGGTCCCAAAATAATAAAATCTATTTTAAATACTATGCTTCTAACGAACTTAAAATTGTAATAAAAAAAATTGAAACAAAATTTTGAGCATGTTTCAGCTCGCGGATCGCGATTTCAAAACAATAAATTTAGCGGCATTGTTTGTTTTCATTTACATTCTATTTTTGCTGTATGTTGTAGAAATTTTTACACATTATACTTTTTATTAAATAGAATATCTTTGCAACCATCAAATTTGAAATAGAAAAAATGCAAATGGCTTCCAAAATAAAGAAAACAAAGGCATTCTCAATACAAAAACATTATTACTTTAAAAAAAAAAGAGGCCATTTTCAAAAATTCTCAAAGTGAAACAACACAAGCTAAATTTCAGATCATGTTAAAATAAGAAAATATAACTTTTCTATTATAATAGAATATAATATTCTCTTTTATAATATGTAATAGAAGGCTATTAAAATTGTTTACAAAGAGGAATCTACCTCAACTTTTGCCGTGATCGTACATGTTAGGACTAAAAAAAAAGGTCCAAATAAACGGGCTCGTGATGCAACCAAATTTATTTTTCATGCCATGAACTATGGCGATTTTAAGGCCAGCAATGGTTTGCATTACAGGTTCAAAACAAATGGAAATCTAGACTTAAGAAGAATATGTGGAAGCATGAAATGGAAGAAAAACACATTAACTTTATCTGAAAGGTGCAATGCTTGAAGAGTGCTTTAAAGCAACAAGGTATTAGAGCCATTTTTCCAAGTAAACATTGTATTATATAATGTGATAAAGATGTTTTAAAATCATTTTATATCTGTGAATATATAATTAATAAAACTTTGCTGCCTAGGATTTGTCTTGATTTTTAAATTAGAATATACAAGAACTCATGATGCACCACGCCCCTGCAATCGAAGAAAACTGTCAGCAACTGTTTTTGGTCGCAATTGAGCAATTTTGGTACAAATTTCGCGGCGACCCGTCTCATGCCCAAATCATTGATAAAAATCGAATGGCACGAGCCAATCGATATGTTTAGGTCCTCAGCAACTTCTCTAACTGTGATTCGACGATTGGCCAATATCATTTTCTCCACTTCATTAATTTTTTCGTCTGTTGTTGAAGTGCTCGGGCGTCCGGCACGCTCTTCGTCGTTCACATCTTCTCGGCCTTCTGAGAACATTTTGTACCACTGATAAACGTTGCTTCGGTCCAAGGTAGCTTCTCCGTATGCCAGAGTCAACATTCGGAATGCATCTGCGCACTTAATTTTGTTTTTCACACAAAATTTGATACAGGTTCTTTGGTCTATTTTTTTTAATAGGTAAAAATCGAAGACGATCCAAAACACCTGCAAGCAAAGCCGCTGTCAACAATTAAGTTAACATTCAAAATGGCCGAGCTTGTCGGCATAAGTGAGAGACATGAGTACCAACATAAAGTCACAAAAAGATCGAAATTCGAATATACGTAACCCGCAAAAATTCAAAAGTCGCGATACTTCTTGAACACACCTCGTAAAGGTACATGTATGTTAATGATAAGAAGAACCTATCATCAGATAATTTATTTTATTATTCAGTATTAATGTAAAGAAATTGGTCGATTAAAACAAAGTGACCTCTATTAAGAGGCAGCCTCTTCCTGTGTGTATGGCTGTCCTTTAATTATACTGTATAACATTTTGGAAAAGTAAAAAAAATAGCCAAACCATAACTATAGTGAACCAAAAGCTCTGTCCCATTGGGGTTCACTATAGAGGGGTTTTACTGTAGTATATTAATTTATTTTGTCTCTCATTTTTCTCAATATTTAATTAATAGAAAGATTATATTGGAGACATTAGTCAAAATAATCTTTAAAAGGAAGAGAGGGGTTGGAGGAGGTGCTATTTATCAATTGAATTACCTTAGGGATTAAAAATATATATTTAAAATGTTAGCCTAAAAGAAAATTTATTGTAAGCAATTAGAGTAATACAATATTTCATTAATAGAGCAATAGAGAAATTATTTTCTTCAAAAGAATCATACACGTCATAAATGGTTCAAATTTCCACTAACAGATTGTGAGCACTAATGCATCATGTTTATATTACAATATCTCTCCTGGAGATGGTCTCTCATTTGAGGTTGATTAGGTTTATTTAAAAGCATTTATCTTACACAAATGGTTTCTTAGGACAGTTGCTCATGGGAGGTTTTTTTCTAATTAAGGCCCTCATCGAGATTTATTCTTTATAGTCAAAATATTTTTAGTATTTTCTCATATGTGCTGCTAAAATACTCTTTCTTTGGCAGGGACAGATATGAAAAGAAATTCTTTGATCCCAAACAGCAGTTGTAGAAAGAAACAAGTATCTTTTGGCCCTGCTCTGAGTCCTGAACAATTTGACAAAAGCCTTCCCCCTGCCACCCCTCTTAGGAGAGGAGCTCTTCCTTTGAGGCTAGGTGCCACACCCTCCTCCTGCTTAAAGCTGAGGAATTCAGGCTTGCCTCCTCCCCCTGTAGAGGAAGGGTGGCCCAGTTCACCCAGGAGAAGTTTTTCATTCCTCCAGAACAAACGACAGAGACTTAGTAAATCTAATTGGCTGGATGACCTTTTTGAAGACCTCCCTACCGATAATGTTGAACCAAATATTCCTTCTCTAAATGATTCACCAAAAGTAAATATTTCTTTGGTTTCAGATGAGCCAAAAAGCTCCAAGTCTTTAGCAAAGAAACTTAGGATGAGTCTCTGGCCAGTCTCTGACCCCAAACCTGAGGTTACGCCTAGGAAGGCTAAATCCTTGTCGCCTAAAAGAAAGCCTGGTCGGCCACCTAAGATTGCAAACACTGTGTCACCTCACCATGATTCAATGGAATCTTTGAAAAAGGTTCAAGAAAAGAAAAGAAATAATTTAAAGCTCAAGAAGTCTAAATCCATAAAGGACAAAGTTGCTTTGAAAATCAAGGATAAATATATGAAGCTGCCACACAAAAAGGTAAGCTATAAATTCCTTTTCATTTCTCTACTTATGAAATGCTTGCTATAAAACTGTTGAATTAGTGAAAAACACATTTCTACTAATACCCTAATTTAATATTTGCTAGAATCAACAGTTTCAACACTCACTTTATTTCAATGCCCCAAGAGGATGGTAAATAGTTAGAGTAGATATATTTCTCATTTACACCCATTTTTGTTTTCACTCATAATATATCAACCCCAATTATTTTTAACCCTTTGAGTGCTGGTGTCATTTTGTCGCCTAGTCATATTTTTTTTTTTTCTAAATGATCAAAATTTTAATTTTTCCAAATTTGATTTATTTTCATATTTAGTATAATTAATGATTTGATACATTGGAAAAATAGATATTAATCTTGAATATCTATATATATAAAAGAAAGTCGTAAAAAAAATGTTACACTATTTATAATTCAACAACGGCTGACCCGATCTGGATGAAAATTGGTGGGGAGGTAGCTTAGAACCAGCAGATGGACATAGGATACTTTTTATCCCGTTCGACCGCGTCTAGAACGGCTGAACTGTCAAATACATTCATTTATACAGATGTATCAGAGGCGCATGCGTGAGCGAGGTAAGTACGAGGCTTGCCCACGAGCTTACAGGTTGCATGATAAAAAAATATAGTTTAATTTATGTTCGAAATATTTCTCCTTTTTGTAAATAAATTATTAATAGGTAATCCCATAATATTATGTTCGAATAAATAAGCTTGAGGGATGAGTCTCTTTTAATTACATTTATTTCTAGCTTTCGGGCTCAACCGCCCTTCGACAGGACAAATTACTAAAGTTTTCAAATCTAATCTATATAAACATTTGAGAGACGCCTGTGTCTCGAGTGTATTACGAGGCTTGCCGCAGGAGGGGATGAGATCTTTGAAAAAGATGGCCGTTTAGCCCATTGAATTATCGGAAATAAAAGATTATTTGTTGAATCGCAGAGTTCATGATACCGAGGGGGGTTTGGTGGCTGCAGGGAATATTACATTGTATATTTCAGGTAAATCAATTTTTCTATTGAGGCTATGGAATTTGCTTGATAGGATAGATTCTATGATTAGTCTTTGGTGTTTGTTGGCAATATTAGAATAGTGAATTTTCGGTGATGTAATGTTGAAGGAATGGCCAGTTTCATTTATGTGCTGTACTATTAAGGATCTATGGTCTAAGTTATCAATATTTCTTTTGTGTTCATGAATTCTGATATTGACATGTCTCCCGGTTTCGCCTACATAGACTTTTGGGCAGTTCATACATTCTATGGAGTAAATAGAATTCCAACAAACACCAAAGACTAATCATAGAATCTATCCTATCAAGCAAATTCCATAGCCTCAATAGAAAAATTGATTTACCTGAAATATACAATGTAATATTCCCTGCAGCCACCAAACCCCCCTCGGTATCATGAACTCTGCGATTCAACAAATAATCTTTTATTTCCGATAATTCAATGGGCTAAACGGCCATCTTTTTCAAAGATCTCATCCCCTCCCGCGGCAAGCCTCGTAATACACTCGAGACACAGGCGTCTCTCAAATGTTTATATAGATTAGATTTGAAAACTTTAGTAATTTGTCCTGTCGAAGGGCGGTTGAGCCCGAAAGCTAGAAATAAATGTAATTAAAAGAGACTCATCCCTCAAGCTTATTTATTCGAAAATAAATTATTGTTTAAAATATCAGCTTTAAATCAACATATATAAAATTGAATGTCTGTCTGTATTAGATAAATTCAAAAACCATGCATCCAATCGCCATGAAACTTTAGGAAGTTGTTTACTATCGGGAAAGTTTTTGTTTTGAATTTGATATTGATGAGGCTGAAGTGGGGATGTACATCTCAATTTATTTGATGGTGGTAGGGCGTTGTCCTGGTGGGCTATGGTCACCAGGGCCCGTTCCAAGGCTGGGTACGGGGTCCGGTCTCGGAGGGTTGTTCTCCAGTTCTCATCGGTGCAGTCGTAGGCGTTGTTGTTTCTGATACCAGACATCTTGCGGTCGCGGGTCAAGGAAGGAGAGATAAAAAATATATATAAAAAAAAAAAGTGACGAAGCTCCTCGTGATCACCTCACGTTGTCTCTTTTTTTAGCCTTCCGCGAAAAAGGTGGTCAGTGGTCAAATACAACTTGTACCTGTTATCTCTGTGGTGCCGTTTCACTGATAAATAATAAATAAACAAAATTTAAAATAATTTTGTAACGGTCACGTGTATTTCCGGTCGGTTGCTTGTTGACACACAACAATATGAAATAAATATTCGTTGCTATTTTATTTGCAAATTTTCTACATTTTAAATTTTAAATTAGACATTTTCAATTTTAATTTAGAAATTTTTTCATTTTAATTTAGACACATTTTCTATATATTCTTTATTTGCCTAATTTCACAAAAGAAAACATCTTATAGTTCATTTAAAATTTAGTAAATGTTTTCAAAAATGTTAAATGTGTTTCAAAAATATATTTAAACATATTTAACAATATTCATATACGTTTATAAATCTATATTTAGGTTTATAACTTTTAATTAGACATTTTTTTTATATTTAGACATTCAAATTTTAATTTAGACACATGGACTTTTCTATATCTTTCTTTCTTTTTCTAATATATCAATGTCTGTTGTCTGTTTCACGATAAACTCAAAAATTAATGAACCAATTGGTACCAAATTTTGCATGTCAATTTTTATACACCTGAGGAAATCTTCGGCTACATTTCGATTAGTATTTTGGCTATTATTTTTTTCATTTGAAGAACTTATTAACGCTGAGTAAATATGAGGCAAAGTAACAACACCAGGCCAATTAAGCGACCAATGAGCGTTCAGATTTTTTTTTTTTTCAAGTTGCTTGCGTACTTTTTTTTTTAAATATCTTTTTATACAAGTGTTACTTTTTTTTTTACCAAAGTATTGAGAGAGAAATTTATATTACCAAGTTTCGGTAAGTGCGCACAACGCAATTTTAAAAACTTCACAAAATTAACGTTAATGTATGTAAATAATGGCTTTCGTATTTTATATTAATTTTTGTTCTGGCCTTTTTTTTTTTCTCTTCAAAAAAATCGTTTTAAATGCAGTCGCAGTCATTAGCAAACTCATATGTTTGCCTAATTCCCATGTGCTCTTTTATTTTTTACAGAAAAATATTTACATGCCAGTATATTGGATAAATTTTTTTTATAAGCCTATTTTTCTTATCCTTACTGAGAAGATGGGCATCGCACTCAAGATCCATTGCAGTCATTCACTCAACCCAACCAGTGAATTAGTCAACAATATCGTAATTTAATGGTGAGATTAGTGTTGACGGCTGCACTGAAAGGTTTTAATTTTTATAGCATGTGGACTAAAGTTGCTTCCTGACCCTATAGACTAAATATTTGAGGCCATTAACATCGCCTCCCGCACCCAAAGGGTTAAACATGCATTTGTAAATAAGAATGTAATTGCTGCATTTCTTAGAAAATTATTGAACAAAATTTTATACCCTTATACCAAAAGTGTTACTTATGTTGGTGATAAAATCTTTTTTGTTTCCAGGTGATCGGTGCAAAGACAATTAAAAATAAGACCAAGACAAAAGTTTCTAAGAAACAATCACCCTTGAAGAGCCCCATTTCAGCAAGTAGGTCCTCTTTAATCAAGAAGACCCCTCCCTTGTCAGCACAAGCTAAGCGTGCTAAATCCATAGCTACACCAAGCTCTGCCAAGATGGCTAAGAAATACATCCGGTGTTCCCTTTCGCCTCCAGCCACTACAAAGGACAACAGTCCAAGCTCAAAGAAAGCAAGGCTTAGCAAGGATGTTGAACTAGGTGCTAAAGAAAGCTCCCCCAAGAATAATATCAAGCCAAAAACATGTCCCAAAACTCTGCATAAAAAGAAAACCTCTTTTAGAAAGAGCATCCTTAAGAAAACCATCATGTCAAAGCCCAGAGAGAGTGCGTCAACCCCACTAAAGTTGTCCTCATCACCAAAAGAAAATAAGCTAAGGAAAAGCATGCTAGAATCTTCATTAAGCGATAGTCTAATTTCTAATATGGAAACCTTAAATCTCACCCCTCCCAAGGCTTTCTTAAATAAATCACCAAGGCTTTCAAAGGTATTTTCTCCTGCAAAGATCCCCAAAAAATTTCTCTCTCTTTCACCTACAAAGTCCATTTCTTCATCAATGAAAGAACTTGGGGGAAAATCTATTAGTATTTCAACTTTGACAAATACCCCGAGAAAAAGTTTGAAGTTATCTTTGCCACCTTCAAAAAATGCATCTCCAAGACTTTCAATGGTAGTTTCCCCTGCAAAGACGCCCAAAACATCTATCTCTCCATCCCCTACAAAGAAGCCCATTTCTTCATCAAAGAAAGCACTTGGTAGAAAATCTATTAGAATGTCAGCTTTGCCAAATACCCAGAGAAAAAGTTTGTTGAAGTTATCTTTGTCACCTTTGAAAAAGGCTATTTCTCCTGCAAAGTCCCCTAAAAAATCGAGTTCATTGATGCGGACAAAGAAGTCTGTGCCTTCAGCAAAAAAAGTACTCCGGAAAAAATCTAGATTATCAACATTAACGAATACTCAGACAAAGGGTATCAACTTATCTTTATCACCATCAAAGATGCCATCTTTGACAAAAGCAAGAAAATCTACTATGGTATCTATTTCGGAAAATATTCCCTCACCATCCAAAAAGTCCATGATTAAAACTGCAAAATTGTCACCTGGCACATTACTAAAATCAACACCCATTACTAAAAATACTCCTAAAAAAATTTATGCCACTCCCTTGAAAAAGAGTTCAGAAACACCTGTGTCATCTTTATTAAAAATGACACCATCTCCCAAAAAAACCCTGTCTCCTCGTACTTCTTCCACAATGTCTGTAAGGAAATCATCTAACATATTATCTACCTCAATTTTGGCATCAACTTCTCGAGTATCATCCCAGAGTAAATCTCCCAAACAAACACTTGCTAAATATACCAACGTCTCTAAATCTAGCCCCACTTTATCAACCCCAAAATCAGCAAATATTAATGTAGTCTCCAAAACTCCCAGACTTTCGTTAACTTTAGCAAAATCTCCTCTACTAAAGCAAAAATCATCTAAATCTATTGGTTCCTTAAGATCCCCTTCACTAAGGATATCTAATCTACCCTTAACCCCAGATACTAGCCTATCTATAATTGATACCACTGTGGGATCTATAGGATATGCCCCATCTCCATTGGTAACACCCAGACTCTCTAGACTCTCCAAAATGTCTACACCTGATGCTGCTTTTTCCACAAACAGTTCAACTAGATCTACTCCTAAGCTGGAAATGTCTAAGATAGCTTTGTCACCAGATAGGGAAACATTGTTGCATATTACTCCCAAAAGATCTTCAGCACTTAAAACTCCAAGAACTGTTGGCATTTCTAAGAGATCTAAAAGCTTAGGTACTCCAATTAAAACACCTTTCACGCCTGGTTCCAGCAAATGGGATAAAGTTGATCTTTCTGATAATTTGTTAACTTTGGCTCTGTCAGGTTCTCCTTCCATCCCATCTGAGAACTTATCTCCAGGGTTACGCAAAAGGAAGTTGTCAAGCAAAATTTCTTCACTCTCCAAATCGAAAAGTGTCACCCCTAAAGTGTCTTCTGGCCGCAAAAAATCAACAAATGTTGACTCAACACCTGTTACTCCCCCCCTCCTCTTTGAGGTTATCTCTGCTACACTCTGGGAAAAGAAGCAAGGTTGGCACACCCATGGCTTTATCCAAAAGAAAGTCCTCATTGAAAGCTGATTTTTCCAAAGTTTCGGGAGTCAAAAGAATTTTAGGAATAGGGAAAGTTGCTACACCTGATTACCGTAACACTGCAGGAATTAAAAAGCTCTATGCCAAAGGTACACCTTTGGGAGATTTAACCAATGTATCTGGAGTCAAACGCCTTTACAGTAAAAAATCTAAAACCCCAGACTATACAAATGCTTCAGGGCTAAAGAGTCTCTACAGAAAGTCTAAAACTCCTAATTATACCAAAGTGGCTGGAGTTAAACGACTTTATAGAAAATCCAAAACCCCTGATTATACACAAGTTGCTGGGGTGAAACATCTTTATAGACAGACACATGCAAGAACCCCAAGTTATACTTCTCCAGAAGGGTTGAAGACTCTTTTTGCCTGTGTTCCAGAAAATGATTATAATAATGTAGCTGGAGTAAGCTCCTTGCTAAAGACTCCAAAGGAAAGGCAAGAAGTTCGGCTTTCGGGAGTCAGCAAACTTTTTAGCACACCTGTAATATCCCTCACTCCTAAAAAGGGGCTTAAAAGAAAACTAAGTGAGGTGAAGGAGAGTGCTAAAGCTACTCTTTCCCCCAAAAGAGCAAGGGAACAAGTAACAATGTCTAAGAAGGTAAGATTTAGAGGTGTTTCAGCAACTCCACAACCAAGCAAAGATGAAACTCCTCAAAAAGGCAAAAGGCGGGCCTATTTGGAAGCAGCTGATGATAAACCAGCTGTAAAAAGAACTCGAAGAGGAAAACCACAGTCCCCACCAAAGTCACCCACTAAACCTGAAAGAGGTGGTAGGTCAAATAGAGGAAAACCACAGTCACCAGCAAAGACACCCACTAAACATGAGGCAGGTAGTAAGTCAATAAAAGGAAGAGCACAGTCCCCACCAAAATCACCCACTAAACCTGAGAGAGGTGGTAGGTCAAATAGAGGAAAACCACAGTCACCAGCAAAGACACCCACTAAACATGAGGCAGGTAGTAAGTCAATAAAAGGAAGAGCACAGTCCCCACCAAAATCACCTAACACTACTGTTTCAAAGACATCCACTGAACTTGAGAGAGGTGGTCGGCCAAAAAGAGGAAGACCACCAAAGTCACCTGCCATTCCTGCTTCAAAGATACCCACTAAACCTGAGAGAGGTGGTAGGTCAAATAGAGGAAAACCACAATCACCAGCAAAGACACCCACTAAACTTGAGAGAGGTGTTCAGCCAAAAAGAGGAAGAACACAGCCCTCATCAAAGTCACCTGCCACTCCTGCTTCAAAGACACCCCCCACTAAACCCGTAAGAGGTGGCAGGAGAAAAATAGGAAGACTACAAACATCAGCAAAGTCACCTGCCACTCCTGCTTCAAAGACACCCCCCACTAAACCCGTAAGAGGTGGCAGGAGAAAAATAGGAAGACTACAAACATCAGCAAAGTCACCTGCCACTCCTGCTTCAAAGGCAATCATTAAAGCTGAGACAGGTTGTAGGCCCAAAAGAGGAAGACCAAAGTCATCTGCCACTCCTGTTTTGAAGTCACCTACTAAACCAGAAAAAGGTGGTCGGACAAAAAAAGGAAGAGTACAGTCTCCACCAAAGTCACCTGTCACTCTTGCTTCAAAGATGCCCACTAAACCCAAGGGGCTAAAGACTCTTGATATTAAAAGTACACCTGTTGGGTCTGAAAAGCCAGCCAAGGGAAAGAAAACTGCAAAGCAGACTAAAAAAACTACATTAGCAAAAGAAAAGGTGCCTAAAGAAGCAAGGTCAAAAGTGCTAACTCCTAAAGAGCGGAGGAAAAAGAAGGTTGAATCATCACCTCCACAAAGAGCAAGAAGAGGAGCAGTGTCTCAGGTGGAAAATGGTAAGTACTCTTTTCAAGTACTGCATTCTGCAACCCTGTGATGACAGTAGATTCTCTGTTTAAGAACTACCAAATTGCATTTAACCCTTTGTGGACAAGTTTTTGATATTAATTGTAAGAAGGATCAAAATTTTACCATTAAAAATTGTATATTTTTAGACCGTATAATTAAAGGACAGCCATACACATTTTACATTAATACTGAATAATAAAATAAAATATTTGATAGGTTCTTCCTATCATTAACATACATGTACCTTTATATTCTAATTTAAAAATCAAGGCAAATCCTAGGCAAAGTTTAATTAATTACTAGCGGATGTACCCGGCTTCACCCGGGTAAAACCCGAGTAAAGGTTTGTCTAACGAATCTCTCGATAAAGTGAACATTTTTTCCCGGTCCCTTGAAAAATACTCGATAAGTTGAATAAAATCAATATTAATTGGTTCCCTCTGTAATTGGAAGTTAAAGGAATAGTATCTTGTCTTGGAATTGTATCATTATTCTTGTCTCAAATAAATTGCCGTGTCATCCTGAATTTTGTCTTTCCTAATTTTCTACATTACAAAATCATCGTATCATCATAATATTTAGAGCAGATTGTTGAATTATAACAGATAAATTAGAATATTTATCTTGATTATTTTTAGGCAAAAAGTTATTTCAAAAATTTTATTTGCTAGAAACCTTCCCAGTACTATACTAAATAACTTCCCAAAGTTTCATGGCGTTCCAATGAGTGGTTTGGTCAGGCATAAAGGACACACACACATTCATTCATTTTTTTATATATAGATATATTCAAAGATATAAAATGATTTTAAAACATCTTTATCATATTATATAATACAATGTTTACTTGAAAAAAATGCTCTAATACCTTGCTGCTTCAAAGCACTCTACAAGCATTACACCTTTCAAATAAAGTTAACAAGTGTTTTTCTTCTATTTGTCTTGAACCTGTAATTAAAATCACCATAGTTTGTGACAAAAATATATATATATATATATATATATTGCATCACTGGCCCGTTTATTTGGACTTTTTATTTTATCCCAAACGTGTACGATTGTGGCAAAAGTTGAGGTTGATTCCTCTTTGTAACAATTTTTAATAGCCTTCTATTTTATCTCTTATAATTGAAAAGTTATATTTTTCTTATTTTAACATGTTTAGAAATTTTGCCTGTGTTGTTTTACTTAGAAAAGTTTTGAAAATGGCCTTTTTTTTTTTTGTAATAGCTTTTTTTTAGAATGCCTTTGTTCACTTTATTTTTTGGATGCCATTTGCATTTTTTTCTATTTTAAATTTGATGGTTGCAAAGATATTCTATTTTATAAAAAGTTTAATGTGTAAAAATTTACACAACATACAGCAAAAATAGAATATAAATTAAAATAATGTGTTAAATTTATTGTTTGTGAAATTGCGATCCATGAGCTGAAACATGCTAAAAATTTTGTTGTTTTAATTTTTTTAGTTCATTATAAGCCTAGTATTTTAAATAAGTTTTATTATTTTGGGACTTAAACTTTACTATTTTAAAAATCGCAAAGTTCGTTATAACGATGGTATTTTCAATGGAATGGAATTGCCTTAGGTTTGTTATAAGGGAAGGCTCGCTATATCTGGGGTTCGAATTAGAGGGGTTTTACTGTATATAACTTGTTTTATAAATTGATATTTTAAAAATATATATTAAGACCCCGCTAATACAAACCTGAGATATGGAGAACCTTCCCTTATAGAACAAACTTAATATAATCCCCAATTCTATTTAAAATAACATTGTTATAACAAACTTGGCTACTTACCATTATTTGCTAAAATAATAAACCAATTTAAGGTCCCAAATTACAAATTCTATTCAAAATGCTAGGCTAATAATGAACTTAATTTGTAATTAAACGAAAAAACGTGAAGGAAGACGAGTTTCTTTTATTGATGCATAGGTGCAAGCTTTCGGGTAAAAACCCTTCAACAGGCGAGAAATGATGAAATTATCGAAACTTAATTTGTACAATAAATTTAGCGGCATTGTTTGTTTTGTCTACTTTTGCCACATGTTATATAATTTTTTACACATTATACTTATTAAATAAAATATTTTTGCATTTGTCAAATATGAAATTAGAGAAGAAAAAAAAAGCAAATGGTTCCAAAAAAAAAGAAAAGAATGGCGCGCGCGCGCATTTTAGAAATCTTTTACTAGAAAAAATATTATCAAAGCTTTTCAATGTGAAACAATGCAGGTAAAATTTGAGAACATGTTAAAATAAGAAAAATGCATCTTTTCTATTAGAAGAGATATAGAAGACTTAAAAATTGCTGCAAAGATTAATCAACCCCAACTTTTGCACCCATCGTTTGTGTTAGCATGCTCTTTTAGAAGTGTTGTATATCTAACTAGCTTAATCCAATAAGCACCACACACTATTTACATCTATTGACTTAAGCTAAGGGTTGGTCAACAGTTGCCACAATCCATCAATGCGGGCAAAAAGTGGAGTTGATGCAAATTTTTTCGCTTACTTTTGCATTTTCATGCTTTAATATCTGTTGTTATATTTGATCTTTTAATGTTAGGCTCTTTCATTTGCTTATCACAATTTTATATAAATGTCAGATATAGTGGAGAAGAAACTAAAATATTTTCACTTAGTTCCGATGCTCAGACTTCCTATTATTAGAAAGATTTAGATATTTTCTCTCCAACTGGGAATGTAATGATCTATTTACAGTAGAGTCTCATGAGCGATCACATTGTAAGGCACGAATAAATTTCCCTTGTAAGAGTACTATTGCAAGTCTCCAATGAACGACCGTTTCTGTAAACTACAGCAACCACTAAAAATCCAATAAAATATTTTGCAATGCAATTAACGAGCACTTTTGTTGAACCCTCTTTGTCATTTCAAAACATCTCGTTTTATTTATTCAAATTCTAGGTTATTTTTACTTTGGAATTCGAGATATTCATTTTATAATACACTACAACCTCCCTGTAAAGGATACCTAATTGCAGAGTAATCTCCTTTATAGAGAGGTGTCCTCTTACCAGAGAGTTACTATATAGGAAAAAATGGCAATTTTGCAAATGAAAACTGCCTTTTGTAGATAGGTGTCCTCTCATGGAGGTTCTACTGTATATTAAATTAATTTGTAAATAAAGGTTTATACATTTTTTAAATTAACAAAATGTTTTAATAAATTACATTTGGTGTTGGCGATTGACAAATTGTGAGAGAATTAGATATTGTTAAAGCCCAATTTTAGAATTTTATCAAGAATAAGAACTAAATGGAACATTCAAGAATTTTTTGAGAAATTGGTTATATAATATAAAGAAAAAAAAATTATATATGAAGATGAAATTGTTAATATGTTAAAGTATATGGCTGATATGCCGCTCGCCGATATGTGATTCAAAATGCTTCCAATATCAGGGCCTTTACTTTAAAAAAATAAAGCTTTTTATTATTGTTATATAAAATAATGCAAAGCTTCCCTGTTTGTTTTAAAAGTTTATAAAACGATGTAACATTAAAAATGAAAAAATAACTGAAGATTGAATGTAAAAAAAAAAAATTGAGCAATGCAAAGATTATTCTCTCATGAAATTTTTAAAAAAATTATCCCTAGTACTTGTGGTATAAACCATAACAATTATTGTGGGTAGAGATTGGCGACTTCTTTTACTGTAAGCGCACCTCATGTCTACACAAGTGAAAAGCAGTTAGACTTTTGCACTTACGAATGTGCCAGATCACCGTTTGGTTACTTGCACTCGCTGGTGGGGTTGGACTTTTGCAAGAATCAGGGGCCATTGGAGTCTTTTTTTTTAATTAGAAAAAAGTGCCAAATCAATATTTGATCCCAGGTTTTAGCAGTCAAAAACAAATGGTTTAGACCACCCTTCCACTGACCCTCTGAAGATTTTAATTTGGATGAATGTGGCCATTGTAAGGTGTTCAAAAAGTTATAGAAAAAAAAATTATACAATGGCTACATTCATCCAAATTAAAATTTTCATGAGTGACTAATCCTTGCATTGCTCAGTTATTTTTTTCATGTTAATATGTGAATATCACATACTTTTGGGATAAAGTTTTATTTCAATTAGTTTTCAAATTTAAAAAATTGAATGACTTCATATATTATAAACAATAAATGAGTCTCTATTCACACACAATTATGAAATAAAAAAGTTATTTTTTTTGGGCAATAATGTATCAAGGCACATAAGACTAAAGTTGTAAAATATCAAATTTCTATATTTACAAGTGCCAGCTATTTGATCAAGGGGGGGTCGGTGGAAGGCTGGTTAAACCGTTTGGTTTTCGGCCACTACGACCCGGGTTCGATTCCCGCATTGGACACTTTTTTCTGTTTGAAAAAAAAAAAAAAATCCCTAATGGCCCCCGATTCTTGCAAAAGTCCAACCCCACCAGCGAGTGCAAGTAACCAAACGGGGCTCTGGCACATTTGTAAGTGCAAAGTCGAACTGCTTTCACATGTGTAGACATGTGGTGCGCTTACAGTAAAAAGCAGTCGCTAACTACCCACCATGATTATCATGGCCTGTACCAGGTGTACTAGGGATAAGCAAAAAAAAAAGTGAGAGAGAGATAGTTAAAAATAGATACAAAATATAATTTATACATTCTCTTTAAGTGAATTTTTAAGAGCCTTATATAAAGATAAATAAAATTTTATTTTAATGTACATAACTGATTGGTTGAGTATTTTTCATTTTTTAAAAAGTCTAATATTTTAATAATATAGGTTTGGGGGAAGGGGGGTTATAAAAATGATATACTTCAACCTTTTTCAAATACTTTATTCCAACATTTCAGCTACCTGCTGTTATCCATATCAATAAATTCTATTTTGATGAAGCTTATGATGCTAAGTTTTGAATGGTCTGATATTTAAAACATGTAGAGCATGCAATACATTGATAATCAAACTTTGAAATATAATATTAAAAAAAAGGTTGAAGTTGTCATTTTTAACTATATGAATAAATATAAAGGAAGAGCAAAGTGTACTCCTGCACAACTACCTGGCTTCACGATGGTTCATTTATAAAAAGCATGTCCTTTATTATTACTATTTTTTCAAATACTACTTTAGTGTCCTTTAAAGGGCTAAAAATTGACATATTGCACTTGGCCTAATGTTCATTCCGGTATTGAAGGCACATTTTAAAAATTTCCTCTTTGTTACCTTCTATGGCTGTAGTGACTTGGTGTTTTACGTTGTCTACATTAACTAACACTTTTCTTTCAATTATTTTCATCCTAGGGAACAGAAAGAGGTCTGAGAGCTAAATCTGTCGAATAAGGTGCATGTATCAAGATATTCTGTTTTGAATGCAGTAATACTTTTTATTCTCGTTGAAAAGTCTAGGCAAAAACTCTTTTGAATTTCAAAATCAATGATCAAAATGCACTAAAATTTGCTCCTGTACAATCTAGAGAAGTATTGGAGTTTGTCGATTGTCCAGGGTCATCTTCATAGTGAGACTTACTGATTTCCTTGTTTTGAGCAGTTGAAGGACTGGAATGAGACTGATCTTCAGTGATTGTTTCCCCATTTTTAAATCTATAAAATCATTTGTACACTTGTGTGGGTTGTACTAAACTTAAGCTGTTCGGATTGTTACATTTTTGATGCTTTCTTATCAAGTAGACAACAAAATTTCAAAGCTGATCTTTGTCCGTTTCCTTTTTAACACTTTTTAATATTGAATTTTTCTTTTTTTGAGTTTTTATTTTCTATTTCCCACACAGCGCTCCCACTTTTGCCAAGACCCCCAAAAGATCGTTATAACTAAGTTTTACTGTATTTATGCTAGAACATTGGCCTGTTGCACATGGGAATTATAAAATCAATATAGTAATCTTAATAACTGCTGTGTGCAGAATCCCCAGCCAAGAAAACTCCTGCCCAGAAGGTATGTTCACACTTCCTAACAGATCCATTTCAAATTTGGACATTTCTTATGGTAATAAAGGGAAGATGTTTAATGCTTTGGTAAGTGGGATGTAAAGGGTTGGCTGCAGCCCAAGCAAATAGGGTTTTATTGAAAAATGACAGCAGCAATCCTTTTATGCGGAAAAATCAATTGAGGTTGGTATGGGTAGTTTCCTAAGAAAACTCCCTTGCACTTTGTTAACTTGTACTAAGCCTCTGCAGAGATTGTTAGAATGTGATGTTCCATCACATAATTTGTTCATTCCCAAAAATAGCACTCATGATTGTGTTATTGTGATTAAAATGAGCGAACTCATATATTCTGTGAATTTTGTTTTTCCAGAAATCTGTGCAACAAAAAGCAGCAAAGCCCATGTCTCCTCTGCCATCTAGATCTTTGTAAGTATTTTTTTTTTGTTTTCCCCAAATACCATCTTAACTATTTCAATTCAACCGCCAAATCAGACTTTTCAGTTGAATTAAAGTTGGCTAAATTAAAGAAAATAGCCTGATTAGGATTTGGAAAAAAAAAAATTAAAGAGGTTATACTACACTATAAAAAAAAAATATATATAGAAGCATAGGGCGCCTCTCCCGTCAAAATAAACGTCAAAACCTGACGCCATCTATTGACCGCGACGGTCAGGTCGGTCACAGAGCCACAACACCAACTTTGGCAAACTGAGAAGTGTCCACCTAGAGACCATGGTTTCGGGATAATGGCCCTCATCAGTCTAGGGCTGACTTTATTCCATGAGATCCACATGGGATCTAATGGAAGTTTGCCAAAGTTGGTGTTGTGGCTTTGTGACCGACCTGAGGCCGCTAGTTGCGGCGACAGTCAATAGATGACGTCAGGTTCTGACGGGATAGGCGCCCTATGCTTCTATGGATCAATTTCCTCCCGGCAAATTTTCCATCTATAAAAAAAAAATAAAAATGATTATATGCAACTATAAGAAGTTTGTTTTATGTATAAAAGAAACTTTTGTGCTCTAATGTTTAATTTTCTTTATGCAACTGTGTTTAGAATATATTTTGTTATTACCATAAATATCCCAAATACATCAGGCTTCGAAGCCCAAGGTATCACAGTCTACCTCAATCAAAACAGAACCATCAACATATACAATATGCACCACCCTCCAAACTATAAACTTCTTCATGTAGGAACAACAGATCAATTTTTACAGGCAACACAATAATTTTAGGTGACCTTAATGCAAAACATCAACTATTGGAATGCTCCACCCAAACCCAAGAGGCAAAATAATAACCACTATACTAGATGACAATTCCTTCAGTGCTTAAATAATGAAAATCCTACCCATCATTCCTACAGATCCCACTCCAGACATTTTTCATGAATGCATATGGAAAATATTACAAAGTATTTGAAGTGATCACTTGCCTATTTTGATAGAAATGGTACCAAAACCAATGCAATTAATCAAAAATTCTGAAACTTCAAAAAGGCTAAATGAAATCTTTACCAGCAATAAAATCAATGAAGACTGGAATAGCACTAACTAGAATAAAAGATATGAAGAAAAAATTGGATTTCTTTTGAAAACAATTATTAAAGCAGCAAATAGTTCATTACTGAGAGAAAATATTAATACTCCTGAGAGTCCTGGTGTCATTTTGTTGTTTAGTCATATTTTTTCCAAAAATGATTGAAATTTCAATTTTTAAAAAGTACATTTATTTTCATTTTTTATCTAATCAATGATCTGATACATTAGAAAAATAAATATTTTAAAAATTCAAGATAATTATAGATTATTAGTTATTATGTACAAATTTGACAATTCTATTGATTTTAAATGGAGCTTAATACACTGGCCCACAAAATCAATGAAATTTTATACACCAATATATTATTCCATTATTGATTAAAATACCCGAAATTAAAGAAATTTAACACATTTTATGCAAATTAGCCGGTCAAGCAATGATCTTCTTGCAGTCAGTGCATAAATATCTTAGATATTGTAGTTAATATAGGATATGATCACCTTTAACTGATAGACAGGCTCTACATCGACAACCCATACTAAGAATTGGGGAGTTTATCAGCTCCTGTGGAATCAATGCCCACTCTTGTGTTAAGGCTGTTTCTAGCTCATGAGTGTTTCTAGAAGGGAGTTGGAGGGATGAGATCTGTCGTCCTAAATTGTCCCATATGTGCTAAATGGGATTTGGATTATAGATTAAAAACACAAGGTAATAAGACCAAATCCAAGGATAAGTCTCAATTTGGATTATAGATTATAAACACAAGGTAATAAGACCAAATCCAAGGATAGTCACAATTTGGATTATAAAATATACAAGTATCAGAGTCATCAACAATCAACAATTCTGTCACCGTTTGCTTTTGTGAATGGAATAAATACCCAAATAGGGCCATTTCTTATAAGCATCGGTGGTTCAGTGGTAGAATGCTCGCCTGCCACGCGGGCGGCCTGGGTTCGATTCCCGGCCGATGAATTTTTTTTTTTTTTACAATTTTTAAAACTCATTTATATTATTATTAAAATATACAAGTATCATAGTCATCAATTCTGTCATCGTTTGCTTTTGTGAATGGAATGCTTTTACGTAATATACGTAACTAATATGACTGAAATTTTAGCAGTAGTATAGTAGAATCTGGAAAAACTTATACAGTCGAACTTGGATAATTCGAACCCCAAGGGACCATAAAAAAAATTCGAATTATCCAAAAATTCGAATTAAAGATGTTAAATTATTTATATAGGAAATTCTAGGGACCAAGATAAATATTCGAATTAAAGAGGTTTTCGAATTAAAGAAGTTCGAATTATCCAAGTTCTACTGTATTGAATATTTCAGGTCTCTATCCCGAATATTCTTCGAGTTATTTGCAAATTTGAGTTGCAAACTTGCTCTTTCACTCGCAAGCAGCGCCTCTAGCGGTGAAGATGGGAGGTAATATCAGCTGACCTAATGTACATGTAAAACGTGTTTTAACAGGACATAGAGAAAAATCTGGAAAATATATTTATCGGATTTTTAGCCAATAAAAAATAAAATTGACAGGTTCTGGGCAAAAATAATTGTTTTTTTAGTCAGAAAATGATGATGACAATATTGCTGTATTATGTTTGATTACACTGATAGACAAAACTTAAGGAAGTTGTACCTTATTTTCATAGTTATTTTCTGAATCCCGATATATATATGCTATAAGGTACAACTTCCTTAAGTTTTGTCTATCAGTGTTATCAGATACAAAATTATATCGGGAAAAATTCCAAAAAGCAGAGGCCACGGGTGAAACCAGTTAATTTTTTGTACGCAGGAACAAAATTCTAACAGAAAAACATTCATTTGAGCAGAAAACAAAAGCCAGATCATCTTTCTATAAAAATATCGCTTCTCAGACACAAAGTTTGGAGCGAGACGTTTCACAAGAGTGACATCCACGGTGCCAATTTATAATTGTAACGAATAGTATTTGAATAAAAACATTTAATCGGGTAAAACCTGGGCGTTGCCCGGGTCATTCGGCTAGTAATTAATAACATTCCTAAAAATGCAATAACTATCTATACCGATGGTAGCAGAGATGAGTTGGGACACACTGGCAGTGGCTGTCTCATTAAAACCACAAATGGCATTGAGAAAATGAACAGAAGAAACCCAAATTTTTGTTCAGTCTTAAGATCAGAACTTATAGCCATCTATGAAGCCTTAAAATCCATCAGAAATACTAATTATCAAGATATCTGGATTCTTACTGATAGTAGAAGTGCCATACAACACTTGAGTCACAAAGGGGAACTTAGAGACAAAGTAAGCAGGAACATAATTGGCTATCTCCAGAAACTCGCAAAAACCTCAAAAATTCACCTTCAATGGATACCCTCACATGTTGGAATTGAAGGCAATGAAGCTGCTGATGTGCTAGCGAAAAATGGCACAAAAGAACCCTTGCCACAGAAAAATAAACTTACTTTTAAAGAAATAGAAACAGTAGCCAAAACAAAAATAAAAAAGAACTGGAGGATCCCACCCAAGCACAGTTGGCACAGTGGAGTGAACCCAGGAGGAGCTCTGAACATCAGAAATAGACAGCATCAAACAACACTAACAAGATTTAGAACAGGCCATCTCAAGCCATTGAAGATAGAAAATAATAACAAAATCTACCCCACTTGCCCAAAATGTAGCTTGGCACCTGCAGCTCCAGAACACATTTTGACTTGCATTAGATGCACTAACAGGACCTTTGGGAGAGGCCGCTGCTCATCATAAAACAGCTTGAGGAGCATGAACTCATGGAATTCGTGTAATCTTTATACAGGGGGATAAGAAACAACAACAACAAAATAATCAAAAATCAAACAGAATCTCTTTTCTTTTTATAATATATATATAATAAATAAATAAATATATATATATTTTATAATTAATTTGTTTGATATAGAATTCTCTTAGGTTGTTTAAGGATACATGAGAATATTATGATATTGTTTTGCATTCCTGTCAAAAATAATAAAAACAATTGAATTCATTATTTGCTAGTTTGTTTTAATTGAGCTTATGAAATATCAAATACATAGTTAGAGAAAGGTACTACCTGACTTAAGGCGAGTAGATAAAGAAAACAAAAGGTTTATTTACATATCTACAAAAGATTTATGCCGGCCAATGGGAAACAACAACAATAGGTTTATATAGGAAAAGCCGCAACATCTTGCGGTAGACTTTACAGAGTAATTTGATCTGGGAATCATAATTTAAAAATAAAATAAACATTTTTATGTTATAAAATGTAATAACATTATATATGTGCCATAATCATGTTTTTAAATATTTTTTCTTGATATTGGAAGCACACACTTATGAATTACACATCATCCTCTTTTGTAAATTCACTCTGAGAATGAAGTTACAGATGGACATTTTCAAACTTATTAGTGTTACTGATGTGTCAAATTGTTCTAATTAGTACCAGATAAGAAGAAATTACTGCAGATAGGAAGAAAACAGTTTTCTTTAAGAAAACCTAAAATATTATCAAAATTAGAAAAAAACCCTCTTTTTTAGATAATTAAAAGCATATCTGTAAATATCATTGATATCTCCTCTTTCTTCATTTCTGTTAATTGTAGCACATTTCTTTTGTGAATGAAAAATACTTCTTTAAATTGTCTCTCAAAGTAATTTTTATCATTGTTTTTTTTTTTTTTAGATTGAAATTATTATTCCCCCCAATTTTTCTCTGTTCAACAAATGAAGAATTTTCATTTTTTATCTCATTTTTGATTATATTCATGGTTTTCCATTTTTTCTTTTAGTTCTGGCTGTTTGTCCTACATAGCATTGGTCACACTTTTCATAGATAAAACCTGCTCTTTTTAGCAATTGGGAGTCCTTGTGATTGTTGCTATATCGAAAAATAAGGTTACAAGGTTTCCTCGCAATTTTTATTTTTCATAATTTTTCAATATATTAGTAAAATTTCTTGGAAACTTTTGGTTAATAAATGGTAATGCGATGATATTGGCTTCCTAGTTTTGCACTTTAGATTCTGAATCATTGTTTTTTTCATATTTTTGGTATTCTTAAAATTGAAGATACTTGGCCAGTAAATATTATTATTATCTCGACATTTCGACAAAAATCTTTTGTTCTCGTCAGGAACAAATAAAAATTAAAACATTTGGTAAGGCGTTGAAAATTATTCTATTTAATCCGTCAATTTGATGGGAAATGTGCAAAAATGGGAATGCCAATATCACCAAATTCAGCTTGTATCACTATAGGCCAATTAGAAATCAAACTCTAAATTGACTCACAAATGATGTTTATTATTTCAAAAGGTATATATGTGAATTTTTATATTTTATTTATTAATCAGGGAGGTAAACAACAAATATTGAAAACTTTCAACAATCTTGTCTTGATGTCAATTCCTCTATGGAAGAAAATAACAACAAATCATTCAATTTCCTGGATATGAACCTAACATACAAAAATAACATTATTTCCACCTCTATATACAAAAAACCCAACACATACAGGAACTTATTGAAACTAGTTCACAGCGCCATTTCAGCCAAAAAGTAGGATTAGTCAATCCTCTTATATATAGAACTTATAAACTCATTAGCGATATAGGCAAAAGAAATATAGAAATTAACAAAAAAAAACTAATCAATTTCTCATCAAATTGTTAGATAGAATAATAGAACACATGAACCAAAGAAATTATAAAAATACTTTAATTCAGAATCTAAAGTGTAAAAACCAGAAAGCCAAATTCATCACATTGCCATTTATTAACCAAAAGTATGCAAGAAATTTTAATAATATATTAAAAAATTATTGAAAAAAAATTTGCATGGAAACCTATTTTTAAAAGCTTTTATTTAACTTGCTTCCATGTCTGTCCACAAATCTTGTAATCGATTTTTAGTATACCTCTAGAGCATGTAGAAATATCAAAATTTGTACTCTATTATAACCTGATGGCAATGCAAGTTGACAAATTTTCAAGCTGCCTTTTAGAATTTTAAATTTAATTTTAATATGCTTCCAGATCACATAGAAGTATGAAACATAGTCTTATGAACAATGCAAGTGTAGAAATTTTCATACTTCAGGGTGGTCGGAGTGGCCAGGAATGAACAAATTTCAATATTTCCTTTTACGTTTTGTACTACGCCTCTTGCAAGGAATTGACCAATCCGCTGTGAGCAGGCTTCCGTCTATTTAAGGCCTAATCCCCAGTGAACTTTTGAATCTAAGTTTTGTAAATTCATGACTAAAAACTAGCTAAACAATTAATAGATAAAAATACATTTAAAAAAAAAAAGGTTTCATTTAAATGCACTAAAATGGAAAAATAAAGTATTTTATCTGCAGTCATTGCATAATTAGATGTATCTGAGTGAAAATAAAAGAGATAGGGGACAATCATATTTAGAGAAAAGGTAAAAATATACCAAACACTTATAAAAATCACTAATCAGTTGCTACATATTAAATCACACTAGGCTTGAAATTCATGATGATCATCCCTGCCATTTTTTTTCCCACTCAGAT
This sequence comes from Cordylochernes scorpioides, assembly GCA_030710605.1. NCBI lineage: Eukaryota > Metazoa > Arthropoda > Arachnida > Pseudoscorpiones > Chernetidae > Cordylochernes > Cordylochernes scorpioides. Next base: position 15,474,818 of record CP092875.1, on the reverse strand, counting down.
ACATGTCGAAATTGGTGTCGACCCACTGTGGGAATCCTGTCAAGTTGCCGTCGAATTGTGTGGTTGTGGAATTCAATAATAACTAAAATAAGCAGGTTTCATCTATGAAGTGAAAAGTGTGCCAATGTATGTCATTATCTATGTGGGTCAAACAGCCAGGATTTTAGAAGAAATAATTGAAAACCATGAATTTGCTTTAAAATTGGATAAAATTTGGAATCCTGCACTTGTATAACAGAAAAATCATATAAGGCATGATAATTTCAATCTAAAAGAAACAGATACATGATAATGGGAAAAATTACTTTAAAAGGCATTTTGAATAAGCCTTTTTCTTTCAAAAGAAATGTGCTACAATTAACAGAATGGAATAAAGAGAAAATATTTACCGATAGGCTTTTAATTATATCTAAAACAGTTTTTTTCTAAAGAATAATATTTTAAGTTTCTTAGAAAACTATTTTCTTCTTATCTGCTATCTTGTTTATACACTAGCTCTAAAAGCATTTTGTGATATATTTTTCTAATTCAGTCTTTTGTCTGATGATGGTAATAATGCTGTTACTGAAATGTCACACTTTTTTTTATTTGGATTTGAACCATATGTTTTAACACTTTCAATCCATTCCTTCTCAAACCATTTATTTAGTTTTTTTTTTTTATAGTTATAATGATTGTCTTGGCTTGGCTCTCAAGTCCATAAATAATTAGGCTTTGTGCAAATGATTGTTGAAAACCTACTAGAAGGCTCCTCTCCAACCTTGGTTGACTAAAGGTAGGTACGTACGAGTACATACGATTTTAATAGAAACGACTAGCCATAAGAATGGTATTAATAGGTTTTATTGTTATTGCAGGCGCACCAGGGCTGGGAAGAAGGCCTAGCTAGAACTGTTGTCTAAAGTTTATTCCATACCTACTTTATATAAACATGTGGAATTATTTTAATTAATTAACAAAATATTTTTAAATAGTGATACACTCCATTGTACACTGAAATTTTCACTTTTAATTTTTATCCTCACAAAATCTTTTAAATATATTTCAGTACACATCCTGTTTGTTTAAATAAATGAAGATATATGCACCTGATTTATGAGAAGATGAATTACTCTAGATTATTATATATTACATATATTAATTGCACTTATATCATCACATCATTAAATATATATATACCCATTTTTTAAATCTTTGTTTTGGTATTTTTATTATTTATGGACTTGCTTCTCGATTGAAGTCGTTTATGTCTGATTTGTTTTGTGCCAAGTTTTTTTGTCACGATTCCCCACATGTATCAATCCACTGCTATGGCTGCCAACCCGAGATAGGAATAAAACCTGCTCTGGAGCGCTTCACTTAATTGTTATCCTTCACCTTCATAGGAGAAGAGCAATTCTCATCACTGGAATGCATTACATTACTTCATTATACTCCCCATGTCTTAATTTACATGCCTGTAAATATATTTTTTGCCACACACCATATTGTCTATATTTCATATATATATTTTGAAGACCATTTAAATCATTTTATGATACTTATTTTTGGGAAATAAAGCTCTTTCTTAGTGAAATTGTTCCTCCATGTGTACCATATATTTCAACCACAGCTCAAATCACAAATGTAAGTATCAAGGTAACAAAGTTTTTTGTAATTATTATTATTCCATTGTATAGTTATACAGGGGCATGGGGTCAGATTTCATGGATGAAAGTTACAATCATGGTAGAACTTGAGGCTACCATACATTCCAGGAGGCAGTGTTGGGCAAATATTAATTAAAATGATTTATTAAAGATTAACAATTGGCTAATTGTAATTTTCACAATTAACAAATAATCAATTGTTAATTGTATTTTTACAATTAACAATTAATTAATTGTTAATTGCACTTCAATTTAATTGAAAAATAATTTTTTAATGCCCAACACTGCATTTCAGTACCACTCTCTTCTCGAACATGCTGTCCGACAATTTGTGACTCTTTGGCAGATTTGTCATTGTCGCAAATTTGGACTTTTCTAATTAACAATTAATTAATTGTTAATTGCACTTCAATTTAATTGAAAAATAATTTGTTAATGCCCAACACTGCCAGGAGGCGATCCATTGAGGCCTCTCCTGATGTTGCACTGTGGGAAGATCTTGACCATCATTCTGAAAAGGAGCAGTCTTGTATGGCCAGTTTGTAACAAATCTGAGTAGCCTTGGTGATAATATATGACTAGAAGTGGTCGTAAATGTCATCTGTAAGATCCTGGCCTGACTAAATAGCAGGGTTTTTTTTTAATCCCCCGGGAGAGGTCATTACATTACATTTTACATTGAATTTTCATGGGAAAATAAAGGGATGTCAAAAATAGAGATGCTGCTTCTCAAGATAATTTTTTTTCTCCATTTGTAATTGTTTGCAATCTAACGGACTGGTCAGTTATAAAGCCACAGCACCAGCGTTGGCAAATTCGAAACTCCCACCAGGGGCCATGTGAGGCATGACCATTCTGGAGGGGTGGAGGGTTTGATTTCATGAAACCTCATAATAATATGCCAAAGTGTTTAGCTGATAAAGTAAGTAGCAGCGCCATTTCTATTGGGTGTGTATGTTTGTTTTGGGTTGAATTTATTTTGCTAAACTTTTGCATACCTATTTAAAAAGGAGTGAAAAATATCTTTCAAATTCAAAATTTTAATTTAGAATAATTACCTGTCTCCAAAGGTCAGAAAATGCTAAAAAAAAAAAATCTATATATGAGACCTACCCAGATGAAACTGCTACAATATAGTTAGGTCTGTAAGGAATCACTGTTGCAGTTCCAAACTTGGCATAGGCAATTCATCTTGATAATTGACCTAATGTGATTGAAAAATAATATACTAAACTGTTTAATAAATGTCTGAAGAAATTTTGAAAATATTTAAAATATTTTTAGAAATGCAAAATGGCTTTACAAAATATATCTTGCACTTTCCATTTTATATATTTTTAGGTTTCAAAATTCAAGAAATACATTAAAACCCTTCTATAGTAAACCCTGATTTGGTTCATTATAGCCACGGTTTGGCTATTTTCTTTTACTTGTTTCAAAATTTTTAATTAATATACAGAGGGTGTTCACACTTATAGGAAACAAGTTTTATTATGAAATATTAAAAATTAACACCATATTTGAAAATTTTCAAATGTTCTATTTGAAAGCCATTTTGTTTATTTACAGAACGGCACCTGATTTTCCACGATTGCACACTTTCTGATCATGGTCATACTCAAAAGATCCCATTCTTCCTTTACCACTTTCCAGAGCTAATCTTACCTATTTGGACATAATTAAAATATGCAAACAAGATGATATCAACATTTCTAAAAAAGGTATTTATAATATTATTCTCGACAAAAATATCAAGTTTTTTATTCAAAGCACCTACGGAGAAATGGAAAAAAAGATTATCACCCTATATCTGTGAGAACTCTGCAACTGTCAAAAAAGTGAAAAAATATATTACAAAAGAAAATCCTATGCCACAAAGAGATATAGCCAAATTAATAGGAACATCATTGTCAACAATAAATAAAATAATAAATAAAGATTTAGGCCTAAAAGCTACAAAAAAAAACATGTAGTTCACAAATTGTTTCATAGCCATATTCGTCAGCGACACACTATCAGCAGATATTTTTATGAAAATTTCTTGGCTGCTGATAGATGGAAATTTATTGTTACATATGACGAAGCATGGGTATATTTAACCGATTGCGACAGAAAAAGAGCTATATACTATCAAAAAAGGGTGGAAAAATCTAGGCCAATTTGATTGAAGGAATGTGCCGAAAATTACCCCAAAGGATTTATGGTGGCATGCGGTATATCATATGAAGGAAAATTAAAAATAAGAAAAGTTGAAAGAAATGCCTAAATAAACTCTGAGTACTATCAAAACAACATTTTAGAACCTATATTTTTAAATTATATTCCCTCTATCTATTTTTTATAGCTTGCACCACGCTGATGAGGGCCAACAGCCCGAAACGCGTCCGTGGTTAGCTTTTCTTGATTAATCAAGAATGGGTATTTGGCCAATTCTGGAATAATTAAAAATCAACGAGAATAGTTGATATTTATTCCGATAGATGGTGCAAGCCATCAGCAACTTTCAGTTGCTCGATAAGAAGAAGCCTTTTTCTTAATTTAGGCACCTTATCACAGTACAATATTACATTTGTACTATTTTTTCACCCTCTATCTATGGATAACAGAGCAACAAAGTCTGGTTTCACCATGATAATGCCCCAAGTCATACCTCATCTTCAACCCAAGCTTATTTGGAAGATCTAAGGCAAAGAACAGGAATCAACACTATTCCAAAGAACAGAACCCCTGTAAAATCTCCTGATTTAGCCTCGATGGTTTTTTGCATTTTTGGATGCCTTAAAAGAGCACTTGGAAAGAGACACCCTAGGACAATTGAAGGTCTCTGGAAAGTGGTAAAGGAAGAATGGGATCTTTTGAGTATGACCATGATCAGAAAGCGTCTGCTATCGTGGAAAATCAGGTGCCGTTCTGTAAATAAACAAAATGGCTTTCAAATAGAACATTTGAAAAATTTCAAATATGGTGTTAATTTTTAATATTTTATAATAAAACTTGTTTCCTATAAGTGTGAACACCCTCTGTAATTAAAAGACAACCATACACACAGAAAAAAAAAACTTCTTAATAATGATGACTGTTTTAATTTGATAAATTGATCTTTTTCCATACATTAATGCTGATTATCAAAATGACCACAAATATGATAGGTTCTTTTTACTAGCATAAATGTACCTCTTTTTCAAGACAATTCCTAAGCAAAGCATATTAATAAATATATTATAAGATAAAAAGTTTATTTTAAAACATTTTATCATATCATATAATAGTTTACTTGAAAAATATCCCAAATACTTTGTTGCTTGAAATCACTCTTCAAAAATTGCCCCTTTAAAATAAAGTTAATTTTTCTTCAATTTAAAGTTTTCATATATTCTTCTGGTGTATTTTTAGTTTTGTCTTGGATCTGTCCATGGCTGGCTTTAAAATTGCCATAGTTTAAAGCATAAAAAATATTTTTGTTGCATCATATTGCATTTATTTGGAGTTTTTTTTTTAGCCTAGGTTAACCCTTAATTGGATGGATGGATTTTTCTTATGTAACTGGATGGGTTGGGTTGATTCAACCCACCTATGTAACTTTATGAAATAAGCACTAAATAATGATTGATATCAATATTCAAATAAATATTTAATGAATACAAATGTTAATATACAGATTTTGACTTTTAAAAATTGTTAATATAATTTATTTACAATTTTCATAAATTATTAAGAAATGTTTTTGAAAATGTTTTGTTGACATACAGAGCAGGGGGACTAAATCTAGGGAAGAATATGTGGAAACATGAAATAGAAGAAAAACACTAACTTTATTTGAAAGGTGCAATGCTTTAAAGAGTGCTTTGAAGCAACAAAGTGTCAGAGCCATTTTTCCAAGTAAAAATTGTATTATATAATGTAATTTTTTTTATTAATTAATTTATTAATCAACCAGGGACAATATTGAAATATTTGTGCCTAATACAGAGGAAACAAAACAGCAAACAATTAGGACCTAAATATTTACATGCATTATTCTACAGAGTCCATAAAATTTATATAGACAAAGTGCCTGAGGTTAAAGAGTTAGATCCTTTAAATCAGGGAAAAAAACGATGCCTCACTTCTGAAAAGTTCGGACAGTCGTAGATGAGATGAAGAGCAGTGATAAAGATGTTTTAAAATTTTATATCTTTGAATATATATTTATTAAAACTTTGCCTAGGATTTGTCTTGATTTTTAAATTAGACATAGAGGTACATGTATACTAATGATAGAACAACCTTGCATCAAATAATTTCTTTTATTATTCAGTATTAATGTAAGGAAATTGGTCAATTAAAGGAATTAAAACTAAGTAACCATAATAAAGAGACAGCCTTTTTCTGTGTGTATGGCCGTCCTTTAATTATACAGTCTGAAAACTTTGAAAAGTAAAAAAAGAGGCAAATTGTGGCTATAGTGAACCAAAAGCTCTGTCCCATTGGGGTTCACTATAGAGGGATTTTACTGTACTTATATCTCCACATCTAATATAGCTAGTGTAACAACCAAAACTAGACACAATTCAACTCGCCATTTTGGCCATCATGTGATACAAAACGAAATACAGTAGTCTCCCATGAGAGACACCAAAACTCGTCTCTCTAGGAGACAGTCTCTCATCGGAGACTTAGTCATGATAAGTCAGTGATGATAAGTTATGCTATATTCTTTCAAAACAAAAAATTGGTGTTTTGATTATCATATATCATACCTACATAGGTTTAATAGTAAACTTTCTATGCAAAACACTATTTTTAAAGTTGGCTCTATAATATAGTTGAAAATGATTTACTTAAACCCCTTTTTTAATATTGTATTCCAAAGTTTGATTATTGATGCACTGAATGCTCTACATGTTTTAAATATCAGGCCATTCAAAACTTGTCATCAAATAAGCTTCATCAAAATATAATGTATCAATATTGATGACAGCAGGTGGCTGTAATGTTGGAATAAAGTATTTTAAAAAGGTTGAACTGAAGGTTTTTTTTTTAATGGAAAATACTCAATCTTCTATTAGTTATACACATTAAAATAAACTTTATTTTACAAGGCTCTTAAAAATGTGCTAAATGAGAATTAGCTAAAGATAATGTATAAATTATATTTAGCATCTATTTTAACTTAAAATTTTGAAGGATGCCTTGATCAAATATCTGGCACTTGTAATATTGAGTAGCAATCGGGTGGTGCATTGCCCCAATATAAAATAATTTTTCTATTTCATAATTGTGTGTGAATAGACTTTTATTATTTACAATATTGAAGTCCAATTTTTTTTTATTTGAAAACTAATTGAAAGAAAACTCTATCACATACTTTATAATACCTAAGATTTTCTAATAGACCAACAAGGAGTAATAGTTATTTGCCTCCTTAAAGGTTGGTTAAAAATCAAGTTACCTTTTTTTATTTTACCACTAACTGAAGGGTTAATCTTTTCAATAACTTTTTGAACTATATTATACAAATGGACACATTCATTCAAATTAAATCTTTCATGAGTTTATTCACTCATAATCCTTGCATTGCTCAGTTATATATCGGCCGGCGATTTTTCAAGCACTAACTCCAGATGACGGCACTTTTAAAACATTCATTTTTTCTTTAAGATTTAAATTTTTTTAGGATACATAGTTAAGATATATTTAATTTAAAATAAATGGAAAAATTCAAAATAAAATTACTTTTATTTTCAAAAACTTTAAAAAAATTATGAAAGAATAAAATTTATATCGTATAGTTATTTGTTAAAAAAGAGGGTAATAAATGTGTCTCAGAATATTTCACAATGATTTTTCAATGAATATTTAAAAATTATAATTTTTTTTAATACATGAAATAATTTTTATTTTTTAATGGTCGCTGGTCGTTCACAGAGATAGTCGCTCATGGAAGATTTGCTATAATAGTAAAAATGGGTAAATTCGTTCGTGCCTTACAATGTGGTCGCTCATGAGGGACTCTACTGTAATAAAATTAGATTGAGTGACAGCCAGCACCCAGACAGGAGAAAGGTCACCAATTACACTGTGTCCGAAAAACAGATTACCACCAGTCAGCACCAGGTCAGGTGCATGAATCAAGATATCATCTATAGAGTTTTCTACTCTCTTATGATCACTTAGTAAATCTGTTATTATTTGTTGCATTATTTCTGGTGCAGTGTTTTAATACCAAACGACACTCGTAAAAAGGAATATCTCCCCCATGGTGTTGAAAAGGGTTGTTGTATCTCCTCCTGGTGTTTGTCACAACACACACAGCCGAAATCTATTGGTCAATTTCTGTTTAATTGCACCGTTAATGTCGTATATATACAAATATGTATTTACATATTAATAATAAAAAACATGCAAAATACATATAGATGTTTAACAATTTACATACACAACACATCTCCCCTCTTAATAGTAGTGCAGCCGGTCTGGCGGTCTTCTGGATCGCTGCGGTCTTGGACTGCGCACAGGGACAGCCGCAGCAGCAGGGTCCGGTTCTGGTTCTGGAGTGTCCTCTTGTGCTGAAGACTCCGCTCCTTTCAATTCTTCGTCCACCTCCGGGGCTTCTTCCATTGTCTTCTCCTGTCCTCCAAGCCTAGGGTGATCTCGAGAAGTGCCAGGAAGTATAAAATCTCTTGATGTACCCGGCAGTACCAAATCTCTCACTTCAGGAACTTCTTTCTTGATAACTGGCCTTATTTGATTTATGTGTCTTTTCACATAACGGCCTTCGTCTTCTATAAGGTAATGTCGGCTGCTCAGTAGTTCCATGATCCTGCCCCTTTTCCATTTTGGTCCGTTAGCAAAACTCCGGAAATACACATCAGAGCCGACTGCAAAATGCTTTTGCTTCCTCATGGCATCATGGTACACCTCTCCTACCTTCGCCATTTTCGGAATCAAATTTGAAAATCTTGATCTTAGACTTCTTTTCATTAAAAGTTCCGCGGGAGACTCCTTTAATACCGTTTGAGGAAAAGCTCTATGGGTGAATAAAAATCGCTGTAGATTGATTTCTACACTGTCCTTTCCTTGGTTCTTTCGTAAAAAGTTTTTAAATTCACGTACATATCGCTCAGCTAAGCCATTAGTACTGGGATTGTACGGACTCGTTTTTGTGTGTCTTATACCATTTATTGTTGTAAATTCCTCAAATTCACTTGAGACAAATTGTCTGCCATTATCGGTTACCAAAAGTTCAGGTAATCCAAATCTGGCAAAGATCTCCCTAAGATGTCCTATGATAGTCCTGCTCGTAATGTCCTTTATGATGACAATCTCAAGCCATTTGGTGTACGCGTCTACAAGGGCCATAAACATTCGTCCCATAAAGGGACCTGCTAGATCTAAGTGTAGACGGTGCCACGGCTTCTCAGGCCAAGTCCACTCTGAAATGGTAGACGGCGGCATACTTGCAGATTCTTGGCATATTCTACAATCTCTAGCCAACTCTTCAATGTTCTTATCTATGCCTAGCCACCAAAAATACCGTCTAGCAATCATTTTCATTTTCACCATCCCTAGGTGCATCTCATGTAAATCGTTCAAAATTAAGGATCTTAATTTCTGGGGAATTACCACTCTTTCACGCCATTGAAGACACCCAAACTCACAACTTAATTCGTCTTTTATCCTATAATAGGAATAAAGTGGATTTTCCTGCGATACCTTTGGAATTTGCCAATTATTTTCCCTAACATTTCTCAACACAATTGATAGTAATTTATCCCGGCTTGTCTCAACTGCCACATCCTGGAATGAGAAGGGGACCTCACTCATTTTCCGAAGGAGAAGCACCTGATCCTCATCCAAAGATTCTGTGGTCTTTGAGACTAAAGGTAAACGTGATAACGCGTCTGCATTGCCATTATCATCAGTTTTTCGAAACTCCACAGTGTATTTAAATGCAGATAATTTTAAAGACCACCTCTTAATTCTTGATGCAGCACATGGGGATCGGTTTCTGGGGTGAAAAAATGTGCATCAAAGGTCAGTTGTCTGTGATCAACACAATTTCACGTCCTAATAGATATTGTCGGAATTTCTCACAACCAAAAATGATGCTTAAGGCTTATTTTTCTAATTGCGAATACCGCCTTTCCGCTTCAGTTAGCGTTCTTGAAGCAAAGGCTATAGGAGTTTCTTCCTTTCTATCGTTCCTGTGACTCAGAACCACTCCTAAACCATAGCTAGAGGCGTCACATGCAAGGACTAGTTCCCTAGTTGCATCATAATGTGCCAGCACCGACTCGTTAGTTAGCAATGCTTTGCATTTTGCAAATAATATACGGTGTTCGCTAGTCCAGTTCCATTTGGAATTCTTTTTTAAGAGGTGATAGAAGGGTGCTAAAATATCTGCAATATTTCTTATAAACCTAGAGTAATACATAAGGAGACCTATAAAAGATCTCAATTGAGAAACGTTTGTAGATTCAGGCACCTCTACCACCGCTTCTATTTTACTACTTATGGGATGCAGTCCCTTTTTATCTATTTTAAAACCTAAATATTCAACAGCATTTACTGCGAATTTGCATTTATCCTTGTTTAATCTTAAACCTTTTTCTTGCAGCCTTTTAAATACCAATTCCAGCTTTTGCTCGTGATCCCTATGATCCTTTCCGGCTACCAGGATGTCATCGATGTAGCAAGCCACTCCTGACATATCTGCAAATAGATTGTCCATTACTCTTTGGAACTTATTTGGTGCTACAGCTACTCCATAGGGTAGCCTTTTAAAGGCAAATAACCCCTTCGTAGTATTAATGTTCACCACTCTTTTGGCCTCTTCAGATAACCTGACCTGCAAATAAGCTCTGGATAAGTCCAATGACGAAAACACTGTATTTCCAGACAATTTTGAAAATATTTCGTCTATTGATGGCAGCGGGTACTTATCCAATTCTATGGCCTTATTTGCGGTGCATCTGAAATCGCCGCAAATTCTAAGGCTTCCATCTTTCTTCAGTACTGGCACTATAGGTGCGGCCCAGTTTGCATACTCAATAGGTTGTAAAATTCCCTCGTTAACCATACCATCGATTTCAATTTCTACTTTTTTCTTCAAAGGAAAAGGCAAACTTCTCGCCTTACAAAATACAGGAGTCGTATTTTTAAAAAAATAAAAATCAATATGGACGTTTTTTAAGCAACCCAATTCTTTGCTGAATAACCCAGCATACTTATTTATAATAACTTTGATATCGGACTCGCTTACTTGCCTAATGTTCACTAACCTAGAAAAATCAAGATTTAAACTTTTTAGCCATTCTCGTTCCAACAAAACTATCGAAATATCTTCATTTACAACTATCAACCGCAAATCTTGATTTGCTTCTCTCACAAAAACTCTTCTCTCACCAATAATTTTTATAGGTTTTCCGCAAAAGGATTTCAACCTTAATTGAGATGGAGATAATTTGTTATCCTTCCAGTATTTTTTCATAAATTGTTTTCGGTATCAGTGTGACGGGACTTCCCGTGTCCACCACAAAACACAACTGATACTCGTCAACATGTAGATTTATTTTTGCATCAGTATCACCTTGTACTGAATAAATAAATTCGTCCTGCACATATCTGCAGTCTGGCAATGATTTACCCGTTTTGCACACCCTGCTCAAATGTCCAATTTTCTTGCACCTATAACAGCATCTTGTTTTATGTGGGCATGCAGGTGCAAGGTGAGTTTTTTTCGCCGCATCGGAAACAATTTGTCTCCCTTCTTTGCATAACCGGGCCCATGCTGCCATCCCCTCCGAGCTTCATTCTTTCCATCTCCTCCTGGAACAATATCCATCTTAGCCACTAGTCCATCCTGCCGCTCCTTAGCATTTTGTTCAGCTAGCTCAAACGAGACTGCTATAGAAAATACCCTGTCCAAGGTGACATCGTCATCCTCCTGCAACAATTTCTTCTGAAGGCTTTCCGACTTTATACCAGCCACAAAATGGTCTCGTAACATGACCTCCAACATTTCACCAAAAGTGCAATCCATAGCCAAATGCCTGAGCTCACGCAGGTATTCTGAAACGGATTCATTTCCTAGTTGAACTCTTTTTAAGAACCTGCATCGTTGAGGAATCACCTTTTTTCTTGGAGCTAGATGTAGCTTTATTCTTTGTACTAACAGTTCATAAGGCTGTTCTCTCATTGTACTTGGGAAGAACAAATCATTGCCCAGTTTCAACATTTCCGAATCCAGCAGAGAAACAAAGATGGGTATTCTTTTTCCCTCCTCCAGCCCATTCGCCTCAAAGGCAGCTTCAAATCTTTGAACGAAAATATCAAAGGATTCTTCCACTGGTCTGAAGAAACCGAACGGTACAATCATTGAACCACCAGACATACTGTTGGCTTCTCGTTAACTTTAGATATCAGGCTTCCTTTACTTGCGAAAGTGCAATTGATCTTGTTCCTACAGGTCCTCGTCGCCAGTTGTTGTATCTCCTCCTGGTGTTTGTCACAACACACACAGCCGAAATCTATTGGTCAATTTCTGTTTAATTGCACCGTTAATGTCGTATATATACAAATATGTATTTACATATTAATAATAAAAAACATGCAAAATGCATATAGATGTTTAACAATTTACATACACAACAAGGTTAAATATGGCTGTGTTTTCTCATCAACAGGAAGTTTCCAAAAGCTTTTCTTCAAATCCAGCTTGGGGAAGTATTTTGAATTGTGCAAGGTGACTGCAATGTCCTCTAGTCGTTTTAGTGAATACTGTCTTCACAACAAAATCTTGTTTAAATCCAAGACATATTCTTAACTTTTCATCCTTGCGAACTGTCACCATATGACTGGAGATGGGAGTGGGGTGATTCACCTTTTTTATTATAACCATAGCTTCCATATCCCATACCATCCATAGCAAAGGGTATCTAACGAGCAGGTTTGATGGGCAAATTTCTTGATTTTCTGAGAAGTCTGCTTTATATTTATAGTTTTGATAACTCCTATTCCTTCAAACAGTTCTTTAAATTCCTGTTCTGCCTTGACTTCATCAACCCTATAGATCAGGCCTAGCTTAGAGCAGGCATCTCTTCTCAAGATAGGTGTTATCCCTTTTTCAGTTATTATAAACTGGAGATCTACAGCTTTATTTTTGTATTGTGCATGAAACACTAGTCTCACTCATTACTCTTATAGACTTACCAGAGTAGGTCACTAACTTTTTACCTTGCTTAAGTTGAATTTTAGTTTGAGTTTTTCAGAGAGTGTCAAGGGCTCCAGTGTCTAATTTAAAATCATCTGTTTGATTTGTCTTGATTCAGGTTCATTTAGGGTTTTTATTGCATTTATTGAATTTCATTTTTTCAGATGAATTTAATCTGAATCCTCCTTGGTGTCAACAATGTTTGCTACTCTTTTCTCTTGGGCAGTTTTACATAATTTTGAAAAATGGTTACTCATTCTACATTTATGGCATACTTTACCATAGACTGACATTTATTTATTTCATGTTTTGATCCACAGCCTGTACAATTATTTATAAGTTTCTTATAGCTTGTGGAATCTCTGGGATTATAGGCTTTCTTTGGGAAATTTCTCAATATTTTCTTTTCAATTGTGAATATGGTGCCTCATTCTCATTCCTCTCCTTAATCTCTTTCAGTTGGGTATTAGCATTTTCTGCTGCTACACATATTTTGATAACTTTTAAGTTTAGATCAGGATCTGAAAGTAATTTTTTCCTTGCTTTGTTTTCTTGTATACCTATTACAATTCTATCTTTAATTAATTCATCTTCCATCTGATCAAATTTACATTTTTTAGCTTGTAATTTTACTTTTGTTAAAAACTCGTTAAATGTTTCATTATTTTGCCTTAAATTATTAAAACGGTACTGTGAGGAAAAGTGTGGTAATCGTTTCGCAAAACACTGATGCAAAATTCGGTAGAAGAATTCGCAGTGATGATTCTTTTGTGGGCTGTTGCAAATATTTTAGTCAGATCACTAAATAGCAGAAAGGAGAGGGTAAAGGTCTCCTTCAAACTAACTTTATTTTAAACATGTTAAGAGGACAGAGGAAAACACCAAACTGGACAGCAGACCACACCGCTCGCCAACCCTTTTCTTATCACTGGGTGGCGCCGCTGGGGGAGGGGATTTGTTTGTTTGCTGCCCCCCGGTCTGTCGCACTTTTACTATCCAATATTTCCCCCGAAGTTTGTTCATTAAAAATTGTACACCAGCATGGCAATTCTCAACGTGTGAACAAAAGTTTATTTGTTCAACCAATGGATGAATCCTATATAATAATACTGGAAAACGGAAGCCATATTCGTCGCTGCTGTAAATTAGTTTTGTTTTCACATGCAGGATTCCTTCTACTTCACATATCTTCAGGCCATGTATAGAGTGGCTAGGGAGACACTCGGCCTGAACTAATTCAAAAGCGCTAGCTCCGCTTCATCGATCTCCTTCACAGAAAGTTTGCCTTTACTTTCGTTGAAGATCGGAGATTGTTGATGAATCTTCTAATCCACGCCATCATCCACATATTTTTTAGGAACGAAGAGAAATATTTCATGTACCAAAGATCGGTACTCTTAACTGTTGTTACAATAGCAATTTTCTTTTTTTCCGAAAAGATTTCTTCATTCAGGTCTTTATGCCTGGAAGGCCAATATTCTTAGGAGAGTTTTAACCAGGAAAGGCCCACCCACCATCTAGATTTTATCAGTTGGGAGAGGCTGCATCCTCTGGAGGGTAAATCAGCTGGATTGCACTCGCTAGGAACATATCTCCAGAATCAATAAGTCTGCAGATCTCTTTAACGCGATTCCTGACAAAGGTCATCGCGTTTTATCCACGTGAGGGCTGTTTTGGCATCAGACCAGAATATATTTGCCATATCTTTCAACTCTAGAGCTTCAGAGATCATCTTGTTTAACCGTGCTCCTACAACACAGTCTTGGTATCATGGGTCTCTTGAGAGGCGCGACTCGAGACTTGGCCGCCATCATATGTACTTCAATTTTGTCCGCATTTTGTGTCAAAAGGAAGACCGCAGCAGCATAAGTTTCACTACTAGCCTCAACAAACTTATGTATCTGCCAGTCCTTCTGCGGTACCATCATTGGATTGAAATTCCTAGGAATTTCCATGCCTTTGTGCATCTGAAGGTCGTCGAACTGTAGGCTTAGTTCATCCTTGTAGTGATGGTCCAATTCGTCGTCCCAAGTCCAAGCTTTTTGAAGAATAATTTTAGGTTTTATTAGTATTGGGCTCAGAAATCCAATAGGATCATATATTTGAGGTAAGCAGAACAGGATACTCCTTTTGGTTATCTTTGGAGGTATGGTTACAGGTATTTCACGTGACAAACAATCTTCCCTTTTATCCCAACATATACCAAGCACTTTAGACATCTTTTCTCTTTCAAAAGGGTAAGTATCGGAGGCCACGTCCAGGCTATGCTCCCAACGGCTTAGCTCCAATCTGAGCATTTTTCATGTTGGATGTTGCAGTCAATCTTAGATCTTGTAACTCTTCAAAAGAGTTCATGCTTTTGACTAAATTGTCCACATAAAATAATTTTTGCAACCTCTGAGCTAACGGTTTATGTTCAGGTTGAACATAAGAAAGGTGGTATTCTATTACTGCCCCCAAAATGAAAGGACTTCAGTTAACACCAAAAACGACACATCTAGGTCTAAATACTTCTGTCTTTTCTTCATTTTGGGATTACAATAGAAAACGCAAGTAATCTCTGTCCCTTTTATTCACCTCAATCTGCAGAAACGATTTCTTAATGTCTGCCACGACTCCAAACTTGCCATTACTAAACCTTAGCATAAGGTTGGTAATCATCTCTATTAGGTTAGGTCCCTTTTCAAGACAGTCATTTAAAGATGGGGATCTATAGACCTTGCTAGAAGCATCAAAAACAGGCCTGATAGGCGTAGTCCCACTGGAAAGTTTCACCACCGGACAATGAGGCAGGTAGAAGGCCTCACAGCTTCGGGTTGTTCAGCTGGAACTTTCTCAATTATCCCATCTGCCAACCAGCCTTGGAAAATATAATCATAGTCCTCAAAAAGATTCAAAGAGATTAATTTCTTAGTCGTCTGTTCTATAATCTCTTCATAGCAATCTCCCTGTTGTCCGCGATTTTAGCTTTCTCTACAGTCCACAGGAGGGAAACAACATATCTTCCAGAAACAGAATGTTGGACTGTTTTTAGAAAATGTCGATGCGCCAATGCGTCTCCCTGATCTCTGTTTAACCTCAATAGGATCCATAATGCCAAGAACATCGAGATTCCACAGATTGGTTATACTGCTCTCCGATATTGTCATCGTTGTAACATGATGCCACTACCTGTCTGACTACTCCCATTAAAGTCCATCCAAAACGCGTCTGCGACGCAGTCAAGCCATTTGACAACACACAAGATTTCATCATGAAAATAGATTCCAACACATCACATCCTAGAAGTATTTAAATTTCCATGTCATCCTTTCCAATATCAGCAACCCAGATTTTGCGGGCTTTGAGTTCTCTCAACCATGGCCCACGGCTCAATCTTGGTAGATTACCACAGATTTTTTGTTGGTCAAGAAGCTTCGCAACCATCTTAAAATTCTCCGATGCATGACCTAAATTGACTCTGTATTCTTGGTGGACACTTTCACTAGTATGACCTCCAAACACCACATGTTTAAGTGATTCCTGGCCAATGGGAGATAGTCCTAGATCCTGGGCAGTTTTAGACAAAATATAGGATCGTTGTGAACCTGTGTCAAGAAGGGCACGCACCACTTACGCACCTTCGACCTTAATCTTTAGTCTGTAGCAGAATCAGCGACGAAATACTAAGACCGGAGAATGAAACTCCGTTTTAAACTGTAGGAGAAGCGTCACAGTCTTCCAACTGTTCCTTGTCTTCATCCGGTGACTCTCGTCCAGGAGCATTAAGAGGGCATAAAATATCAAGGTGCTTCTTCTTACATCTAATACCTTCCGTTATGCGCCTTCTACAATTAGAAGAGATATGACCTGGTTGGAGGCAGGAGAAACAACATTCAGCTTTAATGCTCATTCTGCGCGCAGCAAGACATTCTGTGTTTTTATGATCTTTATTACAAAAGATTAAATTCTGGGCACGTCCAGCAAAGAGTCCAGAGGCCGTAGGTATCCTAGCAGGATTGTGATTGTCTGCACATGTTTCTATCCTGTCTCAGAGATTTATGTCCGAACTTGGATCCAGCTAAGGCCATGTCTTGTTCTGCTGCAGCTTCCTCTTTTGGGGAAACTCCATAATTAGGTCAACTCTAGTTTGAATCGAATCATTAGCATCAATCTTGATATCATGGAGGGGGCTTTTTTGTCAAGCCTTCATGAGTTCCTCTGAGAGACATGCCTCAACCATTGGAAATATAAATACAGACATCTGTCTGGCCTCAATCTTTAAGGATTCCAATGCTCTCAAATGAGTCACCAACACATCATAAAATGAGATAACCTTCAACTGTTGTTTGGTGGAGCAGTCAATCATTAGTCGGATAAGATCCCTGACATATTTGTTGCAACAATTCAGACCTTCCAAATCGTTCTGGCGAAGTTTCTATAACTTTGGGGTAATTCTCGGCAGTCAGAGGATAACTATCAGCAAGTTTACTAGCTCTGGTTCTCGGCGACATGGATTGCACAAGATATTGAAACTTGTCTCTGTCTTCTAAAGTGGAATCGACCTTCGCTAACGCCTGAAGTTAGCATGAAATATTTTATCTTGCCTTTGATCACAAGAAGCTCACTCTGAGTTTCTTCAATGATCTGTTTATTATTTTCAATGTCCTCTATAGGTATTGGTGGAGTACTTGACAGAAAATCTTCCGTCTTCAAACGAGTTGGTCGCTTTCTAAGTAGATTTCTATGCCTTTTTAAAATTTCCATTTTTCAAGATAAACTGAGCAAAAAGTAAAACAGAAGGTACTTATCTTGAGTCTTGACTTGCACTCAGTCTTGTTTCAAATATATATATAGTTAAAAACCATTTTCAAAAAGGTCGTTTGAAAAATTAAATTGAAACATTTATAGACGCTCGCTCGATGAGCAATGCCCGAGGAATGATCTAATCAAATATATATTCACTAGGGCAGATAAGCACTCGGGTAAATCCCGGGCGTACCCCGGGTCACCCTGCTAGTTCTCAATAAAATCATCCTTTTGATCTATTATTTGATTCAGAAATAGTCTTTCATAATCTTTGTCCCATTCGTTTTCCGGTAAGGGTCCTCTAGATAAACCATCAGCGTCCAGATGTTTTTTACCCGATTTGTGTATAATTTCGAAATTATATTCCTGAATCTTCAGTGCCCATCGTGCTAATCGGCCGGTCGGATCTTTCAGATTCTTAAGCCAGCATAGTGCGTGATGATCAGTTACGATTTTGAAGTGCCTTCCATATAGGTAGGGTCGTAACTTGGACATTGACCACACAACAGCTAGACATTATTTTTCGGTAGTCGAATAATTTTGCTCAGGTTTGCTCAGTGTTCGACTTAAATATGAGATCACCTTTTCTTTATCGCCGAACTTTTGGACTAATGTTGCACCCAGGCCGATGTTAGATGCGTCAGTATGAATGTAAGTAATTGCATTCGGATCAAAGTGCCCTAAGATTGGGGGATTTATCAATGCTACTTTAAGGATTTGAAATGCTTTTTCTTGATTTTCTGTCCAGGTAAAAGGTACATTATTTTTTATAAGACTGGATAATGGATCGGCAATTTTTGAAAAACCTTTGATAAATTTTCTATAATATGAGCACATTCCTAAAAATGATTGAACTTCTTTTATCTTTTTGGGCCGAGGAAAATCTCTAATAGCCTTGATATTATGCTCCACTGGTTTTATACCATGTTGATTAGTTATATGGCCAAGAATCTCAAGTTCTTCGAAAGCAAATTGGCATTTTTTGTTGTTCAATTTTAAATTAGCCTCGCGAAAACATCTTAAAACAGCTTCTATTCTTTTGAGATGTGTTGAAAAATCCGAGCTATAAATGATTACGTCATCTAGATAACATAAGCAAATTTGCCATCTAAGATTACCAAGCATATTTTCCATGTTCCTCTCAAATGTAGCAGGGGCATTGCATAGACCAAAGGGCATTACGTTGAACAAATATAGGCCATGTGCTGTAGTGAAGGCTGTCTTTTCTTTATCTTTCTCCTCAACCTCTACTTGCCAATATCCTGATTTAAGGTCAATTGCTGAAAAGTATTTGGATCCTTGAAGTGTATCCAATACTTCATCAATTCTGGGAATTGGGTAAACATCCTTCACTGTTACATCATTCAATTTTCTGTAGTCAACGCAAAATCTGTACTTACCATCTCGCTTCTTGACCAAGATTACAGGGAAGGACCATGGACTCGAGGATGGTCTAATTATGCCGTCTCTGAGCATTTCATCAATTTGCTCTTTTATGATTTCTCGCTCTTTCGCGCTCACCCTATACGGCTTGTGTTTGATCGGTTTCGCGCCTTCTGTATCAATCCGATGTTTCGCTAAGTTGGATCTTCCTAATCCCGACGAAAACAAATCCGCGTACTTTTCCAAAACTTGTTTCAATTGCTCCTTTTCCTTATATGATAAATTTTAGTTTATCTGAAATTGGGGTTCTTCATGATCTTTTTGTTCACTTTCTTCTATAAGATTCACTTCGGCTGGCTGGCTTCCAAAGCACAATGTTTGGTTTTTTAATGGTCGAGGGTAAGGGTTTGTTATCCAGATATATGTTTCCTTATTCACAACATTTATTAAGCTTCTCGCTAGTCGAAGTCCATTCGTTTGAAACATTTTATGGTTCTCCTCGATGATGTATTCGCCATCCTCTGCTTCTACAAATACATTAATCAATTTAATAGAAAGTTCTGGTATAATGGCATCCTTTGCACTTTTTATTTTCTTCTGTTGATATTTGATTACGTCACGATTTTCTGTCAAGTCTTATTTGATTATTTCACGCTGACAATCAATTTTTGCGTTCATTTTCTTAAGAAAATCTCGTCCAAGTATAAATATTCGCAAATGTGTTCTCATTATCACAAATTGATGTGTAATTGTTTTGTCATCAAATTTGATATTTAAAATAATATTTCCTACGATATCTAATTCTTTGCCATCGGGTCCGGAGCACATTTTATCAGGAATTATTATTTCAAGACCTGTGTTAAGAGCTGTACTAAGGTCGACCACTGAAAGATCGGCGCCTGTATCAATCAAAGCTTCGCAGATATAGATTCTATCCACGTTAATGTTCATTTTATATTTGGGGTCCAACTTTTTAATTCCATTTATGGTCGACTTGCTTTGATTGACGGACTCAGGCGCGATGCTTAGTTTAAATCTTCTAATGCGGCATATTTATTCCTTGTAGGGATACCAGAGTACGTGCTATTACTTACGTCAGCGTAGAGCAGAGGTCTCGACTTCTCAGTTCCATTATCCATTCGGATTTCTTCTTCGACCTTGTCTTGTGTAACTATGGGGTCCTCTTCCACAATTCTTACAAACCTGACTCTGCAATACCGCGCTACGTGTCCTGGCTTGTTACACTTGAAACATATTGGTCTCCCGTCTTCTGTCCTATTCCTGCTTGAATTTGGACTCTTATTGTATGTTTTACTTGGGTAAACCGGTTTTGGCTCAGGATTGGGAGTGTAAGATCGTCTAGGGGCAGATACCTGGGGCAGAGGCTTTTTCTGGTAGTACCTCGGAGTGGGGGCCTGGGGCTTGGAGGTGTTCTGGTAGTACCTCGGAGCGGGGGCCTGGGGCTTGGAGGTGTCCTTGTATGGTCTTCTGAACGACGGAGCGTTCTTCCATTGCTCTTGATGATGGGGACGAGGAGAGCGTGGTCCATTATAAAGAGCTTTTGATTTTTCCACACGTTCTTGGTAATTCTTTTCGAACAAATCCAGCTTTTTACAAATTTCAAGAAGTTCATTGGTATTTTTAGGAGGGTTTAGGTGAAGGGCAAAAGAGTATTCTTTCTTTAACCCTCCAATAACCCAGTTTATTTTAGTCTCTTCTGCCATTTGGGGGTCGACCTTGTTGCACAGTACAAGGATATCTTCTGCGAACCTGATTGCAGGTTCATTCCACTGTTGCATCCTGTTTAATCTCATCCTCATTTCTTCTTCGTTGGCGTCTGAGGCAAAATCCTCAATTAGGCGGCTCTTGAAATTTTCCCAGCTGGTGAAACTTATCTTGTGTAGGTTCAGCCAGGTTTTGGCGCTACCAATCATATTCATGGCAGCATAACGGGAGATAATGTAGTCTGCCCAATGGTACAGGGGGCCAATTTCTTCAAGAGATTCAATCCATGGGCGAGGGTCTTCTTTTCCATCATACTTGGGGATGTCGATGTTGGGATTCAGGACAACTGGGTCGGAACTAGCATCTCTACCAATTGTTGCACCAGGTTGCGGCTTGGCAGACTCTTCAGCCTTGATTCTCTCCTGTGCTGGGTCTTGCATCTTACCAGAGCGTGTTTCAACCATCCTACAATTTTGTATAAGGGAATAATGAGATAACTCTACTTTAAGTAGCCTTCAGAATAAATAATTTATTTTTCACATCCAAGAGAGCAGTGAAGTCACACAGTTTACCTAAATACAAATGATGATTCTATAATACATATATTCTGTTTAATAAAATAAGTATAAATATAAAATATAATTTTGAATTTAAAATATATGAAAAATAATATTACAAATTAAAATAAAATAGGTTCATTAGCCATGATGCAACAATATTGAGGGCTTGCATAGCCGACAAACACATACACCAATACCTCGCTTTGCGTCATTTCGTTTTGCGTTAGATTTTCGAAGTTGCCTTGTTTTGGATTCGAGTCTTTAATTTTTTTTTTTTTTTTTTAATTTTGTTTCCTAAAATATGGCAACACCTTTTGATTGCGCCATGCCATCAAAATTTGGGGATTCCCTTTCTAACTAAAAATCAACGCAAATTTAATACAATTTTATTTTCACTTTGTTTTGCCTATTTTAGAGTTCGGTTTAATTACGTAGTGTGAGGTAATGTAGTGTTTTATGCTTTTTTAAAAAGAGAATAATAAATTTACATATATAAAGTTTTACGTGGTGTTTTTGGTTACAAAAAATATACAAATATTTATATAAGATGTAAATATTTCCCCAATTTATTTATTGGCGGAGTTATATTTTATTTTTTAAAGGTAATATTTTCGTAAGCCTCGAACCTATCTTCGATCGTTAAATGGTTTTCTATAGAAAATTTATTTTCATTTTGCGTCGTGTTTTTTTTTTGGAACGTAACCCCGACGCAAAGCGAGGTATTGGTGTATATATATATTCCTGGCTTCGCCCGGTTTTTATCCGAGTAAAAGGTTTCCTAACGAACATTTGTTAAAACGATTCTAGAAAACATCCAATCCACCTATATATAGATTTATAAACATATACAATATTGTTATATGCGTTTAAATATATTTTTGAAACACTTAATTTTTTTGAAAACATTTAATAAATTTTAAATAAGATATTTTCTTTAAATATATATTAATATTGAAACGCCAAATTTTTTTACAACGTCATTGGAAAATTATATTACTAAATCCTCCAATTAAATATTGAATTAATTATACTTGGTACACATTTAAAAATTTTTGCAATATATAAAAGTAATTTCACCAGATACAGCGAGAGGCGCTGCTTGCGAGTGAAAGTAGAAAATTTGCAAAAAAAATTGCAAAGAATATTTATTTCAAATTAAATTCGAACCAGAAACCTTTCCAGTAGTATATTAAATATAACTGCCTAAAGTTTCAAGGCGATTGGATAATCTCACCTTTTTAAATACATTCATCGTGTAAACAAACCAACATTCATCGTGTAAACAAACTACGTGTAATATTATTAACCAATCAAATTCATATATCATCGCGACCAGTGCTGAACCAAGCGGTAAAAGGCTGGAACTAACGCTTTTTGGTTTTACATTTTCAAAAAAGCACATTAACCTTTTTAGTTTTTTGAATAGCCTATACAGTGTACTCCGCTTATAACAAAGTCGGTTATAGCGAAATTCCGCATATAGCGAATGAAATTGTCTGCACGAAAGAAAAGAAGGGCTTAAACCATTAAAAGAACTCTGGATATTGCGAAGTCGGATATAAAGAATTTTCGCTTATAACGAAGTGATTTGCATGTATAAATTTTTATTTTATCCGTTTATAACGAAGTTTTCTCATTTACCATTATAATTGACTAATATATTATGCATAATATATATCAAATTACAACGTGTGAATGACACAAATTTAATGATACACAACAAATAAGTTAATAATATACAATTTTAAAATATGCAAACCAATTATAAGTATTTTTTTACATTATTTAAACAAAATTAGATTGTTTAATAAACGTTAGAGATGGATTTCGATTCTTATGCTGACGCTGACAATGACGTCGTTACAAATGCCATGTTATCCGATGTAGAAATTGTCGAGAGCATTCTTCAAGCAAAAGAAGAAGAAGAAACGGACCAAGTTGATGAAGAAGTAGACCCAATTGTCCACATTCCGCATCCAAAAGAGGTCTTGGAGAGCATTCAAACTCTGCGATTGTTTCTTCAATGTCAGGATGAGTCTGTGTTGTTATCCAAGACGAGGCAAGATTAACTAAGCATTAGTTTATTACCTATTATATTATATCTGTCATATACAAGTCAAAAGAGATCACTAGCAGAGTATTATTCCTTTTGGTTTCCAGAGCTCAACATTCTATGAGCCTAATACTCTGCACATCTCCTCCCTTATCTTTACAGGAACCTTCGAGGTATCTTGACTGCCCTTCCATATCTTGTATGCACGGCTGGCATTGAAGGGAGGCTCTTCTCTGGATCCTGGTCTTGGTTGTCCCTCTGCATCCTTCCATCTCTTGTAGATGAGGCCGTTTGTGTAGGGCAATCCTCCTCGGTCTCTTGCTCCTGGTCATCCTGGTCATCCTCAGAAGCATCCATGGTACTTCCCATTTTTGGTAGAGGTGTGAGGTGGAGTCTGTTTCGCCTAACTTTTCCTTGGGGAGTTTGTACCCAATAGGAACGCGGTTCTTCGGATTTGTGAAGAACTTTTCCTTTTACTCTTTGATCTCTAACCCAAACGCTGTCCCCTTGTTGAAGCGGAGGCAAGCTATGTACATCGTGTCGTTTATCATATAGGCGCTTCTGGTTGATCACCCTCCTTTTCTCTCTTTCTTGCAAAGCTTCTGAGTCCAAGTACCTTGGCATCAGTGATGATTCTATTGCTGGAACAGAGGTCCTAAGGCGTCGTCCCATTAATAGTTCAGCTGGACTATAACCACTTTCCAGGGGCATCGTTCTATATGCTTGAAGAGTCAGATAGCAATCTTCTTCTTTCTTAAAACTTTGCTTTATATTCTTGATAATTGCTTCAATAAATCCATTGCTTTGAGGGAATTTCGGGCTGGATGTGATATGTTTGAAAGACCATTCCTTAGAAAATTTTGAAAATTCGGAACCCAGAACTTTTTGGAATTGTGGTCCATTATCGCTTCTAACAGTCTCAGGTGTTCCATGCCTAGCAAATATAGATTTAAGACGGCCTATTACTTCTTGAGCAGTTAGATTTTGTAAAAGTGATATTTCTGGGTACCTGGAATAGTAATCACATACAATTAGATACCATCTCCCATTTAGATAAAAGAGATCCATTCCGACTTTTTGCCAAGGTCTAATCGGAAATTCTGAGGGCATCAATGGTTCATGCTTGGGTTTTCTCTCCTTCAAGCATTTTGTACACGACGAAACCATCCTTTCAATCTCTTGGGAAATTCCTAACCACCAAACCGATTCTTTTGCTCTAGATCTGCATTTATTGATCCCAAAATGGCCTTGGTGCAATTTCTCAAGGATATCTTTCCTCAATGTCTTAGGGATTAGAATTCTTTGTCCTCTAAGAAGAAGACCATTCTGATAGGTCAGGTCCTCCTGAAATTGCCAGTATCCTCTTAGTTCTGGATCTACTTCTCTTTTATTCTTAGGCCATCCACTCATACAGTATTTAGCCAATTGAGAGCAAAGTGAATCTTCCTTTTGCTTTCTAGAAATCTCCAAAAGTCTTTCTTCTGTTGCTGGAAATTCAATGGATTGGATGTACGCAGAAAGTTCTTCTTCCAATTCATCTTTATGTGGTTTAGACATAGGCTTCCTTGATAACATATCAGCCACTATTTGCTTTTTGCCAGCAATGTGACTTATTTGATAAGAATATCTCATCATCCTCATTTTTAATCGCTGAAGTCTGGGAGTCATGTCTTCCAAGGATTTGGACGTAAAGATGGCAATCAGTGGTTTGTGATCTGTTTCAATATGGATTTTAATACCTGTAACATAATCCTTTAGTCGTTCACAAGTCCATACTATAGCCAGTCCTTCTTTTTCAATTTGGCTGTATCTTTTTTCCGTTTCTGAAAGTGTTCTAGATACATAAGCTATAGGTTTTAAAGATCCATCAGGTTGTTCTTGTCTTAGAACACCACCTATTCCAAATGAAGAAGCATCAGCCGATACTATGGTCGTTCTTGAGGGATCAAATAAAGCGAGGTTAGGTCTAGATACTAACTCTTGTTTCAGTAGGTTAAAGCTCTTTTTCTGAGGTTCATCCCAAACCCACTCGTTTTTTGTACTTAGTAACGAATTCAAGGGTTGTAATTTATCCGCAAGGTTGGGAATGAATTTTCCTAAATAATTCACCATGCCTAAGAAAGACTTCAATTCTTTTGTTGATCTAGGCGCCTCCATTTTTGTAATAGCATCGAGCTTTTCTTCGTCAATGAATAAGCCTTCTGTACTCAATGTGTGTCCCAGGAATTTTACAGTTTTAACTCCAAATTGACACTTTTCTGGGTTGAGTGTCATCCCTTCTTCTTGGATTTTCTTCAAAACTTGGCGTACCCTTTCGTTATGTTCTTCTAAGGAAGATCCATATACTACAATATCATCCATGAAGCATACAACCCCTTCTATATTGCCCAGAAGCTGAGTCATCTTTCTTTGAAATATTTCTGGTGCCGACGTTATTCCAAATGGGATTCTTTTGAAAAAGAACCTGCCAAATGGCGTTATAAAGGTGGTTAGTTTTTGGGATTCTTTAGCTAACCCAAACTGCCAAAATCCAGAATTTGCATCTAGCTTGGAAAAATAGCAAGCATTTCCCAGCTGTCCCAGGATATGCTCTGTCGCAGGTAGCGGATAATTTTCTCTTCTTATATACTGATTTAGCTTCGTTAAATCAACACAAATTCTTATTTTTCCTCCTGGTTTCGATACTGCAACCATTCCCGCACACCACTCAGTCGGCTCTTCTACTGATTCAATGACTCCTAGCCTGGTCATCTCTTCAAGTTGTTCCTTTACCTGTTTCATTAAGGGAATTGGAACTCTCCTAGGGGTGCATAAAGCATATGGTTTCGCATCTGGTTGTAGGGATATTTTGTAATTTATTTTAGCATGTCCTAAACCATTAAATATTTTTGGAAACTCTCTTTTTGGATTTAAAAAATTTGATGATAATTGCTGAATCATTCTCACAATGTTTAATTTTTCACTTGTCTCCCTAGAGAGAAGTGGCTGCTTTAGTTTATCAACAATGTATATTTTCGAGTTTAAGTGCTGGCCTTTATTTTGAAGTTTTACGTGGATCATTCCCACTGTTTCCAAGGGTATTCCATTTGGACCTTGTAATACTTTGTCAGATTTTTCCAGTTTTATTCTTTGGAAACTTTGATAATAATATTGTAGGGGGAGCACGTTGACATCAGCTCCGGTGTCAATTTTAAAATTAACTTGTCTATTATTTACCTTAATTGGTACTATCCATTTCTTAGAATTATCTTCTACAGATCCCAGAAAAGCTATCTCTGATTTTATTTCATTTATAGCTTCTGATCTACATACTTTGGCATAATGGCCCTTTTTCATGCATTTATTACAATACGAGTTCATAGCTGGACAATTTTTCCAATCATGATTATTTGAATTGCCACACCTGGTGCATCCATGTGATGACCCTCCCAACTGGTTTGACTTGAATTGTCTTATTTTTGGTTCGTGCCTTTTTGTTTCTTTTATATGATTAGGCATTTTCTTTATTTGATCTACAGAATCTTGTTGGTAAAGGCTAGACTGCTGTTCTTTGACACTTTCTAATTGCTTTGCCATTAGTGTGGCTTTTACTAAGGTCAAGTCTGTATCAAGTTGCATTCTTTCAGATAATGCTCTATCCCTTACTCCAACAACTATCCTATCCCTAATCAACTCATCATGTAACATCTCAAAATTGCAGTGCTCAGCTAGGCTATGGAGTGCTGTGATAAATTCATTCACCTTTTCCCCTTCCTGCTGACATCTTTGATTAAATCTTGCCCTTTCATAAATTATATTACGTCTTGGAATAAAGTGACTCTCAAAGCATTCAATAACTTTATCATAATTTTCTAATTGGTCACTTGCTATTTTACATGACAACAAAATGTCATCTGCATTATCACCCATGCAGTACACGAGCATATTAACTTGCTCATTTTCTGGGTTATTAATTAACCCGCTTGCCTGCCTAAAACGTTCAAATCTCCTAATCCATTTTGGCCAATCACCTGGATTTGAAAAATTAAAAGGTTCTGGGGCTACACAATTATAATTTTGGGACATTATAAAGACTTACTTATAATATAATATAACTTACCAAAAAGTTTGCTTGATGTCAAGTTTAAAATTTTCTTCGAACAACGACTTTCTTTATGAATTCAGTTTATTGCTTCTAAGCTTGCTTAATGTCGAATTTCAAATTTTCTTCGAACAACGACCTTCTTTATGAATTCAGTTTACCGCTTCTAAGCTTGCTTGATGTCGAATTTCAAATTTTCTTCGAACAACGACCTTCTTTATGAATTCAGTTTACCGCTGCCACCATGTGTTGTTATCCAAGGCGAGGCAAGATTAACTAAGCATTAGTTTATTACCTATTATATTATATCTGTCATATACAAGTCAAAAGAGATCACTAGCAGAGTATTATTCCTTTTGGTTTCCAGAGCTCAACATTCTATGAGCCTAATACTCTGCACAGAGTCCAAGTCTCTTCATAGGCATCTGTCAGACTTGGACAACATCGAAAAGAGTGTTCAGCACTTGTTACTGACTTCTAAATGTCAAAAGAAAATCACAAACTACTTCTCCAAAAACACCTGATGAGGTTGTTATTGATCTTTGTGTTGCTCTTTTGAGTTGAATAGTAAATAAAATTATTGGTACAAAACATTTTTTTTTTTCCAACTGCGGATATAACAAACTTCGGATATAACAAAGTGATTGTCATGGATAATGCGACTTCGTTATAAGCGGAGTACACTGTATGTTAAACAAAATTTTTAGCTACGTAAATGCGAAATTACATAGTAATTGATTCAATAGAATTTGCGCAACGCGATAACAAACATCGATTTTGGATTTCATTTTTATAGATATACTAGCGGATGTGTACCCGGCTTCGCCCGGATTTTATCCGAGTGAAAGTTTGCCTAACCAATATTATTAATAAAAATATTCTGGAACACACAGAATATTATGATAATATTGATAATAACATTCTTTACATTATATATTTTTATAAAATATATTTTTCGAGCGAACATATCCTCTCTCTCTACTGAATAGATTTTAAAAATATATATATAAATTAAAATATCTAGAGATATACTACATGATCTTAGCCAAAAGGCCGAGAAACGATATTTTATATATAGAGATGACCTGGCTTCGTGTGTTTTCTGCTCGAGTGAATGTTTCGCTGGTAGAATTTTATTCCTGCCTACTAAAAATTATTATCTGGCTTCGCCCGTGGCCTGCTTTAGTGGATATTCCCCTAAAGAATTTTGTTTATGTTAATCAAGCATGATACAGCGATATTGTCATCATCATTTCTGACTAAAAAAATATTGTTGCTCAGTAACTGGTTAATTATAATTTTTCTTTGTAAAGCGCGACAAAAAACTATTCCAGATTTAACTCTCTGTCCTTTTCAAATTTCAGCGAGATTAGTTACATATTGAGGGCGTGCATAGCCGACAAACATATACAGTATTTTTATATGTTTCCGGCTTCGCCCGGTTTTACTCTAGTAAATTTGGATATAACTTATATACATACTTGTATACTTGTGTATATAGACCATAAATCTGTACATAGACAGGAAAAGCACATATATTTTAATAATATAAATGAGTTTTAAAAATTGTAAAAAAAAAAAAAAATGCATCAGCCTGGAATCGAACCCGGGGCGCCCACGTGGCAGGCGAGCATTCTACCACTGAACCAAAAGCAAACGGTGACAGAATTGTTGATGACTCTGATACTTGCATATTTTAATATTTTAACATAACAACATTTTAACATTCACCACAAAAACGTTACAATATTTTCTTTAAATATATATTAATATTGAAATGCCAAGTTTTTTTTACAGCGTTATTGGAATATTATATTACTAAATTCTCAAATTTAATTGAGTATACTTGGAACACATTTTAGCATTTTTACAATTTATAAATGTGATTTCACCAGATACCGCGAGAGGCGCTGCTTGCGAGTGAAAGTAGATTATTTGTAAATAAAATTGCAATGAATATTTATTTCAAATCAAATTCAAACCAGAAACCTTCCCCGTAGTATAGTACATATATTGTTGCACTGGGCTGCGGTTTGGCAGATTCTTCAGTCTTGAGTCTCTCCTCAGACGTGTCTTGCATCTTTCCAGAGCGTGTTTCAACCATCCTACAAATTTATATAAGGGAATAATGAGATAAGTCTACTTTAAGTAGAGAGAGAGAGAGCCTCCAGAATAATTTATTTATTTTTCTCACATCAAAGAGAGCAGTGAAGTCACACGTGTACCTAAATACAAATGATGATAATCTAAATAATCTGTTTTTATTTAAACAATATTTATTTAATATCATAGAATATAAAAATAAATAAATATATAATTTAAATTTCAAATATATTAAAAATAATATAAGAAATACGCCATTAATCATGATGTAACACTTCCCCCTCTCCAGAGGTCGTCACGCCCTCGTGATTGACCTCATCAATTCTTTCAAAATAGGGTTTGATTCTTGAGACATGGACAATCAATGGGTCTTGGCCAGGATTATCTTTTGGTTCAATTAAGTAATTTACGTTGGACAGCTTCTTTAATATTCTATATGGGCCAAAATATTTTCTCAATAGTTTTCACATTTTCCGATTTTCCTAACTGGTGTCCAAACTGCCACTAAATGTCCTGGTTCATAGATTCTCTCGTTGTGTTTTTTGTCCTAGTTTCTTTTCTAGAGCGTTTTATTTTATTTTATTTTGGATCGTTTTACTATTGCAGTCTTAAATTCAACCGTATCCTTTTGTACAACTATTTTTGATTTTACTTCTTAGCATACTCAGAACACGCAGCTTTCTCTTATTTTTACTTTTTCACCAATTATGTTAATATGTTTATAGTTTTCTTGTATATATGCTAATTTTCTCAATATGGATATGTATATAAGATGCACTTTTACTCAGATATGTTGTCCTGTAGAAGGGTTGATAACCCGAAAGCTCGCCCATATTAAAATCTTTAAGAAACGCATCCTCGCATGCCTTGAACGCTTATACTTATAGTTTCTTCTCATTCTTTCCTGAGTCTTCTCTGTGTTGTTAATGACTACCTGTCTCGTCCTTGCTATTTTATCTAAGTAGTTTTCTATATATTCGTCGTAATCGTCCATGTTACTGTCCGTTGGGATATTCTCGTCGTCTAAGAGGGACATGGGTTCCCTCCCAAACAACAGGAAAAATGGAGAGTAGCCTGTGGTTTCTTGAATTGTGGTATTATACGCGTGGGTGATAAAAGGGAGGATTTCGTCCCAGTTCTTCTGATCCGTATTCACATACATGCTGATCATATTGATTAAAGTTCTATTTAGCCGTTCCGTTAGCCCGTTAGTCTGGGGGTGGTAGCTCGTTGTGAAGCAATGTTTAACTTTGCACATTTTCATAACCTCCTTCATCAAATTGCTAGTGAATTGTGAACCTCTGTCGCTGATAAGAAATCTTGGAGCCCCGTGACGTAAAAATATATGTTCGATTAAAAATGTAGAGACTTCTTTCACTGTCGCTTCTGGTACTGCCTTTGTTTCAGCATACTTGGTATAATAATCCGTCAACACAATTATCCATTTCCTTCTTCTTTTCGTTGATGGCAAGGGGCCAACAAAGTCAATTCCGATTCTTTCAAAAGGGTAGTTAGCTGGGGGAATAGGTTGTAGAAGTCCAGATGGCAACTGATTTGAACCTTTCCGACTTTGGCAAAGATGGCACGTCTTTACAAATTCGGAAACATCTTTCAGCATGGAAGGCCAATAGTATTTATTCTTCAATCGGTATGTGGTTCTGGCGACGCCCAGATGGCCATTCAGCATATGGTTGTGGTATTCACTCATGATTTCTTTCCTTCTCTTCTTTGGCACTACCACCAACCATTCTCTACCTTCAGGATTTGGATTTTTCTTGTAGAGACACCCATTTTCTTCTTTAAAGTTCTGTGTAATTGAACGCTTGTTTCCACTAAGGTTCTCCTTAATATTCTCAATAAAATCATCCTTTTCGTCTATTATTTGATTCAAAAATAGTGTTTTATAATCCTCGTCCCATTCGTTTTCTGGTAAGGGTCCTCTAGATAGACCATCAGCGTCCAGATGTTTTTTTCCCGATTTGTGTATAATTTCGAAATTATATTCCTGAATCTTCAGTGCCCATCGTGCTAATCGGCCGGTCGGATCTTTTAAATTCTTAAGCCAGCATAGTGCGTGATGATCAGTGACGATTCTAAAGTTCCTTCCATATAAATAGGGCCGTAATTTTGATATCGACCACACTACAGCTAAACATTCCTTTTCGGTGGTTGAATAATTTTGCTCAGGTTTACTTAGGGTTCGGCTCAAATATGATATTACCCTCTCTTCGCCACCGATATTTTGAATTAGTGTTGCGCCTAAGCCGATGTTAGAGGCATCTGTGTGAATGCAGGTGGCTGCATTTGGATTAAAGTGACCTAAAATTGGCGGATTCATAAGAGCTTTTTTAAGGTTTTGGAACGCTTCTTCCTGTTTTCCTGTCCAGATAAATTGAACATTTTTTCTGATGAGACTGGTCAATGGGTCAGCGATTAATGAGAAATCTTTAATAAATTTTCTATAATATGAGCACATTCCTAGGAATGATTGCACTTCTTTGGCCTTCTTGGGCTGAGGAAAATCTCTAACGGCTTTGATATTATATTCGGCAGGTTTTATACCCTCTTGGTTGGTTATATGTCCAAGGATCTCAAGTTCCTCGAAAGCAAATCTGCATTTCTTGGCGTTCAGTTTTAAATTAGATTCGCTGAAGCATCTGAGGACAGCTTCAAGTCTTTTAATGTGGGTTGGAAAGTCCGAGCTGTATATAATCACATCGTCCAGGTAGCAAAGGCAAATCTGCCATCTCAGATTTCCGAGGACATTGTCCATGTTCCTCTCAAAAGTAGCAGGGGCGTTGCATAGACCGAAGGGCATTACGTTGAATTCATATAACCCATGTGCAGTAGTGAAAGCCGTCTTCTCTTTGTCTCTCTCTTCAATTTCGACTTGCCAATATCCCGATTTGAGATCTATTGCTGAGAAGTACTTGGATCCTTGGAGAGTATCCATTACATCATCAATTCTTGGGATTGGATAAACATCCTTCACTGTTACTTCATTTAATTTCCTGTAGTCCACACAAAATCTGTATTTGCCATCTCTTTTTTTGACCAATATAACGGGAAAGGACCAGGGACTTGAAGATTGTCTAATTATTCCTTCTTCGAGCATCTCGTCTATTTGATCCTTTATGATGGTTCGTTCCTTAGCGCTTACCCGGTAAGGCTTGTGCTTTATCGGTTTTGCGTCTTCTGTATGAATCTGATGTTTTGCCAAATTGGTCCTACCTAACCTCGATGAGAACAAATCAGTATACTTGGCCAAAATTTGTTTTAACCTCTCTTGTTCTTTAAATGATAAATTTTTGTTTATTTGAAATTGTATTTCATCATTTTCATTCTGCTTCTCTTTATTCTCTATAAAATTTACCCCTGCAGGAAGACTTCCATAAGCCAATGTTTGGTCTTTCATGATTTTTAAAGGTCGAGGATAAGGGTTCGTTATCCAGATATGGGTTTTCTTATCCGTGACAGTAAGCAAACTTCTTGCCAATCGAAGACCATTTGTTTGAGTCATTCTGTTGTTCTCTTCGATGACATATTCGCCATCCTCTGCTTCTATTGAGGCCCTAATCAATTTAATAGATAGTTTAGGTATAACGGTATCTGTAGTGCTCTTTATTTTTTTTTTTTAGATCATAATTGCTTACGTCATGATTACTCATCAAATTATATTTTATTGTTTCTCGTTTACAATCAATTTTAGCATTCATTTTTTAAAGGAAATCTCGTCCAAGAATAAGAGTTCGTAGATGCGCGTCCATTACTACAAATTCGTGGGATAATTCAGTGTCATCAATTTTAAATCTAAAATAATGCTACCTACCATATCTAATTTTTTCCCATCGGGTCCTGAACACGTTTTAGTGAGACTATTTATTTCACGGCCAGCAAAAAGTGCTGTTCTTAGGTCGACCACTGAAAGATCGGCGCCTGTATCAATCAAAGCTTCGCATAACCCTATCTTGTCCACATTAATATTAATTTTGTACCTAGGGTCCAACTTTCTAATTCCATTTATGGTCGACTTGCTTTGATTGAAGGAATCAGGCGCGACACTTAGTTTAAATCTTCCAACACGGAATATCTATTCCGTGTAGGAATATTCGTTTGTGTGTCATTACAAACATCCGCATAGAGGCGAGGCCGTGTATAATCTTTCCTTTCGTCCATTTGAAGGTTTTCTTGGCTCTTGTCTTGGGAAACTGAGGGGTCCTCTTCTACGATTCTCACAAACTTGACTCTGCAATACCGCGCTACGTGTCCTGGCTTGTTACACTTGAAACATATTGGTCTCCCGTCTTCTGTCCTATTCCTGTTTGAATCTGGACTCTTATTGTATGTTTTCCTTGGGTAGAACGGTTTTGGCTCATGAATGGGAGTGTAAAATCGTCTAGGGGCAGATACCTGGGGAAGCGGCTTGTTCTGGTAGTACCTCTGAGCGGGGGCCTGGGGCTTGGGGGTGTTCTGGTAGTACCTCGGAGCGGGGGCCTGTGGCTTGGAGGTGTTCTGGTCTGGTCTTCTGAACGACGGAGCGTTCTTCCATTGCTCTTGATGATGGGAACGAGGAGAGCGTGGTCCATTATATAGAGCCTTTGATTTTTCTATACGTTCTTGATAATTATTTTCAAACAAATCCATCTTTTTACACAATCTTAGGAGTTCGTTGGTATTCTTAGGAGGGTTTAAGTAGAGGGCAAAAGAGTATTCTTTCTTTAACCCTCCAATAACCCAATTTATTTTATTCTCTTCTTCCATTTGGGGATCGACCTTGTTGCACAGAACCAGGATATCCTCTGCAAACCTGATTGCAGGTTCATTCCACTGCTGCATTCTGTTCAGCCTCATCTTCAATTCTTCTTTGTTGGCGTCTGAGCCAAAATCCTGAATTAGGCGGCTCTTGAAATGATCCCAGCTGGTAAAACTTATCTTGTGTAGGTCCAGCCAGGTTTTGGCGCTACCAATCATGTTCATGGCGGCATAGCGAGAAATAATATATTCTGCCCAGTGGTACAGGAAGCCAATTTCTTCAAGGAACTCAATCCATGGGCGAGGGTCTTCTGTTCCATCATATTTGGGGATGTCTATGTTGGGGTTCAAAAAACTGGGTCGGCACTTGCATCTCTACCAATTGTTGCACTGGGCTGCGGTTTGGCAGATTCTTCAGTCTTGAGTCTCTCCTCAGACGTGTCTTGCATCTTTCCAGAGCGTGTTTCAACCATCCTACAAATTTATATAAGGAAATAATGAGATAAGTCTACTTTAAGTAGAGAGAGAGAGAGAGAGAGAGCCTCCAGAATAATTTATTTATTTTTCTCACATCAAAGAGAGCAGTGAAGTCGCACGTGTACCTAAATACAAATGATGATAATCTAAATAATCTGTTTTAAAGAAATATCATAGAATATAAAAATAAATAAATATATAATTTAAATTTCAAATATATTAAAAATAATATAAGAAATACGCCATTAATCATGATGTAACAATATATATAACTTCCTAAAGTTTATCGGCGATTGGATAATCTTATCTTTAAAAAACATTCATCGTGTAAACAAACTAGTGTAAAATTATTAACCAATCAAATTCATTTATCGTCGCGACCAGTGCGTCGCCAAGCGATAAAAGGCTAGAACTAACGCTTTTTGGTTTTACATTTAGAAAAAAAAATCACATTAACCTTTTTAGTTTTTTGAATAGCCTATATATTAAACGAAATCTTCAGCTACCTACATGCGAAATTTCAAAATGATTGATTCTGTAGATTTTGCGCAAAGCGATAACAAACATCGATTTTGGATTTCATTTTTAAAGATATAAAGGAGAGGATAAAGGAAAAGGAAAGGAAGGAAGGATATAAAATACATTTTCGAACAAACATAACCACTCTCTCTACTGAATAGATCTAGAGATATACTACATGATCTTAGCCAAAAGGCCGAGAAACGATATTTTATATATATAGGTGACCTGGCTTCGTGTGTTTTCTGCTCGAGTGAATGTTTCGCTGGTAGAATTTTGTTCCTGTCTACTAAAAATATTATCTGGCTCCGCCCGTGGACTGCTTTAGGGAATATTCCCCTAAAGAATTTTGTTTATGTCAATCAAGCATGTAACAGCAATATTGTCATTATCATTTCTGACTAAATTTTTTTTTCTCAGTATTTGGTTAAAATATAATTTTTCTTGGTTAAAGTGCGACAAAAAAAACTTCCAGATTTAACTCTCTGTCCTGTTCAATTTCAGCGAGATTAGTTACATATTGAGGGCGTGCATAGCCGACAAACATATATATATATATATGTTCCCGGCTTCGTCCGATTTTTAACCGAGTAAAAGTTTGCCTAACAAACATTTGTTAAAACGATTATAGCAAACATCCAATTCCTATTGAATCTATACTTGTCTATGCTCTCGATAATTTGAAAATTTTACTGGTCCCTTGAAAAATACTCGATAAGTTGAAAAAAATCAGTATTAATTGGTCCAATCTGTATTTTGAAGTTGAAGGAATAGTATCTTGCCACAAACGAAGATTTGTAAATAACTGTATTTAGCGAAGGTACCCGGCTTCGCCCGGTTTTATCCGTAAAAGTTTGCCTAACGAAAATTGTTAAAACGATTCTGGAAAACATGAAATCCACCTATATATTGATTTATAAACGTATATAAATATTGTTATATGCGTTTAACTATATTTTTGAAACACATAATTTTTGAAAACATTCATATTATTTTAAATAAGATATTGTCACTTTTGTGAATTTGATAATTAATTATTTCTTTTTTTTTTCAATGAATTATATATATAAATTTAAAAATTCATTTTTATCACCATCACATACA
Organism: Cordylochernes scorpioides; assembly: GCA_030710605.1. Classification (NCBI taxonomy): domain Eukaryota; kingdom Metazoa; phylum Arthropoda; class Arachnida; order Pseudoscorpiones; family Chernetidae; genus Cordylochernes; species Cordylochernes scorpioides. The sequence continues at coordinate 15,438,430 of CP092875.1, read as the reverse complement.
ATGTAAATATTTTGTATAAACAAACGATAATAAACAACAAGTCATTGTAATTTCATCTTCATTATTATAAAACAACAAATTAAATTAACAATGGCAAAATATATTTTAACATTACATTTTTAAATATAACACTAAAATGTTGCAATATTTCTTTAAATATATATTAATATTAAAATGCCAAGTTTTTTTTGCGTCATTGCAATATTATATTACTAAATTCTCAAATTGAATTTATTATACTTGGAACACATTTTAAGCATTTTTACAATTTAAAAATAAAATTTCACCAGATACCGCGAGAGGCGCTGCTTGCGAGTGTAAGTAGAAAATTTGCAAATAAAATTGCAAAGAATATTTATTTCAAATCAAATTCAAACCAGAATCCTTCCCAGTAGTATAGTAAATATATATAACTTCCTAAAGTTTCACGGCGATAGGATAATCTTACCTTTTAAAAACATTCATCGTGTAAACAAACTAACATTCCACTTGTAAACAAACCACGTGTAAATTATTACCCAATCGAATTCATTTATCGTCGCGACCAGTGCTGCGCCAAAGCGGTAAAAGGCTGGAACTAACGCTTTTTGGTTTTATATTTTTAAAAAAGCACATTAACCTTTTTAAGTTTTTGAATAGCCTATATGTTAAACGAAATCTTCAGCTAACTACATGCGAAATTTCATAATGATTTATTCTGTAGATTTTGCGCAACGCGATAACAAACATCGATTTTGGATTTCATTTTTATAGATATGAGGATATGAATAAATGAAATATTTACTACATATAAAGAACTAGCCAGGGCAACGCCCAGGCTTTACCCGAGGGCATTTTTCTCTGAATGCGTATGTATAAAAAATATTTTTATTTAGATACAACTATTTAAATTATGAATAATGACCCATATTCACCCGGGATCTTCACAAGTGAAGGTTTGTCCTAAGAATAATTATTGAAATAAAACACTTTATGGTATATGATACAACAAAATTTAATGCCATGCATTTTTTGATATAGTAATACAAATCAGAATTCTGCAACAAAATTAGAGAATAGCGTAATATAAAATCTTCTAAAATAATATGTGTCCTAATCTATATATCTATATATATAAAAATGAATGTATGTCTGTTTGTTTGTCCTTTATGCCTGACCAAACCACTCATTGGATCGCCATGAAACTTTGGGAAGTTATTTAGTATAGTACTGGGAAGGTTTCTAGCAAATAAAATTTTTGAAATAACTTTTCGCCTAGATATAATCAAGATAAATATTCTAATTTATCTGTTATAATTCAACAATCTGCTCTAAATATTATCATGATGATACGATGATTTTGTAATGTAGAAAATTAGGAAAGACAAAATTCAGGATGACATGGCAATTTATTTGAGACAAGAATAATGATACAATTCAAAGGCAAGATACTATTCCTTTAACTTCCAATTACCGAGGGAACCAATTAATATTGATTTTATTCAACTTATCGAGAATTTTTCAAGGGACCGGGAAAAAATGTTCACTTTATGGAGAGATTCGTTAAACAAACCTTTACTCGGGTAAAACCCGGGCGAAGCCGGGAATATCCATTTCGTAGCTTAACCCGTCTCTCCAAGAGGCAGTCTCTTATTAAAGGTCTATTAGAGATTCTTTAATAGCAATTAGAATCTTCAATGAGAGACCACCAACAGGAGAAACAAGTTGATTCATGTTTTTAGGTGGTCTTTCTTAAGAGACTCTATTTACATATATTAAAATATGAAAAAATTAAAATATTTTATCAAGATAAATATTCTAATTTATCTATATATATAAAAATGAATGTATGTGTGTCTGTTTGTTTGTTTGTTTGTCCTTTATGCCTGACCAAACCACTCATTGGATCGCCATGAAACTTTGGGAAGTTATTTAGTATAGTACTGGGAAGGTTTCTAGCAAATAAAATTTTTGAAATAACTTTTCGCCTAGAAATAATCAAGATAAATATTCTAATTTATCTGTTATAATTCAACAATCTACTCTAAATATTATCATGATCAACGATGATTTTGTAATGTAGAAAATTAGGAAAGACAAAATTCAGGATGACACGGCAATTTATTTGAGACAAGAATAATGATACAATTCAAAGGCAAGATACTATTCCTTTAACTTCCAATTACCGAGGGAACCAATTAATATTGATTTTATTCAACTTATCGAGTATTTTTCAAGGGACCGGGAAAAAATGTTAACTTTATCGAGAGATTCGTTAGACAAACCTTTACTCAGGTAAAACCCGGGCGAAGCCGGGCGGGTCCGCTAGTATATATATAAATCAATGTTTGTATGTTTGTTTGTTTGTATGTTTGTTTGTTTGTATGTCCGGTATACAAATTCGCAGTAGTTCACTAATTCAAACCAAAATTTCCATACATAGGTAGAAAAATACGGGGAGGACGTTAGGCTATTTTAAAAAATATATAAATCAATTATTAAAACTATATATTCAAATTATTCTACTTTGCTCACGAACAGCGCCCTCTATCAAAGATTAGATTAAATTATATTCATTATGAAATTGTGAAAAAGTATTATAATTACAATTATATTATCACAATGAGTATCTTTTTTATTTAAAAACGCTAGCTTTCAAGCGTTATTCGCTCTTCAACGGGCTTAGCCCGTTATTAAGCCCGTTGAAGAGCGAATAACGCTTGAAAGCTAGCGTTTTTAAATAAAAAAGATACTCATTGTGATAATATAATTGTAATTATAAGATTAAATTATGCTGATGCAAACAAATAGATAATGCTAATAACAAACAATTATAAAAAAAAAATCTTATCCAAATATATATCACTCGGGTAGATATGCACACGGGTCAATCCCGGGGCGAAGCCCGGGTCACCCGTCTAGTACACTATAAAAACATAGTACGTACTGAGAAAAAAAAATAGGGTAACACAGTGTTATTATAGATTTCATATTTATGTTATTTTCTAATTTTGTTGCCAAATTCTGAATTGTATTACAATATTTTAGATAGATTGACTTTTTTTTTATTATATACCATATAAACTTTTTATTTCAAGCATTATTATTCGTAGGGTAAACATTCACTTAAAGAGATCACGGGTGAAACCGCCGGGTCATAATTTATAATTGTAACGAATAGTGTCTGAATGAAAAACGTTTGTAAAAAATATATGCACTCAAGGAAATATTCCCTCGGGGTTGCCTGGGTCATTCGGCTAGAATAAAATATATTTTAAATCCTAAATTCAATTTATCTGTGAAAATAACTTATTCACATTAATAAGAATCTGTTAATTACTACATTGCTTTAATTAAAGTCAATTTAATGTATATGATTCCAAAATTCTAAGAGAAATTATTGAGATGAGTTTTCATGGCAGCTTAGCCAACCGCCAAACAAAAAGCGTCCCTACAGTGAGGAAGGTGAATCCCTTCCATCTTCCAAGCATGCGTTCAAGTTCAGCAGCATTGGACAACCATTACAACTTTGCGTGTCGTACTTTCCTAGTGGACTCCAACCTCAACACTCCCAAGAAAAGAAACATAGCTACCAAAGCTTTGCTACTCAAATTTCAAAGAAAGCAGAGCTCCTTATGGAAGATATCTTTAAAGGCGCTAGCCTAAGTTGATCCCAACCTACGGGTATCACAAACCCCACCATCCCATATGCCTTAGTTGCGGCGAAGGAAGCAAAGCCTGTCCTACCAAAGAAAAAAGGTAAGGCCTCCTTCATTAACTTGGCCCCATCCTTTGATTTCTACGTCAATGAAAAATAAATCCTATGTATGGATGCCAATGCTTGCTCTCCCACCTGGGGCATCTGTGAAAAGTTGGACACCCGTGGAGAAAACCTTGAAGATTTCGCCCTCTGCAAGGACTTTCATTTTCTGGGTGATCTTGGTCAAATGGACATCTTTCCTCATCCATTGATGTTACATTGTCATCCAGCTCATTAGCGATATATGCTTCTTGGAGCTTGCTTGAGGAATTGGCCTTCACCGACCACATCCCGATTTTTACATTTCCATACATGGTCACCACTAAAGGCACTACCACATGGGTGGAATCCTCATGCAAGCAAGACTGTTTCAAATCGTTCCTCAACTCATCTCCCCACCAAATTACTGCTCTCATAAATATGGCTTATACACCAGAATACATTGACAGACAGTTATCCTACTTACTTCAATCCTACAGGCAGCCTGTGAGTCCTCCATGAGCAGACGTTCCAACACTTCTACACCATCTAAACCATTGTGGACCCCCGAGCTGCGCCGGATCAGAAAACTGGTAGTAACCCTCCGCCGAAGCAGCCAGAAAATCCAGAGTACTATTAGGAACTTTTCATGGATTATATCGAGCGTGTCACAACAGGCTTAAGGCATCTATCCGGAAAGCTAAACGCCACTCCTGGCTCAACCTCTGCGAGGAGGTTTAAACGGCGGCGAGGAGTGCCATTCACCGTTTTATTGTCCGAGGACGCAGCTCCCCAAGAGGTCCGCCTCTTCTCAGACATGATGATGGCTCTCCTTTCTCACCCGAAGAGACCTGCCTCACTGTGCTCAATCACTTTTTTCCTCAATACACCAGACCTCATCCTCGGAAATTCGTTCATGCAATGTTTCCAGATCAACCCGACTTTACATCGTAAGAGGTCACAAGAGCCATACAGCGATCTGGCCTTCATGGAGCACCGAGAAAGGACTCGAGCTGAACCCTAGAAAGACGCAAGCCTATATCTTCTAGTGGCGAAGAGTCCGCCCCAACCTGGACTAGTAATCCTTGGCCTATTAGAAAGACTATAACCATCTTGGGGGTGGAATTAGACCAGATACGAGGTTTCGTCTCAAACCTATCCAAAATCATTCGCAGGTATTGAGCAATTGTTCCAAGATAACTCAATCCATAGAAAATTCGGTATTTCCTATGCTGCTGGCATAAAAACACTTCGGTCGGTGGTCATCCCGACCTTTCTATACGGAGTTTTAGTCTTGGGGTCGTCGCGCTTCCTACAAGGAGGGTGCCCGTCAGCTTCGGAGCGACACGTTTGCAAAGCATATATTGTTAGGGGGCCCTTGTACGCCAACCATACCAGCCATATCCCTGACAGGCAGTCCTCCTCTTGACAACATCATTCAGGCCCGGCTGGCTCTTTTAAAGGAGATTCCCCAAGGAGGGGAACTACGAATCGAAGCCAGGACCTGCTGCGCTGTCATACCCCCCCCCCCCCCCCCCCCATTCAGATGACCCATTTCCTTCACTTTGAACCTAGAAGAGGTAAAAACGCCACTAATTTTCACAGATGATCAAAAGGTGATTCAGGCGTTGGTGCTGCGATCATCTTCCCCTCCCAAGATCAGCCAGTTCTCTTACGGCTTCACCCAGACTGCACTGCCTTTTAAGCTGAACTCTTAGCAATTCTCTGGGTAGTTCAAATCGCGAAGACTAGTCCAACCAAAACAGCAGTTACCATTGCCTCGGACTGTAGATTCACGTTAGCAGCTATCTGCTCCTCAGTACCAACACGTATATCGCTAGTGGCAAAAATAACAAAAGTCCTTAACAGAGCTCCTTCATCAGGCTGTGTTGGGTACTCGGACACACTGTTCTTTATACATGAAAGTCAATAAAAATAAATGAGTTGTAAAAAGTTACAATCAAGTCCGTGAGAAAAGATGTAGTCAAAACAAGTAAGTTTGAAAAGTGGCACGTGAGCAACAGACTCCAGCAGCGCATCTCTCTCCTAGCATTACTCCTCCTCTTGAAAAAGATTTGTCTTCAAGTCTGGTGATCTATATGGCTTCATTCTCGTCACATGCACAATTTGTCTCTTTTTCCTTCTGCAATTTCCATAACTTCGTAGTTCACTGGTGATGTTTGTCGCATTATTTGGTAAGGACCGACGTATCTTATTGTAGTTTGTCCGCTCTTCCTACTTTCCTTATTGGTATCCAAATCAGTACCAGATCATTGATGGCATATTTAACTTCTCTGTGGGCTCTATCATATATCTGCTTGGATTTATTTTATCTGGCTATTGTTTTCGAGGTTAATATTTATTTTGCATCTTCTATTATTTCTTAAAGGTTTGATACATATTCGTCATAGTCTTTGTGCTTAGAGAGCTCTGACTTATCAAAAGCCGAATCTAAGAAGGTTAATGGCTCTCGTCCGTGAATTAGGAAGTATAGTGAATAGCCGGTAGTATCCTGTATGGACGAATTATAGTCGAAAGTTACGAATGAAAGAATCTCGTCCCAATTCTGATGTCTCTCATCGATATACATGGCCATCATATCAGCGAGTTTACGGTTCATTCTCTCCGTTTGGCCGTTAGTCTGGGGATGATAACTCGTCGTTTTCTTATGTAGCGTATTGGATATCTTTAGCACTTCTTTGAATAGTTTACTCAAGAAGCAACTCCCCCGGTCAGATATTATTGTTTTGGGTGTGCCGTGTCGTAATACCACTTTTTGCTAGAAAAATTCCTTAATTTCTTCCGCCGACCCACGAAGTAATCCCGCTGTTTCGATATATCTTGAGCAATAATCTGTGCATACCAGGAGCCAACAATTTCCTCTTCCAGATTTCGGTAATCTCCCCATCAAATCTATTCCCGTTTTCTCGAAAGGTCTTCAAGCTGGTGGAATTGGCTGTAACAGTCCTTGAGGCAATTGGGAAGGTGTCTTGCGAAACTTGCATTCAGGGCTACTCAATACATATTTGTTGTGGGTCGGTGATGCAAAAAGAACAGCCAAAAGAAATGATTTATGAATATAGGATTATTATTTAATATAAGGATATATGAGGATATATATGATGACACAGCAGCAACCGCACACAGCAGTAAAAACAAAGGGAGGCTTAAGACTATAAACAAGAAGACGGCGGCAGGAGGGGAGGGGCGTTCCCATTGGTTAGTCATCTCCATGCAGCGCCGCCCAGCGGCCGGTCCACGCTTCATTCATCATTCCCCCACTGAAGCGCTGGACTGAAGAACAGTTCATTAAGTCACAGGCGTTCTTGTGAGCCACTTTGCTCAGGGTCTTGGTGAAGACGTCGGCCAGGTTCTCCTTTGTAGGGATGTAGACAATCTTGATCTCTCCGCTAATTATTCTTTCTCTGACGTGATGGTATCTTATGTCAATGTGTTTGGATCTGTTGTTCTCCACATTATTTTTGGAAAAATCTATAGCGGATCTATTATCGCAATGAATTATCAAGGGAAAGGCAAAATTCGTTAAGAACTTTAATTCTTTCAAGATGGTAGCGATCCAAACTGCTTCCTTAGTGGTCTGGGATAGCGCTAAATATTCTGCCTCCATTGTGGAAAGTGAGACACACTTCTGTTTGCAAGTCTTCCATATGACTAAGGAATGTCCTATAGTGATAGCGGTCCCACTATTGGACCGTCTGTCATCGATGTCGCTAGCCCAATCTGCATCACCGACCCACAACATGGTAGCAGAGCGTGGTTGTACTTTTCCGGTTCTGTCTCTTCGACTATTTTGGTCCACTCTAGTCCAATTTTAGACTCATCGAATCTAACATGTTTTGTTTCAATCACCTTTTGTAATTCTGGACGGATGATGAGTTCACGTCATCCAAGGTGAGGCAGATCCTGCTAACGGAACATGAGAGGAGAACAACCAGAAAGGAGGATTCATCCAAGGAGGTGCTACAGGTGAACAAGCTTCAAAATAACAACAGTACCGACAGTCGAAGAAAATGCTACCGATGCGGGAAGATAGGACACATCGCCACCAACTGCCGAGGAATGAAGCAAACAACTAGAAACCGCGATAATCAGCATTATCAGAGGAAGGTAAACAAATCAGATAACTTCCTGGCTGCACTCAACCTAACGAGCGACGAGGATTCGTGGCTGCTGGATAGCGGAGCAACCAACCATGTATGCAGAAACAAGGACTGGTTCGTTGACCTTCGGGAGGTGTCTTCTGATCCTATTATGACTGCGAGTGGGACAACTGAAGCCAAAGGATATGGACACATATTTCTCCAGACGTCTATCCATAATGAAAGCATCGAAATCAAGCTAAACAATGTGTTGTACGTCCCAAATGTGCGAAGGAATCTGCTGTCAGTCTCCAAGATAGAAGAAAACGGCAACCGTGTGACCTTTCGTAATATGGTAGCTCGCGTTTTCAACCCAGAAAACAGGATTATAGCGGAAGCGACAAATGTAAATGGCCTCTACATTGTGAAAGGTAAGACCTTAAACTCCAGTAAAACAGCATTTAATAGTGAAAGGGACCATTTTCAGAACAATTCCTTAAGAACGTGGCATCAACGGTTATGCCATATTGACAGTAACGCCATTGAAAAGATGGCGCGGGAGGAGCTGGTAATAGGCTTAGAAACTTCCTCTAGAGACAAAGGCCTATGCGACGATTGTTGTATCGCTAAACCCACTAAAGCGTCACATAAAAACCTAGGCAATATTAGATCTAAACAGACCTTGGAGCTTATCCACACAGATATTTGCGGTCCAATGCCGGTAAAATCAACCGGAGGCAATAGATACTTTCTATCTTTTGTTGATGATTTCTCAAGAAAGATTACTGTGTATCTTCTGAAAAACAAAGATGAGGTATTAAAACATTTCGATATCTATAGAGCCACTGTAGAGAGACAAACTGGTAATAAAATTAAAGTGTTACGATCGGATAATGGACTTGAGTTTTGCAATAGAGATTTTCAAAACAAATTACAAAAACTAGGGATAAAGCATGAACGCACAAACGTGTATTCTCCGCAAATGAACGGTGTGGCAGAACGTGTAAATCGAACACTTTTAGATATGGCCCGCGCTTGTTTACATAGCGCAAATCTCCCCCAAAGATTTTGGGCAGAGGCGGTAAACACAGCTGCTTACATTAAAAACAAATGTTATAATAGTGCTCTAAAAGACAAAGTACCTGATGGACTTTGGTTAGAAAGAAATCCTAGTGTAAGACACCTAAAAGCATTTGGATGTTTGGCATATAGCCATATACCAAGAGAAAGAAGGCGAAAATTAGACCATCGAGCATGTAGATGTATTCTGGTAGGATACTCTACTCAAACACGTGGATATCGTCTCTGGTGCCCAGAATTACAAAAGGTGATTGAAACAAAACATGTTAGATTCGATGAGTCTAAAATTGGACTAGAGTGGACCAAAATAGTCGAAGAGACAGAACCGGAAATGTACAACCACGCTCTGCTACCATGTTGTGGGTCGGTGATGCAAAAAGAACAGCCAAAAGAAATGATTTATGAATATAGGATTATTATTTAATATAAGGATATATGAGGATATATATGATGACACAGCAGCAACCGCACACAGCAGTAAAAACAAAGGGAGGCTTAAGACTATAAACAAGAAGACGGCGGCAGGAGGGGAGGGGCGTTCCCATTGGTTAGTCATCTCCATGCAGCGCCGCCCAGCGGCCGGTCCACGCTTCATTCATCAATATTCTTCCACAGCTTTAAGAATTGAGGGCCAGAAGTATTTTTACTCTTTAAACGATTGTTAGTTCTTTTAATGCCCATATGACCTGATGTCTGATGATCGTGCATATTTTCTAAAGAGCTCTTTCAGCTTGATTTTCGAGACTATCAACAACCACGGATCGCCAATCACAGAAGGATTTTTCTTTGATAATTTTTCTTTAGATTTGATGAAGTTTTCTCCATAGCTATTTGTATTCTGATTTACCAAATTATCCATCTTTTTTATATGAGAATCATAATCATGTTCCTCATAATTAATTCTGGAAATAATTTTATCCGGGATAAAACATCGTGACAATCCATCTAATTCTAGATGAGTTTTTCCAGACTTGTATTTAATGGAAAATCATATTATTGTAGTTCTAGTGACCACCGCGCTAATCGCCATGTAGGGGTTTTCATTTTTGCCATCAGCATAGACCATGATGATCGGGATATATAGTGAATTTTCTTCCGTAAAGATATGTTCTAAATTTTTTGTCGCCCATATAATAGCTAGGCGTTCTTTCTCGGTTGTAGAGTAGTTGGTCTCTGCTTTCTGTAATGTCCTGCTTGCATAAGAAATTGGACGCTCTTTAGTGTTTTCGTCTAAATGAACACGCACTGCTTCAAGTCCTTGGTCGCTTGCGTCTGTGTGAAGGCCTATATGCTTATTTGGATCGTAATGCGTTGATACTTCAGGAAATATGAGTTTGTTCTTCAATGAATTGAATGACAACTTCTTTTCTTTACCCCATGCAAACGAATGGTTTTTACGGGTCAAAATCTATAATGGCAATACAACTTTTGAAAATTCTCTTATGAATCTTCTATAGTATGAACATAGTCCAAGAAAATCTTGGACATCTTTGACAGTTCTGTGCGATGGATATTTTCTTATGCTTTAATTTTTCCTGGGTCTGGCGCGATACCTTCATTTGAAACGACTTCTCAAAATAAGAAGCTTGGTATATGCAAATCGGCTTTTCGGAACATTGAGGGTCAATCCTGTTGTTTTTAAGCTTTCTAAAATCGTCTTCAATCTGTTCGAATGGGACTATAGATCTTCTGAAAATATAAGACGTCATCGAGGTAACACAGGCATATTTTCCACTTATGATTCTAAGAAGAGTAGCCATTAGACTCTTGAAAGTTGCTGACCCGTTGCACATTCCAAAAGGTAGAACATTAAATTGATAAAGGCTGTTTTTTCACGGGGTCCTGTTCTTCCATCTCCACTTGCTAGTAGCCAGTTCACTCTTTGCCTGCAGCTTCTTCTCTTTTCGAAGTCAACCAGATGTGATCAATGCGTCTTGCTATTTCCAAGAATTCTTTAACTGTACTGCAAGGTGTCATTAATATAACGAGCGAGAGATATTTGTTTAGTCCAGTTTTCATATAATATAAAGTTTATTCTTAGCGGACATTTTAGAGTGTACCTTGTTGCACAGGTTGAGTACATCTTCATCATATCGTAAAAAAGATTCACTATATCCTTTTATTCTATTCTGGTGCTCCATGATTAATTTAAATATTGTCGTATCTGCAATCTTAAAGTCTCGCATCAGTGTTTCTTAAAGGTAATCCAATTGAAAAAATATTTGGAGGGTGTATAGCTTATAGCTTTGCCCCCCCACCCTTTTTTTTGTGGGACTTTTCAGGTAACTTCTGGCATATGCCAGCATCAAGTCCTCGGTGTAATATGTTTTGTTTATGTTTATTATTGATGAAAGATATATTTTTATATAAAAGACTTATTTTATTTAACTTAAGTGAACAACGTGCAACGTGCAACATGCTAATAATGTAAAGTTAGATGTATATTACATATTCATAAAAACAACAATGTTAGTCGATGGTCAAATATATTTAAACATATTATATTATATTACATTTCCTTCCTTAAGATTTGAAACGGAAAACAAAAGCATACATATTAATAAGTAAGTCTGTTAGGTGTCTTTACAAGTCTTCCCGATCTTGTTCTGACTTCAGTGGGTTTCTCAGGATCACTGCATTCTATTCCTGGAGTTTGAAGACTAGTGTCTGGCTGACTTGGTCCTGGTATTGCTTCTGGCTGAAACCGAACAGTTCTAGGCAAGTAGAGATCTTTCGAATTGCTTCCTATCACTTCTCCATGCGGCGATTCGACAAAATACGATCTCGGTGTATCCGCAACATCTTTGATTGTTGTTGGCATCCAACCATTCTTTCCGGTGTCCAAATAAACAAAATCATCTTTTTGCATTTTACAATGCTCCTTAGATCCTCTATCATAATATCCTTTTTGAACAATTTGTCTTTCCCTCCATCTATTCTGAACTTTCTTAATGTTTATCTTTCTTGGCCTAAGTATAGGGTAATTTAGTTCTGATATCTCTTCCAAAAAGTAGTGCTGCGGGGGACTCCACTCCATCAATCTTTGTTGATCTAAAATTGAGAAGTGCAAAAAAAGGATCTTCATCAGCTTTCCTTGCCTTTTTAATCAAATTTGTAATTGTTTGAACATTTTTTTCAACTAGACCATTAGATTTCGGATGCAATGGACTCGATGTTATATATGCTTAAAATCCCAATCTTTTCCAAACTTTATGAACATATAGTTGTTAAATTGAGGTCCATTATCAGACATTATTATCTGAGGTATGTCATATCTTGCAAATACAGATTTTCATTTTCTTATCACAGTTTCTGTTTTAGTATCTGTTAGACGTGCAATTTCTGGAAATTTTGAAAAGTAATCCACCATGATAAGATACTTTTCCCCATAGAGTTCAAACAAATCAATTCCTACTTTTTTCCAAGGAATGAGGAATGAAAGGCTCTTTTTCTTGTGATCTTCTGTTTCTAATACATATTTCACACTTTGAAATCAAATCTTCGATTTGCTTATTTATTCCTGGCCAAAAGAATTGATTGTCTGGCTCTTATTTTGCATTTATCCATACCTAGGTAACCTTCATGTATTATTTGCAACATTGTTTTCCTCAAGCTTGAAGGTACCACAACTGTGGAACCTTTCATGACTAATTCATTCATAATATATAGTTATTTATAATTCCAGTATGGAACACATTCATATGGAATGTCATTTTTGTTTGGCCATCCATTAATTATTAATTTTTTCAGCTCTGTGAAAGTTTTATCCTGCTCTGTTGCTTCTTACATTTTTTTTAGTCTTTTTGGTGAGACTGATGAAGTTTCCTGAACAAGACATATTCGTGCTTCTAACTCCTGATCAATTTCCTCTTCCTACTGCAAAAATGCTCTAGAAAGGCAATCTGCAATCACAAGTTCTTTACATGGCTTATATTTTATTTCAATGTCAAACTTTTGAAGTCTAAGCATAAATCTTTGTATTATTGGTGTAGTTTAATATAATGGCTTTTTAAAGATTGTTTCAAGTGGCTTATGGTCTGTTTCAACTATGGTCTTTTTTCCAATTATGAATTGATAGAATTTTTCACATCCGAATACAATTGCCAAGGCCTCTTTTTCTATTTGCGCATAATTTCTTTCCGTTTGATTCATTGCTTTTGATGCGAAAGCTATTGGTTTGTATTCTTGAAGTAGTACAGCTCCCAAGCCATCTTTAGAATAATCTACAGATATTGTAACAGTTTTTTTTAACATCATAATAATTTAAAGTAGGATTTTGAGAAATCACTTCTTTCAATTATATGAAAACCTTATTTTGATAGCTACTCCAATTCCAAGGGACATATTTTTTTAGTAAATTTCTCAAAACTGCAGTTAATGTTGATAGATTAGGAATGAACCTTCCAAGATAAGTGATCATACCCAAAAATATTTCTAAATCCTGTTTATTCTTCGGTACTGGCATTTCCTTGATGGCCCTAACTTTTTCTTTATCTGGTCTATATCCATTAGAGGTCAATATATGACCAAGATATTTCATTTCAGTTTTTAAACATTGACATTTTCTTTGTTGAATTTTAAGTTAATATCTATTGCTCTTTTGAGAACTTTTTTCCAAATTATTATTATGTTCTTCTAAACTGGCTCCAAATAACAAGAAATCATCAAAATACATTTCTGTACCCTCAATATCTTCAAAATATTCCTTAATTCTCTTCTGAAATACTTCTGGTGCAGAAGATAAACCAAAAGGCAATGTTAAAAATGTATATCTCCCAAATGGAGTTATGAAAGTGGCCAAATCTGTAATATCCGGATGTAAATTAATTTGCCAAAAGCCATTTCTAGCATCCAAAACTGAAAAATATTTTGCATTTTTAAGCTTAGGAAGTATTTCATCTAATGTCGGAAGCTGAAAATGTTCTCAGTTTATAACTTTATTGAGTTCAGTTGGATCCAAACAAATTCGAAGATAACCATTTGGTTTCTTCAACAAAGTGAAAGAATTTACCCATTCTGTAAATCCATCTACTTCTTGAATTATTCCCATTCTTTTCATTCTTTGAAGTTCTTTCTCAAACATTTCATGTTGTTGGAATAGCGATCAAAATTGGCGTGGAGCATTGGGGGATCGACCAATCAACGGCCGCGGCGGCGCTGCGGTCGACGTCAATATATATAGTCTTTGTCTCTCGCCTTCCTATATATACTTGCCTTTAAAATTTTGCTACTTTAACATCTTGTTTTAAGTTACTTTGTTTAATAAATAATCTTTTTATTCCTTGATTCAATCTCAAACTTCAACAGGTTATGGGCCCAGCACGCTTCCACTGCGCCTAAAAGGATTAACCGCCAGCAGTGAGTAAGCCTTTGTTTTGCTTGAAGTTTAGGCGTCAACCGCCAACCATAACCCTAGTTTCTTTTTGTCGTTGGCCGATTCCAAGACAAAGAAGATGAGCGAAGATTGTCTTTCAAGGATTAAAGTTTTTAATGGTGAAAACTTTTCACTATGGAAATTCCAATTCTGGCTTCTTTTGGAACAACAAAAATTACTAGAATTATTGGAAGGCTTAGAAATAAAGCCGAATGTTGTTTCCTCCGACAGTAACTCTGAAAGTTCACTACAGAATTGGAAATCAAAGGACGTTAAGGCAAGGATGTTGTTATCACAGGCAATCGAATTAAGGTTTCTTCAGCCCCTGATGAACTGTACTTCCGCTTCACAAATGTGGCAGAAATTACTTGCTATTCATGAACAAAAATCCGAATTTACTATTGGCCTACTTTGGCAACAATTCTTCGATGCACGATTGACATCGGAAACAATAAGTGATTACATAGCAAAAATTGAAAAAATTTCTGCACAAATTTCACAAATGGGCGGAACCATAACGGAAGATCAAAAGATAGCAAAAATTTTAAATACTTTGCCTTCGAGTATGCGCTACTTTGTTGCAGCGTGGGAATCGTTAGATCCGAAAGCTCAAACTCTTAACAATTTAACTGCAAGACTTTTGATTGAAGAAACAAGGAATCAACAAAGCGGTTCTTCTAAACAATATGAGGCCTTATCACACAGGCAAGCACGAACGAAGCCTAAAGATACACAACGTTCTTTTCAAGATGCCAAGAAGAACACTAAATGCCACTATTGTCACAAAATTGGACATTGGAGCCGCGAATGTAGAAAAAGATTAGCTAATGAGAAAAATAAATCCAAAAATCTTCATGATTCAAAAGGAAGTTCAAGTGATTATGGACTTATTTTGTGCGATAATCAAGTAGAGCCCAATGATATTTGGTATGCTGACAGCGGTGCAAGCTGCAGCATGACATTTCGACGAGAGTGGTTCAAGACCTACACGCCGTTCACCAGTGATCATCCAATCTACTTGGGAGACAACTCGACACTACTTGCAGAAGGCATGGGAGACATCGAGATTCAAGCCTACGTCGACGGTGGATGGTACAATACGTACATAAGAAATGTGCTCTACTCGCCGCAACTAAAGAAAAATTTGTATAGCCTTTCTACGTCCACAAGAAGAGGATTCAACGTCATTATCAAACATGACAAGCTACAGATCTTCATGGATAATGACCTAAAAGCCGTAGGAGTGCGTCATGACGGCCTCTACAGGATGCTCTTCAAGGTTACGTCATCATCACAAGGATACATCACCAGCGAGAACAAGCTTCAGTTGTGGCACGAGAGACTTGCGCATCTTCCAGTTGCTACACTTCGAGAGATGGCGACCAAAGGATTGGTGGATGGTCTGCAGCCTCAAGATTTAGAGGGAGAATTTTTCTTCTGTGAAGGATGCCAACTTGGAAAAGCCCATAGAAAGTCGTGCTATTTCTCAGATGGCAAAAACTACCAGCTAGGTGAGTTTATTTATGCTGATATTTGTGGCCCAATGCAGACTCAATCATTAAGTAAATATCTGTATTTCTGCTTATTTAAAGATTACTTTAGTGGTTATCGCCATATTTATTTTATTAAAAACAAATCAGATGTGCTAGATATATTCAAAGAATATGCTACTCTAATCTATACTCAAACTGGAAATAAGATAAAAGTTCTTAGGACTGATAATGCGCTAGAATTCAAAAGCGATAATTTTGCAGATTTATGTAAAAGATTTGGGATAATTCACGAGTTCACTGCACCTTATGTGCACGAACAGATAGGACGTATAGAAAGAGACAATCGTACGATTGTGGAAGCAGCCAGGTCCATGCTAAATTCACGAAATCTTCCAGGATTTTTTTGGGCTGAGGCATGTAACACAGCAACTTATATTCTAAATAGAAGTGCGACTAAGCAAACCCCTGGAACGACACCTTATGAACTTTTCTTTGGCACAAAGCCTAATGTAGCTAACTATAAAATATTTGGCTGTAATGCTTATATGCATATTCCCAAAGAAAACCGTAAAAAGTGGGATAATAAATCGATAAAACTTATGTGTTTAGGTTATGAGAATACAAGCAAAAATTTTAGATTATGGGATTGGAAAACTAGAAAAATAAGAATTTCTAAAGATGTCACATTCGATGAGAAAGCTACTCCACATTCAGATAGAGAATCTACCAAACCGAAAGAAATAATATTTCAGATTAACAGCGCTCCGGATGAATCACCAGTTGCAACAACAAACATCCCAGTGCAGGAAATGCTGCCAGTATCCGATATCAGTTCGCATCCAATGATAACACGCTCTAAAGTTTCGAATAGCCAATGTAACTTTGCGCTCGCTGATGAACCCAGTAACTATATAGATGCAATAACAAGTTCAGATTCAGAAAGATGGAAATTCGCCATGGATGAAGAGATTGATGCATTAAATAAAAATAAAACATGGACTTTAGAACGTTTGGCAGATGGTCATAAACCTATCGGTTGTAAATGGGTTTATAAAATTAAAACGGAGTCCGATGGTACAATTCAACGGTTCAAAGCCAGATTAGTTGCAAAAGGCTATTCTCAAATCAAAAATGTTGACTATTTCGATACGTTTAGCCCAGTAGTCAGGTATGATTCGTTACGCATTCTTTTATCACACGCTGCTTCTGAAAGGATGTTTCTTAAGCAATTCGATGTAAAGACAGCTTTTCTCAATGGCGAATTAGAGGAACTTGTTTATCTTGAACAACCAGAAGGCTACAAGAGAGATGATAATAGCTGCTAAAGAGTAAATAAAAGTCTGTATGGTCTGAGACAATCTTCTAGAAATTGGAATAAGAAATTTACCAATTTTTTGTATAGCCATAATTTCAAAACATCAGACGCCGACCCGTGCATTTTCATTGGAACACACAATGATTCAAATGTTATCTTAGCTCTCTATGTTGATGATGGAATTATTCTATCTAAAGATAAAGAGGCAATAGCTATTATAATGGATGAGTTAGAACACGCATTTGATATTACATCTGGAAGTGTTAACTTTTTGTTGGGCTACAAATAGAGCAGTCAGAAGATAGGGCAAGTATTTTCATTCACCAGTCATCATATATTGACAAAATTTTGAGTAAATTTAATATGGCTGACTGTATTCCTGCTTCGGTGCCTATGGATCCTTCTGTCATCTTAACAAAGCAGGACTGTCCTACTCCAGAACAAAAGGAAAAGATGCCTAAATTCCCTTTTCGAGAAGCTGTTGGATCCCTTATGTTTGCATCATGTGTTTCACGTCCAGATATCACTTATGCAGTTTCACAAGTGAGTAAATTCCTAGAATATCCAGGACCTGCACATTGTACAACAGTGAAGAATATTTTCCGTTATCTGAAAGGCACTCCACACATGGGAATTCTCTTCACTGGACAAGACCAACTTGTTGGCTACTCTGATAGTGATTTTGCTCGTGATGTTGACTCCAGAAAAAGTACGACTGGTTATGCCTTCATGATGAACGGAGGAACTGTTTCTTGGGCAAGCCAACGACAACCAATTATCGCACTTTCCACCACTGAAAGTGAATACATCGCTGCCTGCAGTGCTGCCAAGGAATTGATTTGGATCAGAAGACTTCTACAGGGCATCGGCTGTGATATTACTAAAGAAACTGAACTTTATATCGACAACCAAGCAGCAATAAAACTTGTTGAAAATCCAGTATTCCACAAACGAACGAAACATATTGATGTTCGCTACCACTTCATTAGATCCAAACATGAAGAAGGTGAACTTAAAGTGCATCATGTTTGTAGCTCAGAACAGCTAGCTGATATAATGACTAAACCTCTTCCACGAAACAAATTCCACTACTTAAGAGATCTACTGAACATTTTGGATCGAGAGGGAGTGTTGGAATAGCGATCAAAATTGGCGTGGAGCATTGGGGGATCGACCAATCAACGGCCGCGGCGGCGCTGCGGTCGACGTCAATATATATAGTCTTTGTCTCTCGCCTTCCTATATATACTTGCCTTTAAAATTTTGCTACTTTAACATCTTGTTTTAAGTTACTTTGTTTAATAAATAATCTTTTTATTCCTTGATTCAATCTCAAACTTCAACACATGTAATGCAAATGGCACTTTTCTAATTGCTTGAACTTTAGGAATTGCATTAGCATCTATGCTAATTTTATGCAAACATGGCAGTTCACCCATTCCTTCAAAAACATCTTTATAATTTTTAAGCAAGAATTTTATATTATAATTTGATTGATTTATACACTCAACAGGTTTAATTAGATTCAATTCCTGAGCTGCATTCAATCCCAGTAGGATACTTATTCCATCTACCACTACAAATTCCAAAACAAAACATTTGAGTCCATATACAACTAATAGTTTAATTTTTTCCATATACTCTTATTGAATGACCGTTATAGGCTGTTAATTTTAAACTCGTTTTTTCCAGTCTTTTATTTGTATTTAAAGATTTGAAAACTTCAATAGGCATTACATTACATTGAGATCCTGTATCAATCTTGCACTCTCAATATCAAAATTTTCAATTTTAACTTTAATCATCCATTCATTTTTGTTGTAAGCTGTGATTACATCTATTGTATAATTTTCCTAATTTTCTTACTGTAATTCTCTAACTTTTTTATAAAAGCAATATTTTGTGAAATGATTGGGTTTTTTGCAATTGTTACAAATTTTTCCAAATGCTGGACATCGAAATTTTTCATGACCAAGTCCAATTTCTTACAAAAATATTTGCTTGCGTTTGCATGTTTATTTTTACCAGCTCGATATGCATTTTTGCTGTTTCTATACTTTTTGAAACGGTGTTTTTTTTATGATTTTTATTTATAGAATCAACATTTGAACTTTTACTATTACTGATATTTTTTACTTTCTCTTTTGCAGCTTCAAGAATTTTACATATTTCCAGTGCTCTACCTGAATTCAAATCTCTTTTAGTAGTCTTTCTCTCAATGTATCATCCAGCATTCCACAAGATTTACTTCTTTTTTTTTTAATTCCATTACGTAACTTTCTATCCCTTCACCTACATTTTGACTTGTTGTAAAAAAGACATATCTTTCATAAGTTATATTTTTTAATGGATCGCAATAGTCCTCAATTTTTTTTCAGAATAATATCTAGATTATATTTATCCAATTCCTTATCAAATTTGAAGTTATTATAAACTAGACGGGTGACCCGGGCTTCGCCCCGGGATTGACCCGTGTGCATATCTACCCGAGTGATATATATTTAGATAAGATTTTTTTTATAATTGTTTGTTATTAGCATTATCTATTTGTTTGCATCAGCATAATTTAATCTAATCTTTGATAGAGGGCGCTGTTCGTGAGCTAAGTAGAATAGTTTTAATAATTGATTTATATATTTTTAAAATAGCATATCGTCTTCCCCGTATTTTTTTACCTATGTATGGAAATTTTGGTTTGAATTAGTGAACTACTGCGAATTTGTATACCGGACATACAAACAAACAAACATACAAACATTGATTTTTATATATATAGATATCTATTGCATTTTCACCAGCTATATATAAAAATATGGCGGTCTTTGTGTTATCCTTTTTTTCGTTTAAGCCTGATGCTTCCAAATAAATTTCAAATCGTTGCTTGAATCGCTTCCTGTTTTTAGACAAATTACCAAGAATTTCTAATTCCTTAGGAGATTTTAAAACCATTATTTTTACTATTGGAAAAATAATATTTTACTTACGATTACTTTCTTCCAAGTTTCATTGGCATTCCTTTAAACTGGCTTTTTCTTTCAGCTGGCTGTCGACTGCGTCATGTAATAAGTTTTGTTTATGTTTATTATTGATGAAAGATATATTTTTATATAAAAGACTTATTTTATTTATCTTAAGTGAACAACGTGCAGCATACTAATAATGTAAAGTTTTTTATTATTTATTTATTTCATCTCAATTTGCAGGTGTTACATTCGAGCACAGCTCGCGAGTCACCTTGTCCAGATTATTTACACATGGCGAGTTGTAATGCTGGAGTGGCCCCCCGAACCTTACAGGAGGGCAGTTGTTGGGTGTTTGGCTGTCAGCTAGCCATTAGGTCCAGGTCGTCGGATTCGGTGGCTGAGGTCACCTTGATTTTGAACAATTCCTTGTATAGTTGGATTTGATGATTTTTGAAATTGCGAGGATAGTCGCAGAGTCTTGATAAATCTCTTCTATATTAGGCTGGTTGAGATCTTCTTTGAGAATTTTGTTTGAAAGATTGAATGGGGCTCCTATAGTGATTCGTAAGCAAATCCTCATGAAGGCATCTATTCTTTTTTTATCCGTAGGTGTGATATATTTGCCCCAGACTGGTAGTGCGTACGTGATGATGGGTAGAATACAGGTTTTGTACAACGTGAATTTGTGCTTTGTTGTTAAATTACTTTTAAAATTAAGCAGGCTTGATAGAGATATTTTGGCTATCTTTGCCTTTCTTATGGTGTTTTGGAAATGTAGGTTAAATTTTAATATCGAATCCAAAGTGACACCAAGGTACTTGGCATGGTCGGCCCAACTAATAGTGCTTTAGTTTACTGTCAAGTTGGTTTGTGGTTTGAATTTTTTGTTATCTCTTGGGGGGAAAACTATTGCTTGAGTCTTAGTTGGGTTAATGCCTAGTTTCCACTCATCGCACCATTTGAATATGTCATTTAGGTAATTCTGAAGCTGAGTAACCAATAGGTCGACTGATTTAGAGTTAAATGAAATTGCTGTGTCATCTGCGAAGAGCTTAAGTTTACATTTAGAGTGCAGTGGGATGTCATTAATGTAAATATTGAAAAGGTAGGGTCCCCTCCGAGGATAGAGCCTTGAGGTACTCCAGTCTAGATTGGCTTTGGTTCAGTTATAAAATTTCCTTGCTTGACTGAAAATGTCCTGCCCTGTAGATAATTCTGCATAAAATTGATAATGTCACTTGGAAACTGGTGTTTTGTGAGTTTCTTTATTGGGCCATTATGCCAAACTTTATCAAATGCTTTCGCAAAATCTAGAAAGACAGCACCTACCACTTCCTTGTGGGATCTTCTTATCTGGATGTAGTCCATAACTGCAATGAGTTGGTGAGTTGTTGAATGCCCCCTTCTAAATCCGAATTGCTGCGGGATGATGAAGTTAGAGTTGTCCAAGTACCTCTGAATTCTACGTAGAATAATTCTTTCGTAAATTTTGCTGATGGTGGGGAGGAGGCTGATAGGTCTTAGATATTCAGGGGATTTAGCGGATTTTTTAAAATTGGAATTATGATAGCATGCTTCCAGACTTTGGGGTAGTAACACAAGTGCAGTGCGGTGTTGAATACTCCAGCTAGAAATACAATCCATTTGATGGGAAGATTCTTGGCCATTTGCGGAGTGATATTGTCATGGCCAGGAGCTTTGTGGTTAGCTAAGTATTTAATCACTTCCTTGACTTCATTTGGTGTCGTCATTGTGAGCATTATTTCTTGTTGGTGATTATAAGTTATGTTTAGTTGGTCTTCTTCTTTTTCCTTGGAGAACTGGTTGGAGAAGTGTTCTGCAAGTTCATTTCCGATTTCTTTGTCGGTCAATAAGATTTTGCCGTTCATTACTAAATTTGAGATCCTTTCCGCTTTTTCCTGATAGGTTTTTTTTTCCAAAAGTCCTTTGGGCTTGATTCAATCTTGTGTATGAATTGATTCCAGTTCTCGGTGGAGTCAGATTTGAGGGCTTTGTTAACTTTCCCTGTAGGTTTATATGAATGGCTCTATGGGCTGGATCCCAGGTTGCTTGCCATCTCTTACGAGCTTTATTCTTTTCTTTTATCAAGGCCTTGGTCGAGGGGTTCTGTTTTGATGAAGAGGATGATATAACCGTGTTTTTTGAGTAGCTGTTGTAGATTTTATCAATAAGTATGGTCACTGCTGAGTCAATATTGGCTTCCGTTTTCAAGGGTACTCTAGGAGGCGTACTGGAAATTAAGTTTTGTTGGAAGTGAACCCAGTTAGTGAGTCGGCAAACCCTAGTCGTGAATCCATCCTTCGGGCAGGTCAGCTCTAGGATTACTGGGAGGGGATCTGAAGATAAGGCATCCAGGGTCTTAATCCTCGAAGTCCAGGGGATGTTTCTAAGAATTGCGATGTCTAGAAAGTCTGGATTTCCCAAAGGACTGTAGTGCGTGGGTGAAGAAGGCGCGACAATGTCCAGGTTTTCTTTTTCGTAAAAATTATGAAGCACGGTTCCACTATTATTGGAGGTTCTTGAGCCCCAAAAAGGGTGCTTGGAGTTCCAGTCTCCTGCAGCGATTACTGATTGATTATTCTCTAACAAGAGATTCAGATCTTCCTCCAGGAGTGGTATATCGGGTTTCTTATAGATTGACGATATCTGCACTACTGCCCTTCCATCTGGTTTCATTAGAATTGTGGTGTTTTCCATGTTAGATGTTTGAATCAGCACTTTTTTTATATTTAAGATAGTTTTTTAGAATTATTGCAGTTCCACCGCCCCTTTCAACGATTCTATCGTCTCTTATTGTCTGATAGTTTCTGAGTTTGAGGTCGACAGATGATTTTAAGTGTGTTTCACTGAGCAGTGCCATGTCTATTGAGTTTTCTTCTAAAAACTGTAGGAATTCTTCTTTTTGAGTTTGATTCCGTTGCAATTCCAGAAAACGATTTTTAAAGGTAATTTGCCTTTCATTGTAAGAAGGTTTTGATAATTTCTAATAATTTTTCGCACTGTTCCCTGGTGTCAGAACGAGTAGTTTTCTTTTTTGCAGTTTCAGCGTAACTTGCCTTTTGTTTTTCAACAGTTGCTTCTTCTGTTTTAGTGGAGCTTGCTTGAGGTATGGTGTTAGGGGAGTTTTGTCTGAGAGGCTTTAGCTGTTGTTGTTGTGGCTTCGGAAAATTTGGGCATCCGCGGTAATTGGCTGTGTGCGCCTCTCCACAGTTAGCGCACTTTGGTGGGAGCTGTTTCGACTTTCTTGGACAATCCTTCGAATGGTGTTCTTCAGCACACTTGACGCATTTGGGCTTCAAAAAGCAGTTTAGCTGGCCGTGCCCAAAACCCTGGCAGTTAAAGGATTGGGTCATTCGTTTTGTAGTCCTGAATGATTCCACGACTATTTTTTGGTAAAGTATTTCGGTTATTCCATAGATTCGTTTATTTTGTTCATTTTTCGGTAGCTCTACTAGGACTATATTCATCGGTGTTTTGGTCGATTGTCTATGGAGACTTTTGACAATGACCTCAGTGAAGCCCATTGAGACCAGTTCAGTTACGGCGTCTTCTTCTTTGAAGGCTGTTGTGATACCCCCTTCAATACCACTTTCAGTGGTTTTTCCTCCTGTAGTCTGTAGGAATATCTTCCATTATTTTTCTGTACATACTCCCTGATTTTTAAAGTCGCCTATGTTTTTCGATTTAATTATGTGCTTTTTGCCAGGAATCGTGACTTGGAATGGTTCTCTGCACAAGTCTTTTATTTCTTGGCAAAGAAGCTTCCAATCTGCTACATTTTCTGCAATAACAGGAGGAATTCTCGGTTTTTTCACGTTAGTGACTGTGGTCCATGGGCCATCGTTGTCTTTAATTTCTTCATCGTCTTGCGGTGGGTCAGCTGCGTTCATTTGTTGATAAACTTCAGTGGCGGGACTTTGTTTGTCGATGTCCATTCTAGGCGTCTTCAGATTACGCTCGCTCCTAGTTGGCGATCTTGAGTCATCCTGGGAGCCGCGAGTTCTCTTCTTTGATTGAACCGTTTCCTCAAGTTTATACTCGATTCCACATTTGTCTAGGATCTTCGTTATTAAGGAGGCTTCGATTATGCATAGTTTCTCGCCGGTTGGTCCGATCGTCGATTTAATTATAATCGGTGGCATATTATTTTTTGCCAAAACTTTCTCGCTCAAATTGTTGTTGTTGTTGTTTAACTGGTAATGTAAAGTTAGATGTATATTACATATTTATAAAAACAACAATGTTGGTCGATGGTCAAATATATTTAAACATATTATATTATATTACACTCGGGCCATCGCTGTTGTCTTGCTAGAAGCTCGAGTTCTTCGAGCCACTCTGCTGGGTCCTCTTCAGAATACCCTCCAAAAAAAAAACAGGCTTGAAGGTGATGGCTGACAGAAGAAGACGTTGTTGTCCCACAAAGCGGCATCTTCAGGATCAACCCTTATGCGTCTTGTTGGCGAGGCGTTTAAGGATCTAACTAGTGGTAGGCCTTGTATCCGCCTGCTTCTTCTTGGGTTGGAAACAGCATCTCCACCAGTGTTGCGCTGGTGACCTGACTGGCAAGTCAGCATTCACCCAGAAGACAGAGAAAAGACAGCTTTCACGGCAGGAAACGGGCTTTGGTAGTTCAAGGTAATGCCATTTGGGCTATGCAACGCCCCTGCCACCTTTGAGCGTCTGATGGAGACGGTGCTGCAAGGAATTCCTTTGGAGACATGCCTAGTCTATCTTGATGACATTGTTGTGATGGGAAAGAGTTTTGAAGAGCATCTAATCAATATTGAAAGAGTCCTACAAAAGATTCGAGGAGCAAGATTGAAGTTGACTCCGAGAAAGTGTCAACTCTACAAAGAGAAAGTTTGTTACCTGGGCCATGTGATTTCGCGCCAAGGAATAGACTGATCCAGACCGAACTGAGACTGTTCGGCAATGGCCTGTACCAAGGGATGTACACCAATTGAGAAGTTTTCTAAGCTAGCGCGGCTACTATAGAAGATTTGTTCCAGGGTTTTCAAACATCGCGAGACCTTCGCATCGAAAACGAAGTCTGGCCGCCACTTCAGTTGGACTGTTGACTGTGAAAGGGCAATGGATAAACTGAAGCAGGCCCTGTCTTCTCCGCCGATGCTAATCTACCCTTATCCAGGCGAGCAATTCATTTTGGACACACATGCCAGCAACACTGGGATTGGCGCCGTTCTATCTCAAACCCAAGATGGAGTAGAACGTTTCATCGCTTACTTCAGTAATACTTTGTCCAAACCTGAGAGAAACTACTGTTTAACCTGCAAAGATTTGCTAGCAATCGTCATCTCGATTGAGCATTTCCACCATTATACCAGCAGAAGTTTCTTCTTAGAACAGACCATGCAGCTCTATGATGGCTGTTGAACTTCAAGAGCCCAGAGGGACAGATAGCTAGATGGATTCAGCGACTTCAAGAGTATGACATGGAGATCCAGTACCGGAAAGGGATATCTCACGGGAACGCAGATTCTCTCTCGAGACGACCAAGCCCAGTGAACTGTAAGCCTTTTTCCAAGTATGAGACACAAGTTGAGCTCAATATTCGTCAGCTTGACTTCGCGGAAGAACTAAAGTCAGACGAATAGAGCCCCAAGGAAATGAGAAAAGCTCAGGTTGAAGACGCTGATCTTCGGCCTGTCATGAAAATTTTATCGTAAAGATAGAGGTTGCCTGGCCGGCATTCATATTTATATAAAAAATAGACACTTCGGCCAGTTGGAGTTTTTTATTTTCTCAACGTTTCGACAAATATCTTTTGTCTTCGTCAGGAGAAGTAAATAAAAATAAACATTTGGCAAGGCGTTAAAAATTGTTTTAACGCCTTGCCAAATGTTTATTTTTATTTACTTCTCCTGACGAAGACAAAAGATATTTGTCGAAACGTTGAGAAAATAAAAAACTCCAACTGGCCGAAGTGTCTATTTTTTATAAAAATGAAAATTTTAATTAAATAATGCGGGAAGAGAAGCCCTGTCTTGGCACTGCTAGGGCAGGGACGCCCACCCCTTACTCACCCTCGGGGAAGGGGAGTGGAGAGGCGTCTCTGCGTGTCTCGTCGGGGTGCCACTGGCTGATTTCCAGTGTAGCTGTAAGCTGGCCATCTGCCCTTGGTTGGCTGGCGCGAGGCGCCACGTGTCTTGAAACTCTTGGGTCTTCGCTCTGTATGTGCGCCATTTGGAGCGTTCTTGCAGTGCGCGCCATGAAAAACCAAGGGGTACACACAGTAGTACCACCCTCCCGCCTTCGCGCGGTTCCCCGTGTCAACCTCGGAACCTCAGAGGTCCTTGATTCGTCGGCAGATTCAGGGAGTACTGTAAACAAAGGGTATGAGGGCCAAAGGGGGGAGTCCTATTGGAGCGTAGGACGGGTTAAGGCAAGTCCGAACGGGAGAGCTCAGTCAGCAACCTTGCCATGAACTCTCGGAGACGCCTGTGGGTTGATTGGTCATCCCCATGGAGCCAGACCATAATGGCGGGCGCGAGAGGCCAAACAATGGCCGCTCGGTGCATGGAGAATGCATAATTCTTTTGGTACGGTGGCCTAGGTAATGCAGCAGAGGGCATGCTTTCGCATGCCGGTTTATGGACCGAAAGGTCTGGGTGGCCATTGCTCCAAGGATGTCATGAATTGGCAAAGGAGGGGGGGGGGAGTCCTATTGGAGCGTAGGATGGGTTAAGCCAAGTCCGAACGGGAGAGCTCGGTCAGCAACCTTGCCACGAACTCTCGGGGACGCCTTTGGGTTGATTGGTCATCCCCATGGAGCCAGACCATAATGGCGGGCGCGAGGGGCCACACAATGGCCGCTCGGTGCATGGAGAATGCAGCATTCCTTTGGTACGGTGGCCTAGGTAAGCAGCAGAGGGCATGCTTTCGCATGCCGGTTTATGGACCGAAAGGTCTGGGTGGCCATTGCTTCTAGGATGTCATGAATTGGCTCAATTCAAGGACCAACAGGCCAGCATGGGAAGATGTTGCATCCTGCACCCCAATCACCAAGAGCTATTGGTCCTTATGCGACTCGCTGGAACTTCGAGGTGGTGTTCTCTACCGTTGTGGGAATTCTAAATCTATCTCGATTCTAGATGTTTTTGACCTTTTGCTTTAGCTCAACTCTTAATCTATTACAGAGTTTTATTTATTTTTCTTCAGTTTGTACAAAGTACATTACATATGATGATGTAAGGACACATGTCAATCATGCGTATAATCATTTACAGATGTGTTTTTATTATACATGAAAATATTGTTATAAGTCAACACACACACACATTGAATGGAAGATGATCCTTCCCCAATCACGAGTACCTTCCGTCCTCAAAGAGCTGCACAATAGCCCCAGTGGTGGACATTTTGGGATTGCAAAGACATTTGGAAAAGTAAAAGAACGCTTTTACTGGGTTGGATGCCGTGCCAGTGTTGAAAAATGGGTCTGACAGTGTACCGAATGTGCTTCCAGAAAAGGGCCAAAGACAAGATCGAGAGCCAAACTCAAGACTTACAATGTGGGAGCCTCGTTCGAAAGGATCGCTATCGACATCATAGGACCATTGCTGTGATGCGACAAGGAGAACTGCTATATCCTAGTTGCAATGGAATATTTCACCAAATGGCCGGAAGTATTTCCGCTTGCTGATCAAGAAGCTGAAACAGTTGCTGAAACCTTATTCAGCCAGTTCTTCAGTAGGTTTGGTGTCCCCTTGCAGATCCACACTGACCAAGGAAGAAATTTCGAGTCGAGACTTTTTGCCCAAATGTGTTAACTTCTCAGAAGCCATAAAACAAGGACCACTCCCTTACGCCCCCAGTCCGACGGCATGGTCAAAAGATTTAATAGGACCTTAGCAAGTCAACTTAGTCTCTTCGTCGCCTAGAACCAAAGAGACTGGGACAGTCAACTGCCTATTCTTTTGATAGCCTTCCGATCCTCAGTCCATGAAACCACAGGTTACTCGACGGCCAAGATGCTCTTTGGAAGGGAATTAAAGCTTCCCTGTGATCTGATCGTTGGATGCCCCAATAGTATTGGGGAAGGCTCGAAATAATTCGTTTAAAGACTAATTCAAGACTTGAAAAAGTGCATCGGTGGGCCAGTGAGAAATTAGAGATTGCAAGCGAAGCAATGAAAGTGAGGTATGACAGCCACGCGTGCGGGAACGAACTTCAAGAGGGAGAACTAGTCTGGTTGTACAACCCGAAAGGGAAGAAATGTCTCTCGCCTAGGCTACAAAAATCCTGGGAAGGCCCATTTCGAATTGTGAAGAAGTTAAACGATGTCGTATTTAGGATACAACGCTCATCCCACTCTAAACCAAAGGTTGTTCATTTCAACAGACTAGCCCCGTTCAAAGAGCCATTGATCAGCGCCGCTGGTGAAATCAGTCCTTTTCGGGACGAAAAGAATTAATGTGAGGAAGGCAGTGTAATATAGATAATTCCCTCCTCACTGTATGACAAGATATCCGTTATAGAAAGATGGATGGACCCCAGCTACGGGAGGATGGCCCACATGTGTGGGGAGGACAGGCGCCACGACGGATATCAATGTGGGGGGAGGAGGAGAGTTAAAAAAAGGATCAAGGGAGGGAGAACGGCGGTGACAACAGACGCGGCAGGTGGGCTCCGGGCGTGTGGCCGATGGACTGACCGGGAAGGCGGTGACGAGGAGGCAAGTCCATCTACTGTATATAGTTACTAACCTACTCTTTAAAGCTCTTATAATAAATATACCGTACTAAGCTGTATCCACAAAGAACCCACATTGTTTTCTTAGAAACCTTGTACGCAAACATTGATGACTGAGAAGCGTTGTAACAATATAAAATTCTTTGTAAATAACTCTTGAAAATATAAACAATTATCTTTTTGTTGTCAATAAAAGGCTCTTAAATCTGAATAAAGTTTTATAATAAAAATCATTTTCAAATCAAAATCGATTCAGGTGGTCAATTGCTTCTTTATATTATTTCTTGAGCAATTACGTCACAATCACAAGATTTTGGTCTCTCCCTCTCGAGCTGGATAAATCACGAATTGAAGTTAAGTAATTCGTAATCAAATCTAATTGAAATAAAAACCAAGCAATTTGCAATTAATCAAATTCAATCAAAATGATGCCAAAAAAAGGCAGAGATTTTACTGAAATTCACAACTTTATTCTTAGTTATAAACCAGATCTTGAATCAAAACATATATTCTTAAGATAGAATCCTCTGATGTATAAGTTGCAACAACACATGAAAACTCCGAGGATAAGTTTCTTTATTTCATAAATAATATATCGAGCTTTCGGGTATCGTAAAACCTTCGACAGGAGTGTATAAGACGTAATGAATCACAATTTTTAGCTATTATTTATATATGGTATGCTATTTACATATTTTAAGATGTGCAAATTTTTTAATTAACATGCATATTTTATGCCTGAATTAAATTTTATATATACAAAACAATCGAGAAATACACTATTGCTTATCTAGAATGTAGGTTTATGTATCAGGATTGTGTATTAAACTATTGTATACTTCTGGGATATCTATATTATTGATGCTTTGGTGTTTCGTGGATACTATTGCTTCAAGGATTATTATTTATGTTGGTGTAGTGGGTTTTTGGTTCAGCTAAATTAAAAGTGTGGCCTGTTGCTTCAATGTGTTGAAAAATAAGTGATCTATTGTCTTTGTTTTTTATATTTCTATTGTGTTCGTTAATTCTGTCCTTGATTAATCTGCCTGTTTCTCCTACGTATACACTATTGCAATGGTTACATTTAAAGGAATAGATGGCCTGTCTGTTGTATATTGGTAGGTTAGGGCTATTGTTTTTGGTGTTAGGGTTTCTAACTATAGAACCATTGTTTGGGGTATTTTCATAAAAAACTCTGATTCCATGTTTTTTAAGTTCTCGGGCTATTTTGATGTTATTGGGGGAATATGGTATGATGCATGTTGATCTGTATGTCTGGTTATTGTTGATTATGGAAGGGTTATAAAAATGTCTTAACATAAAATTTTTTGGGTATCCTGCTATGAGAAGGTTCTACATTATATTTTGAGTTTCTATAGTTTTGAATGTTTGATTGGAACAATGGGTATGGATCCTTTTTGTGAGAGTTTTTATGGTGTTTATTTTATGGTTTAACGGGCAATATGAGGAGTAGTGTATGTATATTGGCTGGAAAGTGGGTTTATAATATACTGTGGTGTTGAACTTCTGGTTTTGCCTGGTGATGAAAACATCCAAGAAGGTAACGTGCTATTGGTTTCTTTTTCTAGGGTGAAGTCTATTTCTTTGTGAAAGTTATTTAATTTGGTCAAAATGCTATCTATTGCTTCTGTATGGCATAAGCAGAATATATCGTCTATATACCTGCCCCATATTTGAATTTCTGTCGGAAAGTGGCTGGTAATCTGCCGGTCTATATGTTGCATTACTATTTCTGCCAAAGGGGATGATAATGGGCTTCCCATTGGGGAGCCTTTGGTTTGTTTGTAATTATTGTTATTGAATGAAAATAAGTTGATATGTAAACATATATCTTTTAATTTAATTATTTTAGTGTATATATTGGAGGTTATACTATGGTCTGAAAGAAAGTTTTTTGTGCATTCTATGACTAATTGGTGTGGTAGGTAGGGCCTCCAATCCCGGTACATATTTTCAATCCCGGGATTCGGGATTGCTTTTTTCTCAATCCCGAGATCCCGGGATATCCCGGGATTGAAAAACATTTTTGTCTTTCTACGCCAAGAGGTATATCGTTTCGTTCGTTATATTTTTAATTTTTTCTTTTATATAGTGCCAATGACGTGGCACTTACTTCGATGAAAACAACCTGAAAGCCATATATTTTGCGCCTGCTTATGAATTAAATCATTGCTTTTGGGTTACAGTTTGAAATTACCTGTCAATTAATGTACACACATCTGGAAAAAAATTACTGTTCTTGGAACTCTTAGACCACATCTCTTAATGCAGTGTTGGGCAGTAAATCCATTCAAATTAATACATTACCTTGTAATTACGATTACTTTGCAATGCATTACTTTGCAAAAAATAATTGCATTAGAATGTAAACATAATTACTCGTAATTCTATATATAATGATAGCAATTGTGATTAAATTACTTGTAATTGTAATTATAGCAAATGTAATCATGATTATTTTCAATATTGATTATAGAAAATGTAATCATTATTGCATTTTGTCCAACTATGTATTAATGTTTAGAAAGAAGACAGCACCGTTTTAAAAACCATGAATTACTTTATTTTAAGGATAAAAATTCAATTTCGAGAAAGATTTGAGCATAGCAAAGATAATTTGTCAAGAGTGTCATCATGCAAACTAGAACATATCTTATTGCATAGGTATCCAGAGGAGGAGAAGACTCTTTCCGATTCCACAGACGTTGGAGGAATTGTCAGCAAGTATTGATACACACTCTCTAAAATGGGGTCCTCGTTTGCCTAACTTAGTAGCAATATTAAGTTCGTGGTTAATCATAGTTGAGTAGGATGCGGAGTCTGGTGTAGGTATTGCAATTGAAGTTGAAGAAGCAGCCTCAATAGCTTCTTGCAATCGGCGCTCAATTGTAAGATGGTCATTCGATTGTGATGGCTCATGGCGTTCTTGTAAACTCCGAGGAAGTTGCGTATTATCAGCCTGAAAATTTTCTTACTTTTGCCAATTGTTTCTGTAACGGTTTAAGTCGCAAAAGCAATTTCACGCTGAAGTCTTTGACCATCTTTTTTTTTTCTAACTGTGCTTGCGGATATTGGAGGACTAAAGATGTTTTATTGCATTGCTCTTCTAAAATTCTCTTTTGAAAAGATTTTTGCAGATCTTTGCTGAGAGAATGAAATTGTGCTTGCAGCTCCTCTAGAAGAAACTTTACTGTTGCTTCTGCAGTCAAAAGCGTAGAGTCGCGTCTACAGATAGCCGCCACAGCCCCACAGGGTTATAATAATATATTTTCTATTTCTTAAGTTTTTGGCTATAATTATGTTTCTGGGGTTTATCTTTGGAAAGTTCGTGGTTTCAGTTAAAGCAGATGAGGTTATGTTTCTTATTTTGGCTATTGTTTGATGGTTAAGTCCGCTGATAGCAGTCTCAATTCCTGCAATGGTTTTCAGGTGGTCAGTTTTATCGGCATATCTGTGTTTTAATCCTTTGGAAAGGTATTTTATCTCTTCTATTGTGAGATCTGTTTTTGATAGGTTGACTATATTAGTTTTCTGGGTAAATGTGTCAAGTTGTACTTTATACTTCTTTGACCAGAACTGTAGCTTTCTGTTGTGTTTTTCTCCGATTTCAGCATTTAGAAATTTAATATCTTGGGTTGTTCTAGTGATGAGTTTCAGCATGGTATCAGGCTGTACTCTTTGTGAGGTAATGCAGATCAATTATTTTAAGGTCTTTGAAATCAGCCGGATATTGGAGTAACAACCTCTTGTTCTGGATCTTAAAAGTCTAATTTGAGCTTCTTTTATGACCTGAGACGAAAATGGGTTCTTCACGGGATCCTTAATTCTTAGTGAGGGGGGTATAAAGCTGTTTTCCTCACATATTCTAAAACCCACTACACCAACATAAATAATAAACACAAAAGACTAATCCTTGAAGCAATAGTATCCACGAAACACCAAAGCATCAATAGACATATAGATATCCCAGAACTATACAATAGTTTAATACACAATTATGATACATAAAACTACATTCTAGATAAGCAATAGTATATTTCTCGATTGTTTTGTATATATAAAATTTAATTCAGGCATAAAATATTCATGTTAATTAAAAAAATTTGCACATCTTAAAATATGTATATAGCATACCATATATATAAATAATAGCTAAAAATTGTGATTCATTACGTCTTATACACTCCTGTCGAAGGGTTTACGATACCCGAAAGCTCGAGATATTATTTATGAAATAAAGAAACTTATCCTCGGAGTTTTCATGTGTTGTTGCAACTTCTACATCAGAGGATTCTATCTTACAATTATATAGAAGAAGTTATAGAATGTATACTGCTGATCATGAAATGAATCTCTACATGAACCTCATCCATAAAAAATCCTTATCTTTAGAAAAATGGAGGAAACACCTATTTTTCAATAGAATATGTGAAGAAAACAGCTTTATACCCCCCTCACTAAGAATTAAGGATCCCGTGAAGAACCTGTGGAGGTGACAAAATGCCTGATCCTATGGGTGTCTTGGTGGTTAAGGCCTCTGAGAGCGGGTTCCACACCAGCTATGATGCGAGGAACATCAGAAGGCCCAGGCAGTCTGTATTTTAGGCCCAATGACAACGACCCTACAATATCCCTAAACCGTCCCTAGCCATGAATAGGGTTATCTCCCGTCTTAAACGCAATAGAGACATAGTCATAACAAAATCCGACAAAGGCTCACAGACCGTAATTCTCAACACTACCGTTTACAAGCAAAAAATGCAAAACGTTCTCGACCAACACTCCATTTTTTCTGCCATCACTGAACAGGAACATAAACATCCGTTAAGAATTTCCGTTTACTATTGTTAAGATTAAAAAGGTCCCAGCAGATCACTAAAGAGCAATATAACGACTTCACAGCTAACCTCGCCCAAATAGCCTACATTTACGGCCTTCCAAAAATCCACAAGCCCGATGTTCCCCTCCGACCAATCATATCTTACCATCTCTCTCCGGCATATACCCTGTCAAAATTTTTGTCCAACTTCTTGACCCCCCTTCTACAGTCTCCCCCATGGGAATATACCATTGCAAACTCCCCCTCGTTTGTGTCCTATATCACCAGCCTCACACCTCCCCCCAGGTCCATAATGGTTTCTTTCGATGTAACGTCTCTATATCTCTCACTTGCCCACCCCTTGATCATTAATAGTTTACGCACTTTCCTTGAAAATGCCCCCCTGTTAGACACCCTCACCGCGGAGACGGTTGTCGAGCTCACTTCCATATGCCTAGGCATGTCCACCTTCACATTTGATACCCAGTTTTTCAAGCAGACCAAGGGCTCCCCCATGGGTAGCCCCCTCTCAACCGTGGTGGCTGAGGTTGTCATGAGGTCACTGGACCAATGGATCACTTCACGCCATTCTTCAGACATCTTTCTATGGAGGCGGTACATCGATGATACCTTTTGCTTGGTAAGTGAGGTATCTGCCTCTCACATCCTATCTGACCTCAACTCCTTCCACCCAGACATAGCCTTCACCCATGAAACAGAAAATCACTCAGTCCAACCTTTCCTAGATACACTAGTCATACGCACCCCCAGCAGTTTCCATACCACAGTATACTATAAAAACAACACACCCCCACACCACACAAACTTCCGGTCACATTGCCCAACACCACACAAAATCAATACAGTTAGAGCTCTCACTAAACGTATCTTTACTCATTGTTCCCTCCCGTTATTCCAAACAATAGAAAAGGCTAAAATATTTTCATATTTATCCAAATCCGGCTACCCGACCCCCTTCATTCTTAAACACATGCATGACCCTCACCACAACAGTGCTCCAGCTATACACAGAAATATTTGCTCCCTTCCTTTTTGCCCCCAGTCTATCACCATAGCCAGGTTTTTGAGGCAACATGGCATTACAACATACTTCCAGAACCCACCTAACATCGCCACACTAATCCGACACCCCATTACCAGATCTTCCCTACATGCGAGTTCTCTCCGTTCTGGTGGTGCTGTCTATTCCGTCTCTTGCGACCAATGCAATGCCACTTATGTCGGGGAGACGGGTAGATCCGTCGCCATCAGAATGGTTGAGCATTCCAGAAACATCTCTAATAAAAACCTAAATTCCCCTATTTACAGTCATTCTATGCAAACCGGTCATACATTCAATCTAACAAAGCCATCCATTCTATACAACAATATCAATAATAAGTACCAAAGACTTTTACTAGAGGCATTTGTGTCAATAAAAACAAACAGCATCAACAGGCATATAGATATACCAGAACAATACCATATGTTATGTGAATAGCCATAGGTTGCATTTACCTGCCCTTGATTAACACCATTCATAGTGCATATGTACTTAGTCCAGATTTATTAGCATTTAATCCCTATAATCTTTTTAGCATATTTGGTTCTTATTTTTATCTTTAAATACTTTTATCTTTTGCAGTTATGTAAATTTTCTTTTCAGCTTTGTGTATATATGGATCCTCAGCGTGTTTATTACTCTTACCTGATGAAGGACGATATGTCCGAAAGCTTGTGTGCATGCTAATAAAAGAAGCTCCTCTTCCCACTTTGTAAACTCGTTATTAACCTTCAGTGAAGAGCAGTTCTACTTAATGGACTTCTACCTATTCAAACTTTACGATTTTTAAGATTAACAATATATTTTCATAACTAAGTTATGTATAAAAATAGTGTTCCTCTACCTAACCATTTGTTCCACTTTGTATATGACTTCTTCTAATTGTAA
Organism: Cordylochernes scorpioides; assembly: GCA_030710605.1. Classification (NCBI taxonomy): domain Eukaryota; kingdom Metazoa; phylum Arthropoda; class Arachnida; order Pseudoscorpiones; family Chernetidae; genus Cordylochernes; species Cordylochernes scorpioides. Next base: position 15,402,860 of record CP092875.1, on the reverse strand, counting down.
GCACGGCTCACGAAAAATAATTTCCTTCTCTAACCGACTCAAAATTCACTCTGTAATTCAGGCGTCGAAGAATTCCAACCACCACGTGAGCCTTGCTTACAACCAACCCTTGGTGACTCTTCTCTATCTTCCCCTTAATGTCCCATTCATTCTTACAACTTTGTCAACCTTATACCAGCTCAGGACCTTTTATAGAATTATTGATTAATCAATTATCGATAATTAGTGCCAACAATATTGTCATTTCAAAATCCTAATATTCGCCCTTCATTTATGATAATATATTTCGTAGTTTATCTCTAGCATATCCACCGACCCACACCATCTAGCCAATGGTGTGTTCGTCACAGGATGCAGATTGACTAACTGCTAGATTTTATCAACTCCTTTTTGTTCGCACTTGAACAATCTGCATCGAGCGGCACAGTTCGCCCCTTCTTCTCGCGCTACACGTTCGCCACACGGACCCTGTCTTCAAATCTATGTTTGTCCCTTGTCCAAACTAGCACGATATAACCTACTTCCGATATTTCCCACGGAGGTACGTTAAACATCGTCGCTGATTTTGTCCGGTCCGTCATTATTTCGCGCAGACATGGGTTTTACGTTCAACCCACCGCAAAATCATCGCCTCGCATAAGCTCCCACGACGGTTCAAACACCTCGTGTCCGAGCAGCTTGTCACTTGTAAAGGACAACGCCGTCCTCTTCCCAATTTTTGGCACTGTGCGCGCATACTTTCCTCCAATTAGTTAAAACTACTAAAGTCTCATGGTATCTAAATAATTAAGGTAGAATGGCCCAAAGCAAGTTTCCCCTCGCTCTGTTCGCCAAAATTCTAACATTGTATGTAGTTCTATATTTACCTCAGTCCTGAGCTCACACGATTTCCAACCTCAACCTCATTTCTCGTACTCTACACCCATAGCATAGAAAGCCCATGCCAAGTTTCCCCTTGCCATGTCCGCCTGAAAAATATCTTAAAGTGTAGAGTTCCCCAGTCTTAATGACCTTCAGAATTTCATCATGTGTATGTGACTCCCCTTTTCGTTGTTCACACTCCTCCATAGCATTTCCCTCATAATACATTAGATGTTATTGTATATAGCCTTTTATAATCTTGATATTTTCAAAAATTTCCTTAAATATCAAACTCTCCGGTGTTGTAAAACTGCTTGTAAATAATATTTACTTGTGTACTATACAATATTTTATTTACATAAAACTATGTCACCATTACCTTAATTAATTTCAATTGTAAAATTATTTTATCTATTCCTGGCTTCACCAGCTTTAAGTATACTCAAACCATGTTCAGCCTTCTTCAACAGGGGCCATATGTCATAATATATGCTCTTCCAGGAATAATAAAGAAAACCTACAGTCAACCAGAGAGAGACGTAGAGAGAAGGCAGCTAAAGTACGGCCATTTGAGCCACTAGCCACATTCCAAGGGGCCCTTTTCTTGGAACCTCAGGACTAATTAGGGCGACAGTTGGGTGATTGTGTTCGACGCGAGCGGACGCCCGGCGGTTGCCGGGCCCATCTATCTCTCTCTGGTTGGCTTCCAAATTCCTCTACCAAATCGTGGTGTGATTATTTCTCTTTCCCTACATTATTATTATATTATCACATTAAAAAGTCGACAGGACCATATCACAGAAGAGTCGACAGGATCTTATCACATATATATATATGGCCTCCCAAAGCTAAACAAGCCAGGTAACCCATTACGACCTATAGTAGCATACTATCTATCCCCAGCAGCTCCTTTAGCTAAATTTGTAGCTAATCTCCTCATCCCCTTACTCAAAGATAATCCCCCTAGGACAACTATAATATCCACACCAAAGTTCATCAGCGAAATTTTAAGCACTCCCCAAAGACCTAACCATAGTATGGTATCTTTTGATGTCGTTAACCTTTACCCTAGCCTACCACTAGGGCATCCAATCCCGGGATCCCGGAGCCAAATAATGATCCCGAAATCCCGGGATTCTGCTCGAAAAATTCCGGGATTACTGGTTTGTGCATGAAAACCAGCGCAAAAATATATTTTTCTTATCTAGCATTTTGGTAATCAAACAGATGATGAGATAGCACACTTTTGACGTTTTGTTTATACAGCTGCATTTCGGGTCTTTTTTTTCTGAGAGATTTGAAATTATTTTCATGCATTAATAACGAAGGGTTATTCTGCAAGATCTTTCCAAATTGGCAGCCTCTAGAATGAGAGTATGCAGCAGTATACATGGAGGGGGCTCCAGTTTTTGTTGACATGCAAATAGTGGCTTCTTAGATAGTAGCGGCATCCCTTTATTTTTGTGGCGGACCTGCGTGTAACATGGACCCGCCACTAACCTCTTATCTGGGCTCCAAATTGTTTTATATATATATATTTTAATCCTGTACTCTGTATGCATGGGTCATCATGAACGCACTGTTCTGCTGTTCATTTTGTGAAACCCTCGCTAGCTTTTTTGTCATCTAATTTAAATTAAATCAGAAGGATTCTGGTGCTATTACCTACGAGACGGATCTGGCCAAAATGCACAGTGTATAGCGTGCAAAAGGATTTTGAGATGCGTCTGTGGGTCAACAAAAGGGTGATGTACACCAGAAGGCGGTCCACGGAATCGAAACTTCGAAGAGAAAAGTTAAATACGAAGTTGATACACAGACCCCTGCAAAAAAGACCCCCAAGATATCAATACTCGATCATTTTTCGTCTGTTCCCATCGATCGATCGACTGATGTTGTGCTAGCCAGAATGATAGCTCTCGACGGATTGTCATTCTCCGTTTTTGTCACATCTAAGGATCTACGCAAGTGCCTCAATGCTCTTGGACATGAAATTCTTCTCTCCGCAGAGACCATTAAGATTAAAGTGTGTCGTTATGCGTGAGAAGGTCATTCGAGAACTTCAGATGGAGAAAGAAAAGGGGCAACTTTTCAGCCTTACGCTGGATGAATGGACGTCAATCAGAAGCAAGCGTTACCTGAACATTAATATTCACAGCCGTAGCAAGGTGTGGAATCTTGGCTTGACTCGAATATCTGGAGTATTTTCCTCTGGACAATGCAAATATGTCATTGGTGCTAAGCTTTTGGAGTTTGGAATCGACTTCGAAAATGATATTGTGTGTGTTACAACTGATGGGTGCGCAATTATGGTAAAATTGGGTCACATTATTGGTCCACTGCAACAGCTCTGCTGCGCGCATGGTCTCCATCTGGCTGTGATGGATATACTTTATGCTAAGAAAAAAGAGAGGGTTGTTCCTGAATTCGTTTCCGCAACAGTAAATGAAGCAGAATCTGACCTTTACGAGGATGACAATGAGGACACTTCTCTATTTAACGTTAGCCTAGAGGTAGCACATCCTTCATTCCCTGAAGCAATTTATCCACAATCTCCAGTATTTTCAAAGAAAAATATAAATGAAGTAACGAAAAAAGCTCGTGTGGTTGTGAAATTGTTCAAACGATCGCCGCTGAAGAACGAGATCTTACTGAACTACATGCGGCAAGATAATCGCATTTCCACCAGTATGTGTCTTATTCTCGACTGCAGAACGCGCTGGGATAGTTTATTGAACATGTTGGAGAGACTTCTCAGTGTGAAGTCAGCGATTCAGAAGGCGCTAATAGATGTGAATGCAAATGTCCGTCTAACTGATGAAGATTTTGATATCATGACGCAAGTAATTTCCGCACTGAAACCATTTCGGGCAGCTGTGGCGGCTATCTGTAGACGCGACTCTACGCTTTTTACTGCAGAAGCAACAGTAAAGTTTCTTCTAGAGGAGCTGCAAGCACAATTTCATTCTCTCAGCAAAGATCTGCAAAAATCTTTTCAAAAGAGAATTTTAGAAGAGCGATGCAATAAAACATCTTTAGTCCTCCAATATCCGCAAGCACAGTTAGAAAAAAAAAAGATGGTCAAAGACTTCAGCGTGAAATTGCTTTTGCGACTTAAACCGTTACAGAAACAAATGGCAGAAGTAAGAAAATTCAGGTTGATAATACGCAACTTCCTCGGAGTTTACAAGAACGCCATGAGCCATCACAATCGAATGACCATCTTACAATTGAGCGCCAATTGCAAGAAGCTATTGAGGCTGCTTCTTCAACTTCAATTGCAATACCTACACCAGACTCCGCATCCTACTCAACTATGATTAACCACGAACTTAATATTGCTACTAAGTTAGGCAAACGAGGACCCCATTTTAGAGAGTGTGTATCAATACTTGCTGACAATTCCTCCAACGTCTGTGGAATCGGAAAGTCTTCTCCTCCTCTGGATACCTATGCAATAAGATATGTTCTAGTTTGCATGATGACACTCTTGACAAATTATCTTTGCTACGCTCAAATCTTTCTCGAAATTGAATTTTTATCCTTAAAATAAAGTAATTCATGGTTTTTAAAACGGTGCTGTCTTCTTTCTAAACATTAATACATAGTAGGACAAAATGCAATAATGATTACATTTTCTATAATCAATATTGAAAATAATCATGATTACATTTGCTATAATTACAATTACAAGTAATTTTATCACAATTGCTATCATTATATATAGAATAACGAGTAATTATGTTTACATTCTAATGCAATTATTTTTTTGCAAAGTAATGCATTGCAAAGTAATCGTAATTACAAGGTAATGTATTAATTTGAATGGATTTACTGCCCAACACTGCATTAAGAGATGTGGTCTAAGAGTTCCAAGAACAGTAATTTTTTCCAGATGTGTGTACAGTAATTGACAGACAATTTGAAACTGTAACCCAAAAGCAATGATTTAATTCATAAGCAGGCGCAAAATATATGGCTTTCAGGTTGTTTTCATCGAAGTAAGTGCCACGGCATTGGCACTATATAAAAGAAAAAATTAAAAATATAACGAACGAAACGATATACCTCTTGGCGTAGAAAGACAAAAATGTTTTTCAATCCCGGGATATCCCGGGATCTCGGGATTGAGAAAAAAGCAATCCCGAGTCCCGGGTTTGAAAATATGTACCGGGATTGGAAGCCCTATCTACCACACCAATTAGTCATAGAATGCACAAAAAACTTTCTTTCAGACCATACTATAACCTCCAATATATACACTAAAATGTTTAAATTAATAGATATATGTTTACATATCAACTTATTTTCATTCAATAACAATAATTACAAACAAACCAAAGGCTCCCCAATGGGAAGCCCATTATCATCCCCTTTGGCAGAAATAGTAATGCAACATATAGACCGGCAGATTACCAGCCACTTTCCGACAGAAATTCAAATATGGGGCAGGTATATAGACGATATATTCTGCTTATGCCATACAGAAGCAATAGATAGCATTTTGACCAAATTAAATAACTTTCACAAAGAAATAGACTTCACCCTAGAAAAAGAAACCAATAGCACGTTACCTTCTTGGATGTTTTCATCACCAGGCAAAACTAGAAGTTCAACACCACAGTATATTATAAACCCACTTTCCAGCCCAATTACATACACTACTCCTCATATTGCCCGTTAAACCATAAAATAAACACCATAAAAACTCTCACAAAAAGGATCCATACCCATTGTTCCAATCAAACATTCAAAACTATAGAAACTCAAAATATAATGCAGAACCTTCTCATAGCAGGATACCCAAAAAAAATTATGTTAAGACATTTTTATAACCCTTCCACAATCAACAATAACCAGACATACAGATCAACATGCATCATACCATATTCCCCCAATAACATCAAAATAGCCCGAGAACTTAAAAAACATGGGATCAGAGTTTTTTATGAAAATACCCCAAACAATGGTTCTATAGTTAGAAACCCTAACACCAAAAACAATAGCCCTAACCTACCAATATACAACAGACAGGCCATCTATTCCGTTAAATGTAACCATTGCAATCAACATATATAGTCACGACCGTCATGGGCCGGCCGGCCGGTTCTGTCACGGATGCGCGCGCATCATCATTATGATCATTATCATTATCTAATGATAATAATAATACTTATTATTATTATTATTATTATTATTATATTATTATTATCCATCCATCAACATATATAGTCACGACCGTCTTTCCACCGTCAATCATGTCACGGATGCGCGCGCATCATCATTATGATCATTATCATTATCTAATGATAATAATAATAATTATTATTATTATTATATTATTTTTATTATTATTATCAACATATATAATCACGACCGTCTTTCCACCGTCATGTCACGGATGCGCGCGCATCATCATTATGATCATTATCTTCTATAGAAGCTTCTATCTTTATAATTATGTATATTTACAAAAAGTCAATTCGCTCGCACCTCTAGCGGTGAAAAGGAGGGGTAAAACCAGCTGACCTAATGTACATGCAAAGTTTGGAGCGGGACGTTTCACAAGAGTGACATCCACGGCTCCAATTTATAATTGTAACAAATAGTATTTGAATAAAAACATTCAATCAGGTAAAACACGGGCGTTGCCCGGGTCATTAATATATAGTCACGACCGTCTTTCCTCAATTCCTCATCGCTGTCACGGATGCGCGCGCATCATCATTATGATCATTATCTTCTATAGAAGCTTCTATCTTTATAATTATGTATATTTACAAAAAGTCAATTCGGTTCTGTCACGGATGCGCGCGCATCATCATTATGATCATTATCATTATCTAATGATAATAATAATAATAATTATTATTATTATTATTATTATTATTATATTATTATTATTATCCATCCCTATTAACCCTATATATAGTCACGACCGTCATGGGCGGGCTGGCCGGCCGGTTCTGTCACGGATGCGCGCGCATCATCATTATGATCATTATCATTATCTAATGATAATAATAATAATAATAATTATTATTATTATAATTATATTATTATCAACATATATAGTCACGACCGTCATGGGCCGGCCGGTTCTGTCACGGATGCGCGCGCATCATCATTATGATCATTATCATTATCTCAGATTCCCGCCAGGAGGCGAAACTGACCGGACGTGCGTCGCTAGGCTCCGCTAGTTCCGGTAAATATTGTTTTAAATATTCATTTTACTTATTGTATAATTTATAAAAGTTTTATAAATTGTTTAATTAAAAATATTATAACCTTTTTTTAATTGGCAATCGCTGTTTAAGAGTTTAGTCATTTTTGAAAGCCTTTTAATTGTTGTTTTCGCACAAATATGCAAAAATAGAATATGGAAATAATTATTCAAACATTAAATGATAAGTTGGATGAAATTTATAACTATTTTGACAAAAAGGTTCAACAAAATCAAAAAAATCTAACTAAAAATGATATTACATTTTTGTCAACTATGGTTAGGCAAACCAAGGATGGTATTTCAACTTTAAAAGAAATAAATAACCAAGATATATTGGAACTAATGAAAACAACAATTACAGATGTTATGGACCAAAAACTGAAAGGGATCCAAGATGAATTAGTCAAAACAACTCCAACATATGCTCAAGTAGCTCGTACAGAAACATCACAAGATTACATAAAAAAAAAACAAAATTTACATAAGGAGTTCACAATAGTGGCAACACCTATAAATGTGGAAGATAATACAAAAATGTATCAAACTATATCAGGCAAAGTTAAAAAGCTTAGGGACGAAGGAAAAAAAATAAAGATTAACAAAATTATAAATGCTAGGAAATCTGTAATAATAAAGACCCCTACAGAATCAGACATGGAATCTCTAAATGATGAGTTAGGCAGGGCAGAGGAACTCGCAAATATCAGCAAAATTTTTATCCCCAAACCAAGAGATCCTACAGTAATAGTCAAAAATGTTAATAAACTTACAGAAACCGCTAATTTTACTAAAATAATCTGCAGTATGAACCCTGAATTGAACGAAATGGAAAATGATATCCATGTTTTGTTTAGCATGAAATCGAATAAGCCCCACCACAACATAGTTCTTAGGGTTTCTCCAAAGGTTTACCGAATCCTTAAAAATATGAATAATAAATTATATACTGACTTTGAACGCTGTTTTGTGGAAGATAAGATTCTGGTAAAACAATGTCAGAAATGCCTTCAATTTAATCCCAACCATAAATTGGCCGATTGTACTAACGTCGAGATATGCAAATTATGCGGCGCGCAAGGAATTCATGACTGTTCAAAAATTTGCAATTGTTATAACTGTCTAAAACATCCTAAATTTAGAAACTCGCCGAATCATAGAGCTAATTCCTCGGACTGTCCTCTATACAAAATACAGATAGACAGAATTATCCAACGAACGAGATATGATCCAACCGACAATTAGGCAAATTTCGCAGCTAAGATTTTTGTTTATTTAGTTTGAATATCATGCAGGGAAAAGGAATTAAATGCTTACAACAAAATGTAAGAAAAAGTATCTTGGCACTGAATGAGCTTCAAGTTTCTATAAAAGACAACCCACCAGATATCATCCTAATACAGGAACCTTATCTGATTGATAGAGATGTAATTTTCGATTTGGAATCTCAAATAGTGCATTCAACGACAGATGAACAAATTTATACTGCAACGATCTTTATGAATAAGAGTTTAAAATTTAATAAAATCAATAAATTCACAAACTCCTTTTGTACAACCACTTCTTTAAATTCAGCAAAATCAAATACTATTATCGCAAACTTTTATATACATCCACATAGATTTAATGACACTCATAGAAAATTTATCCAAGAGCTTCTGGAGACCTACAATCAACAACCTATTATACTATGTGGTGACTTTAATTCTAGACACCCAGTCTGGTTTGATCCGACAACAAACTCCAATGGTTTCAAATTCCACTCCATCATAGATGAACATAACCTATTTATTCATAATCTTAAGATACCCACCTGCCGAAATTCTAGCTTTATAGATCTTACGATTTCAAACAAAAAATCAATAGGTTTGGTACAAAACTGGAAGACGACTATATTGACGCACATTTCAGATCACGTAGCAATAACCTTTGACATTTATCACAATTTTAACAGGCAAAGGACAGTTCAAAACTCAACATGGAAATTTATAGAAAAAGATGCTGATTGGAAAACATTTACCGAAAAAATAGCAATACAAGACGTAGATAATATTATCACCATGATAAACCACGCGTCAAACATCAAAGATATTGACAACATTGTAAAGACTCTCACACAAATAATTAAAGAGGCAGCTTATCTGTCACTAAATGTCAAGACAAGAAGCGGAAATCATAAAACAAATACATACTGGTGGGATGGGAAGCTGGAGAAAATGAAAAACGATTTCCACTATATTAGAAATTTGTATTACCGACATGGAAAGGTCCTTGAAAAGACCTATAAATCAATGAGAAATAAATATTTAAATAAAAGTAAAAAGGCAAAAAGAGCGAGTTGGAGAATTTTTATAGAAGAAAGTCATTCAAATAACTCATTTGGTAATGCTTATAGGATATTCAAGTCATTGAGATCGAAAAATAGAAATTTAGGATTACCACTAATAGATAATTTACCAGATCATTTAAAGACTGACAAAATAAAAAGTTTAATGAACGATCTATTTCAGGATGATATTGGAGGTTTGGATAAAGATGATCATATTTTGATTAGAAATTATACGCCTAAATATAAAAATAAAAGTAGTGTTTATATCGAATCTAAGGAAATAGAGGAAACAATTTTAAAAACAAATATTAAAAAAGCACCGGGCCCTGATTACATTAGTAACAATATGATTAGACAGGCTAAAATAAAAATAATCCCAATTCTGCATAAATTATTCAATAAATGTATAGAAATGGGATATTATCCGGATGAATGGAAAAAATCATTCTTAAAAATAATTCCAAAACCAGGTAAAACGAATTATGAAATAAATAAAAGTTATAGACCTATATCATTGACATCTAATCTATCTAAAACATTTGAGAATATAATAAAAAATAAATTAAGTAACTATTATTTAGAGAATAATTTAATGAGCTCAAGGCAGCATGGTTTTATGAAATCTAGATCAACAATTACTGGAATGGATAAAATTATAGAAACTATATTGAAACATAAACAAAAAGAATTGACTTCCTTGATAGCTATAGATATTGCGGGTGCATTCGACAATGCATGGTGGCCTGCTATTATAAAAAGAATGGATAATGATGATGTTCCTTCAGATTTAATACGGATCATAAAATCTTATTTGAATAATGAAAGGGAGGTGAAATTTACATACGAATCAGAAACTTTTTATAAGAAACTAACTAAAGGATGTCCACAGGGTGGACCTTTATCTCCACTTCTATGGAATATTTTGCTAAATGATTTGTTGATAAATTTTGATTCAATGAATGCAGATATTATATGTTATGCAGACGACGTTACAATAATTTGCTGGAATAAGACTATTGAAGGACTAAAAACCGCAAGTGAATACACCTTAAATTATGTGATCCAATGGTGTAATAGAAATAAATTAACGATCAGTACAGAGAAGACTAATATGCTATACCTACATAACAGACAAAAAATACCTATTAAGGTTAATAACAATATAATAATGCCGGTCAAGCAAGTAAAAATTCTGGGAATGAAATTTTCTAATCACAAATGGAAAAACAAAGTTAACTTTACACCGCATGTTAATGATATTCTGTGTAAGGCAGGACGTATGAAAAATTTATTATGTTCACTAAGTGGCAATATGTGGGGTTTAGACACTGAAAAGAGGTTAACTTTATTCAAAACAATCATTAGGCCTGTACTTACATACGGTTCTGAAATTTGGTTCAAATATTTAAACAATCGTTGTAAACAAAAACTGAACTCCATGCAGTACCAGATCATTTTATGGGCAGTTAGAGCATACAAAACCACTTCATCAAACTGTGTGCATAGCTTGGCAAAAATTCCACTCCTAACAGATTATATAGAATCCAGAATAATCAAATTTGATCTAGCTCAAATGTCCATTGAAGATCTAATTACTTACGAACCCCATGCTCCAAGTATAGTCAAATCATTCTTACACGCAAAAATGAATGAAATTTTTGAGAACACTAATGAAATTTTCAGAAGCTTTTTCGTATTAGGAATTCCAAGATTTTTCCGTCCAAATTTTTATAATATCCAATTCATTACAGATCATGGCAATTTTGGGAAATTTTTGGCAACTATCGGCGTCGTGAAGGAACCAGGATGCTTCTGCGGAGGTGAAATTCAAGACGCGAGACATCTACTTCTGGAGTGCCCAATTTTCCGGGATTTTAGGGAAAATAGATTTGGTCGTATTGGACAGCTTGATGAATTTGTAGACAAAAAAGAAAAGTATAAAAATTTTGATCAATTTTGTAAATACATATACAACTTTCTCTTGAATTGGAAAAAAGAGAAGGAATCTTAGAAAAAAAAAAAAGAACTGCGATGCTTGCTCTGTGTGTTTTGCTTTGTTGTTTGTTTTTCTCTTTGGACAATTTTCTTTAGTTAATTTATGTAAAATATTGAATTGAACAGGATTGTATATAGCCGTATTGCTGTAATGCAGTGAAATGTATTGGCGCAAATATCCCTGAGTTTGGGATATCGCGTTTCATGATGTTAATAAAGTTAATAATAATCTAATGATAATAATAATAATAATAATTATTATTATTATTATTATATTATTATTATCCATCCCTATTATCAACATATATAGTCACGACCGTCATGGGCGGGCGGGCGGGCGGGTTCTGTCACGGATGCGCGCGCATCATCATTATGATCATTATCATTATCCAAATAATTTGGATTATAGATTAGAAGGTAATAAGACCAAATCTACTGATAAGGTACAATTTGGAATATAGATTAGAAGCAGAAGGTAATAAGACCAAATCTAATGATAAGGTACAATTTGGATTATCAACATATATAGTCACGACCGTCTTTCCTCAATTCCTCAATTCCTCATCGCTGACACGGATGCGCGCGCATCATCATTAGTATAATATAAAAAGCCAACAATGAAGAATGAATGTAAGATAAAAAGCCAACAATGAAGAGTAAATATGATATAAAAAGCCAACAATGAAGATTGAATGTAAGATAAAAAGCCAACAATGAAGAGTAAATGTAATATAAAAAGCCAACAGAGTGAATGTAAGATAAAAAGCCAACAATGAATAGTAAATGTAATATAAAAAGCCAACAATGAAGAATGAATGTAAGATAAAAAGCCAACAATGAAGAGTAAATATAATATAAAAAGCCAACAATGAAGAGTGAATGTAAGATAAAAAGCCAACAATGAAGAGTAAATATAATAAAAAAGCCAGCAATGAAGAGTAAATCTCTATATATATAAAAATAAATGTTTGTATGTTTGTTTGTATGTCCGGTATACAAATTCGCAGTAGTTCACTAATTCAAACCAAAATGTCCATACATAGGTAAATAAAATACGGGGAAGACGATAGGCTATTTTAAAAATATATAAATCAATTATTAAAACTATATATTTTTAGTCAGAAAATGATGATGGCGATATTGCTGTATCATGTTTGATTATCAGATACAAAATTATATCGGGAAAAATTCCAAAAAGCAGAGACCACGGGTGAAACCAGTTAATTATTTTGTACGCAGGAACAAAATTCTAACAGAAAAACATTCATTCGAGCAGAAAACAAAAGCCAGATCATCTTTCTATAAAAATATCGCTTCTCAGACACAAAGTTTGCAGCGGGACGTTTCACAAGTGTGACATCCACGGCGCCAATTTATAATTGTAACGAATTGTATTTGAATAAAAACATTTAATCGGGTAAAACCCGGGCGTTGCCCAGGTCATTCGTCATTAATATATAGTCACGACCGTCTTTCCTCAATTCCTCATCGCTGTCACGGATGCGCGCGCATCATCATTATGATCATTATCTTCTATAGAAGCTTCTATCTTTATAATTATGTATATTTACAAAAAGTCAATTCGCTCGCGCCTCTAGCGGTGAAAATGAGGGGTAATACCAGCTGACCTAATGTACATGTAAAGTTTGGAGCGGGACGTTTCACAAGAGTGACATCCACGGTTCCAATTTATAATTGTAACAAATAGTATTTGAATAAAAACATTCAATCGGGTAAAACACGGGCGTTGCCCGGGTCATTCGTCTAGTCCCTATATATATAGTCACGACCGTCATGGGCTGGCGGGCGGGCGGGCCGGCCGGCCGGCCGGTTCTGTCACGGATGCGCGCGCATCATCATTATGATCATTATCATTATCCAAATAATTTGGATTATAGATTAGAAGGTAATAAGACCAAATCTACTGATAAGGTACAATTTGGAATATCAACATACAGTGTACTCCGCTTATAACGAAGTCGCATTATCCATGACAATCACTTTGTTATATCCGAAGTTTTTTATATCCGCAGTTGGAAAAAAAAATGTTTTGTACCAATAATTTTATTTACTATTCAACTCAAAAGAGCAACACAAAGATCAATAACAACCTCATCAGGTGTTTTTGGAGAAGTAGTTTGTGATTTTCTTTTGACATTTAGAAGTCAGTAACAAGTGCTGAACACTCTTTTCGATGTTGTCCAAGTCTGACAGATGCCTATGAAGAGACTTGGACTCATCCTGACATTGAAGAAACAATCGCAGAGTTTGAATGCTCTCCAAGACCTCTTTTGGATGCGGAATGTGGACAATTGGGTCTACTTCTTCATCAACTTGGTCCGTTTCTTCTTCTTCTTTTGCTTGAAGAATGCTCTCGACAATTTCTACATCGGATAACATGGCATTTGTAACGACGTCATTGTCAGCGTCAGCATAAGAATCGAAATCCATCTCTAACGGTATTTTTAAAACTTCTTTCATGCGATCGAAGAGGCTTTGTTGCTCCCACATTTGTGTTGCAGGCTGTGGTGTATCCAATGGAGAACTGACATCGGACTTAATAATTCCACTATGATGCCAACAGTTGGAAATTGTCGCTGGAAGCACATCATTCCATGCTACAGATATAATATCCACAGCTTGCTTAAGATTGATTGTTAATGCTCGGAAGCATCTCGGCTGTTTCGCCTTTCCAATGACCAAAGGTTGCATCTTTTCAGAACCATCCATATTGCAGCATAGAAGGATTGTGATCCGTTCCTTACTAGCATTTCCGCCGGTGCAAGTTTCTCCCTTAAAGTGAAGTGTCTTGTCAGGAAGAAGACGCCAGAAGAGACCGGTTTCATCGGCGTTGAAGATGTCTTTGCAAGCATAGTTACTAATTATATTAGGCATTACATCGGTCAACCAGTTCGTCATTGTCTCACGATTGACATCAGCTGATTCTCCACAAATGTTGCGCAGCTTGATGCCATGCCTTGCCTTGCCTTCCAACGCTCGATCCATCCACCACTCCCAGTAAAATCCTTTAATCCAAATTCAAGAGCCAGGGTCTTCGCCTTTTCGGAAAGCAATGGACCATTAACTGGAAGCGCTGCACTTCTTGCCTGCTTGAACCACTGCAGCAGAGCCTCATCATCAGCATATGTAGATCCACGTGCTCGTTTCCGACTGCTTTCTCCCGCATGCAGAGCTTGTTGGTGGATCTTCTCAGAGTTCTTTATTATGGTGCTGAGCGACGACTGTGGGATATTATGTTTCTGGGCAACATCTGTCTTTTTCTTCTTCTCCACTTCAATCTCTTCAGGATTTGCAGCTTGACTGACAGAGATAGTGAGTTTCTTGTTTGTTTTCGTTCTCCTGCCATGGTAAACGTTAATAAAATATAAGCGTTTATTAAACAATTTAATTTTGTTTAAATAATGTAAAAAATATACTTAAAATATGTTTGCATATTTTAAAATTGTATATTATTAACTTATTTGTTGTGTATCATTAAATTTGTGTCATTCACACATTGTAATTTGATATATATTATGCATAATATATTAGTCAATTATAATGGTAAATGAGAAAACTTCGTTATAAACGGATAAAATAAAAATTTATACATGCAAATCACTTCGTTATAAGCGAAAATTCTTTATATCCGACTTCGCAATATCCAGAGTTCTTTTAATGGTTTAAGCCCTTCTTTTCTTTCGTGCAGACAATTTCATTCGCTATATGCGGAATTTCGCTATAACCGACTTTGTTATAAGCGGAGTACACTGTATATAGTCACGACCGTCATGGGCCGGCCGGTTCTGTCACGGATGCGCGCGCATCATCATTAGTATAATATAAAAAGCCAACAATGAAGAATGAATGTAAGATAAAAAGCCAACAATGAAGAGTAAATATGATATAAAAAGCCAACAATGAAGAATGAATGTAAGATAAAAAGCCAACAATAAAGAGTAAATGTAATATAAAAAGCCAACAATGAAGAATAAATGTAAGATAAAAAGCCAACAATGAAGAATAAATGTAAGATAAAAAGCCAACAATGAAGAGTAAATATAATATAAAAAGCCAAAAATGAAGAATGAATGTAAGATAAAAAGCCAACAATGAAGAGTAAATATGATATAAAAAGCCAACAATGAAGAATGAATGTAAGATAAAAAGCCAACAATAAAAAGTAAATGTAATATAAAAAGCCAACAATGAAGAATAAATGTAAGATAAAAAGCCAACAATGAAGAGTAAATATAATATAAAAAGCCAAAAATGAAGAATGAATGTAAGATAAAAAGCCAACAATGAAGATTAAATATGATATAAAAAGCCAACAATGAAGAATGAATGAAAGATAAAAAGCCAACAATGAAAAGTAAATGTAATATAAAAAGCCAACAATGAAGAATAAATGTAAGATAAAAAGCCAACAATGAAGAGTAAATCTACTTATATATTTGCCTTATTCTGTCTGTTTGTTTGTCTGAAGCTCACAGATGGGAATTTTCATAACCATCAGTGGTTCAGTGGTAGAATGCTCGCCTGCCACGCGGGCGGCCCGGGTTCGATTCCAGGCCGATGCATTTTTTTTTTTACAATTTTTAAAACTCATTTATATATTATACAAGAATGACATCCACGGCGCCAATTTATAATTGTAACGAATAGTATTTGAATAAAAGCATTTAATCGGGTAAAACCCGGGCGTTGCCCGGGTCATTCGTATATAATAATTGTATAAACGAATGCAAGACAAAATCACCGCGAATGTTTCTTTTTTTTAAGGCAATTTCTTTTTAAGGCAATTATCGTTATTTATCGTTAATTTTTGTTTCGATTTTATTGAAAAAAAAAACGATATGGTGCCTTTAAAAAATGATCTTTATTACTATGCAGTTTTCTATTTAGTTAATATACCTAAGTTCATGTTGCAAATGTAATTATCTCTATCGATTTAGTAGGTGAAATGCAAAAAAAAAAAAAATCGACATGATGAAATCTTTATGAAAATTCACATTTTTATTTTTATATTTTCAAGATACACACAGTTTGGGGCGGGACGTTTCACAAGAGAGACATCCACGGCGCCAATTTATAATTGTAACGAATAGTATTTGAATTAAAACATTTTTAAAATATATACGCACTCTGGTAAAACCCGGGCGTTGCCCGGGCCATTCGTCTAGTCCCTATATATAGTCACGACCGTCATGGGCGGGCTGGCCGGCCGGCCGGTTCTGTCACGGATGCGCGCGCATCATCATTATGATCATTATCATTATCTAATGATAATAATAATAATAATTATTATTATTATTGTTATTATTATTATTATTATACAGTAGAACTTGGATAATTCGAACTTCTTTAATTCGAAAACCTCTTTAATTCGAATATTTATCTTGGTCCCTAGAATTTCCTATAAATAGAATTTCCGTTTTTAATTCGAATTTTTGGATAATTCGAATTTTTTTATGGTCCCTTGGGGTTCGAATTATCCAAGTTCGACTGTATTATTATTATTATCAACATATATAGACACGACCGTCATGGGCCGGCCGGTTCTGTCACGGATGCGCGCGCATCATCATTATGATCATTATCATTATCTAATGATAATAATAATAATAATAATTATTATTATTATTATTATTATTATTATTATATTATTATTATTATCAACATATATAGTCACGACCGTCATGGGTTCTGTCATTATATATATAGTCACGACCGTCATGGGCCGGCCGGTTCTGTCACGGATGCGCGCGCACAGGGAGGTCACGTGCTCGCCGGCAGCAAACGGGCGCGCGCCGCCGGCATTACGTCATAGATTATAAACACAAGGTAATACGGCCAAATAAAAAAATAGTGTGTGATAAGGCACAATTTGGATTATCTACTTATATAATTGCCTTATTCTCTCTGTGTGAAGTTCACTGTGTGAAGTTCACGGATAGATTTTGGTCAGAATGGATAAAATAAAAAAAGTGTCAAGGGATGGGAATCGAACCCACGACCTTCCGCTTACCGGGCAGATGCCATGACCACTAGGCTACCCTGGACATATTTTTCCGTTCACATTTTTATATTTTCAAAACATACACAGTTTGGGGCGGGACGTTTCATAAGAGAGACATCCACGGCGCCAATTCATAATTGTAACGAATAGTATTTAATTAAAATATTTTTAAAATATATACGCACTCGGGTAAAACCCGGGCGTTGCCCGGGCCATTCGTCTAGTCAACATATATAGTCACGACCGTCTTTCCACCGTCAATCGTGTCACGGATGCGCGCGCATCATCATTATGATCATTATCATTATCTAATGATAATAATGATAATAATTATTATTATATTATTATTATTATTATTAATTAATTAACATATATAGTCACGACCCCGTCATGGGCCGGCCGGTTCTGTCACGGATGCGCGCGCATCATCATTATGATCATTATCATTATCTAATGATAATAATAATGATAATAATAATAATAATAATTATTATTATTATTATTATTATTATTATATTATTATTATCCATCCATCCCTATATATAGTCACGACCGTCATGGGCCGGCTGGCCGGCCGGCCGGTTCTTTCACGGATGCGCGCGCCTCATCATTATGGTCATTATCATTATCTAATGATAATAATAATAATAAAAAATATTATTATTATTATTATATTATTATTATCAACATATATAGTCACGACCGTCATGGGCGGCCGGTTCTGTCACGGATGCGCGCGCACAGGGAGGTCACGTGCTCGCCGGCAGCCAACGGGCGCGCGCCGCCGGCATTACCTCATTGATTATAAACACAAGGTAATAAGGCCAAATAAAAAAATAGTGCGTGATAAGGCACAATTTGGATTATCTACCTATATAATTGCCTTATTCTCTCTGTGTGAAGTTCACGGATAGATTTTGGTCAGAATGGATAAAATAAAAAAGTGTCAAGGGATGGAAATCGAACCCATGACCTCCTGCTTACCGGGCAGATGCCATGACCACTAGGCTACCCACTAGGCTACATATTTTTCCGTTCACATTTTTATATTTTCAAGACACACACAGTTTGGGGCGGGACGTTTCACAAGAGAGACATCCACGGCGCCAATTTATAATTGTAACGAATAGTATTTTAATTAAAACATTTTTAAAATATATACGCACTCGGGTAAAACCCGGGCGTTGCCCGGGCCATTCGTCTAGTAGTGTATACGTAGGAGAAACAGGCAGATTAGTCAAGGACAGAATTAACGAACACAATAGAAATATAAAAAACAAAGACAATAGATCACTTATTTTTCAACACATTGAAGCAACAGGCCACACTTTTAATTTAGCTGAACCAAAAACCCACTACACCAACATAAATAATAAACACAAAAGACTAATCCTTGAAGCAATAGTATCCACGAAACACCAAAGCATCAATAGACATATAGATATCCCAGAAGTATACAATAGTTTAATACACAATCCTGATACATAAAACTACATTCTAGATAAGCAATAGTATATTTCTCGATTGTTTTGTATATATAAAATTTAATTCATGCATAAAATATTAATGTTAATTAAAAAAATTTGCACATCTTAAAATATGTAAATAGCATACCATATATATATAAATAATAGCTAAAAATTGTGATTCATTACGTCTTATACACTCCTGTCGAAGGTTTTATAATACCCGAAAGCTCGAGATATTATTTATGAAATAAAGAAACTTATCCTCGGAGTTTTAATGTGTTGTTGCAACTTATACATCAGAGGATTCTATCTTAAGAATATATGTTTTGATTCAAGATCTGGTTTATAACTGAGAATAAAGTTGTGAATTTCAGTAAAATCTCTGCCTTTTTTTGACATCATTTTGATTGAATTTGATTTATTGCAAATTGCTTGGTTTTTATTTCAATTAGATTTGATTACGAATTACTTAACTTCAATTCGTGATTTATCCAGCTCGAGAGGGAGAGACCAAAATCTTGTGATTGTGACGTAATTGCTCAAGAAATAATATAAAGAAGCAATTGACCACTTGAATCGATTTTGATTTGAAAAAGATTTTTATTATAAAACTTGATTCAGATTTAAGAGCCTTTTATTGACAACAAAAAGATAATTGTTTATATTTTTCAAGAGTTATTTACAAAGAATTATATTGTTACAACGCTTCTCAGTCATCAATGTTTGCGTATAAGGTTTCTAAGAAAACAATGTGGGTTCTTTGTGGATACAGCTTAGTACGGTATATTTATTATAAGAGCTTTAAAGAGTAGGTTAGTAACTAAATACAGTAGATGGACTTGCCTTCATTGTTCGCCACCAGAGGGATCCTCCTCGTCACCGCCTTCCCGGTCAGTCCATCGGCCACACGCCCGGAGCCCACCTGCCGCGTCTGTTGTCACCGCCGTTCTCCCTCCGCCGATCCCTTTTTAACTCTCCTCCTCCCCTCACATTGTAATCCGTCGTGGCGCCTGTCCTCCCCACACATGTGGGCCATCCTCTCGTAGCTGGGGTTGCTGACCGAGCTCTCCCGTTCGGACTTGGCTTAACCCATCCTACGCTCCAATAGGACTCCCCCCCTTTGCAAATTCATGACATCCTTG